>OX493385.1:4207500-4609754 GCA_950371165.1 Lacanobia oleracea
TTTTTAGTTTTCTCCATAAAAGTGACGTCATGCGTTTGTCTTCGCGCTTCTGTGCCGTGTCGGGTAGTGATTCGTATACGATGAGAGTTTAAAAGGTACTAGAACTGGTTATTGTTGTCTTGTGGCGAAGATATTATAGCAATTACTGCCCGTCAAAGAAGAAGCATCAAGGTCCATACAAAACTAACCCACGTCCTACATCAAAGAGAGTATCTCAAAAAAATATATAATTGAGTATAAAAAGATGGCATGCTTCCGAACGAAGAATGTTGTTCGGAACAAGTCACGAAAGCCAAGTATTTCTAAATATTGTGATACATCTATAGTAATTGTAGATAATACTACCCCGGAACGAATTCCCATTCCATTTTTTTTTTTATTTTAGACTGTAAGGATGGAGTTTCTCAATTTTGTCATTTTGCTGAGATACTTAGATGAATTTTGATCCTTCTGTACACTTACTATTAGGACGAGCATTGTTTATGAACACAAACGCAAAATCCGCGAGCATTCATTGGTTTGCAACTGCATTCGGTTTCAAGTTACCCGTAAGCTGTGTGTAATGTCAGGCCTGCGGACAGCGACCGTTGGGTGGCTCGCCGTCCGAGAGCTTAGTGTAAGTTTTTAACGCACTCGATCGCGTTAACGTAAACCTTCGCTTATGTTAAATTGAATAAAAAAAAGGTTTTCCGTTATTATCACCATACGGCGCTTATTCAGTTTCCATACAAATTAACGTTTACGCTAACGCGATCGAGAACGTTACAAAACTCGCACTAAGGCTTCCGACCAGAACCAGGCCCGCGTCGACGGTGCGTTGTGTTCCACACGCGCCTTAAAGAGATATCAGCACCGCAGACGGGGCCCGCTAGAGCCAGTCCCTGCCAGGCTACAGGAATTTGTTCGAAAGAGTCACAGCGGCTCTGGATCGCAAAACACGGATAGATTTAAGGCAGTAAGTAAGAGTCTTGACACTCCCTTCAGCTACGGCCCAAAGCGGAAGTAATTTGATGATTTCCAAAATTTAAAAAAAAAATATTGTCAACATGATACTAGGTACGCAGACGATATGTTTCCTCCTTATTCCCAGGAGGCAGAGAGCTTTCACTACGAATCAACGTAAACGATTCAGTATCTATGAACGTCACAGCACCTGCAAGTTCTATTCGACATCTTAAACACCACCCCTGTAAACGAATATTTACAGGAGTGGAGTTCATGACGTCAAAAGCTTTCTTTTAAATTAAAAAACAGTGCACATCAAATAATTAAAATATTTCTTGAAACTCAACCTGTAAGAAAAACTCGATGCTGCAAAACAAGAAAATTGAATGCCTGCTGTATTTAAAATTGTACAAAGCTTTGTAATTGTATCTTGCGTCATCTTGAGTAGTTTCTGCAACATTTTATAAATTATTTTTCAAATGAAACTGCTAAGCTACTGCAGTGGATTCCATATTTTTCAGTGAACCGTGCTGAGCTCCACTAAAGGTGAGATTCAATTATCTCTACAATTCTTTCGAGATCTCGATATCATAAATGTAACAATAGAAGGAATGAGCTTTTTAGAGTTCCGTACCCGAAGAGCAACCAACGGAACACTTTTGCTAAACCTCGGCTGTCCGCCCGTCCGTCCTGTCGTATGTCTGCCAGCGGGTTGTAATGACAGAATGCGTGTAACTATTGCCTTTATAATAAAAATACACTAAACTAATATCTAAATGGGCCGGCCCCCTTTACAAGAAAATTGATTTTTTCGGTTTATGGTACGGAACCCGTCGTGCGCGAGTCCGACTTTCACTTGGCCGGCTTTTCTGAGAATTTTCTGTGGACTGTGCCCACTGACTGTTATGTGTGTATTTATAAGTGTTTTCATAAAATAGAGAATGCAATTCAGTCCTCTCTCTCCCGTCCCTCGTGTACTGTTCTTTTTCTTTTTCTCGAGGCTGCCTTGTTAGTGCGGGCTCGACACCACCTCTACTAAATGGATGCCATATTACGATATACTAACATGAAATACTTTTCTGAGGCGTCGTCGAGCACTGGGCCGTGAAGGCTTGTTATCTGTATTCGAACACGAAGGGTCTCGCATGAGCTTACCCACCTACCAACTTGCAGCGTAAGCAATTTCAATCCATATTTACGTACCACTTGTGCCAAATCAATGCTTTTTACATTGCTGTGACGTTTATCGTACTTCTATTTACGCCCTTAAGGATTATCAGCACAGACTTTGTGATTTATTAGCCAGAGAGACACCTGTACACTATTTATAGAGAGCGTCGTTCTTAATATATTATGTGGCGCACCAATAAAATTTTATTAGTGAACCCGTGCATTTAAAGATCGCGTCATGTGAATCAAAGTAATTTATTCAGCGATCGTTATTCTTTTGAACCGATAAACAAACGTTTTCTTCACCAGTTATCTGTTTTATTTAATTCTCGTTTAAATTAATATGATTATAAGAAGGAATAACGTCTACAGCCGGCAATATGCTCTGATATGAGGTAACGATTTGTTAATAAGCGTACGAGCTAGCATTGTTTCAGTCAGGTCACGTACACACATAATATTTATTACATTTATCGCGCGAGGAGGATGACTATCGAATGCGAATAACAAAAGTGGAGTCGTCGTGTGTCATAACCCGGTGTAGCGGGTACAATGCCCCGCTAGAACATAGTGCGGGGAGAACCGTAAACGTTTTTCTGAAAGGCGGGGAAAAGTTGCGCGGGACAACTTTGTTTCTGAGCTCTCAACCTGCTCTCGCGGACGGCGGTACTCAAGACTTACACGTGATCTGGCTATTGTTGCCTGTGTTTATGGGCTTCCTCGAATAAAAGTTGCATGAGCAATAACGAATTGGTCACTGAAAATGAAACTGCTCATTAGGCATCGTGCCCATTATGCTGACAACATTGTAAACGTGTATGAAAGCGCATCATGTTAACCGTTTTCCATTCATTCGGTGCGTGACAGCTGATTTTGAGCGCTACACCTCATCGGTCACAATTAATGCTAATTTTAACAGGCGATGGCTGGGCACAAATATTTCTAACCAAAAAGATATATGACACACACGGAAAATAGAATTTAGTCCCGCGTCTTTAATCACTTGGCACTATTTTTGGTAATGCGAAATATTAGCTTCCGTTTCGAGAAAATATCAGTTTTTAATAATGTGGCGAATCATTAGTGACATCAATACATAACGTTGTAGTTGTGGTTATAATTATATACGATGCTGATCGATAGACTGGCAGTCATCAATTCCGTGGGTTTGCACAAATTAATGCACACAATAATCTGCTACATGTATGTATCTTGTATTGCAAACATTTACGGTAACAGGATTACATCGGCAACGCGGTTTGAGGTTGTTGTTGCTAATGGAAACGTTCAGCTTGTGGTGTGTGGTCTATGAGAATGGGCAGAAGCGCTTATGTCACTCACACAGAATATAATTACCAAATATAATGGACAACAATTATTCGACACAAGATCATGGTAATGGAAAAACAAAATTTTACATAAACGATATCTACAGTAAAATTCGCACCCTACCTAATGGGTAGGGTGCGAATTTGCATACCTTATACCTAGATCTTCACCCTTTTTGGGCCTGATTAGAACAGCTAGCGGTAACTTTCCACAAGAAACAGAAACTTAGGAATTTTGACCAAGATCTCGGGCGACCTGGATAAGATATGCAGAAACATGAAACGCATTGCATAAAAAGCTTCTACCCAGCAGGGAGCGGAACGAAGACTTGCAATCGCTTTTTTAAACAGAGCGTGAAAGCATTATTCAGCTTGAAAACATCAGCTTAACCTAATTTAGCTCAACCAAGCTCAACCCTGCCTCCGAGAGCTCAACACTCTGACAGTAGCAGTCAGCTCATTAGTGCAGACCATACATAGTTGCTATTAGCAGCTGAATGACCTGCCCATTAGTCGGCCTGGGCTAAATGCATTTGATAAAGGGCTTAAGAGCTTTGACCATTCCGTTAAAAGGTATTGCACGATTCGTGATTGAAGTTCGGAGAATAGGCATTCGCTGTGGTGAACTCCGAAGTTAAGCAGAGGAGTAGATATCAATAGAGTAACGATATTTTGCAAGTTCTTTTTTATAAATCTAATCCTAATATATACAATTCTTCCGTTACTGACTGATTGAGTGACTGACAGACAATGCACAGTCAAAACTTCTGGTTGTAGGAAGTTCAAAAATGGCATGTAGCTTCCCTACACTCTGTAGCACTTAGAGAGGATTTCCCGGAATTCCAAAGGGAACGGGAAAAACGGGACATGCGCGTACAAAGTTGCGGGCAAAAGTTAGTTACTTACAAGATAGGAAGGGGTAAACTAGTTGTGAGTAGGGAATTTTTCAAGCTGTTTGGATTTGCTGGCTGCAATAAACGTAACCAACTACTGGGTCTACAAAATCTAAGAAGTCAACCATCGACTCGAAAAGAGCAAGGGGATTTTTACCCATCAGCAACGGATATTTTAACCCAATTTCCCCATATAACCTTCACTTAAAAAATACCCTTCTAATGTGCAAAGGATTTTTTCCATTAGGATATCATCATCATCAACATATCAGCTGAAAGACGTCCACTGCTGGACATAGGATATATCCATATCCATCAGGGTATGCTCATGCAAAAATCCCCTGATCAGCAAACGCGCTTTTCCTGCCAACAATGCGGCAGTCATTCGATTCCAATCGATTCAAGAACCGCACAATTTGTCTACAACACTACTGTCTGTACCTAGTAATGATATGCACATTACACAAATCAAATTTTACTCGTGATCGATATAGCTTACACGGTCGCAGTGCCAAAGCACCACTTGAGACCAGATCGGCATAAATGTATGTACGTAGGCTGCAAGTTTGCTGCATTCGTTATTGATACAATGCCAATGCAGCGTCACATCACAGCCATATTTAGGTAAATAAAATTAGGGATTGTCTTTTGTTATGATTTCACAATAGAAACGCAATACTTTTACGCTACCCATTTTATTTATCAACTTCATGAAATTATTTTCGCTGACAGACTTCATCGCATATAGGAGGGGCTCGTGGCTAAATAATAACGGCCGCACGGGTCGATCTTTGAGGTTAAGCAACGCTTGCCAAGGTTGGTCTGTGGATTGGTGACCATCTTAATATACCGAGTTTCCTCCGTGCCTCGGAAAGCACGTTAAGCTGTTGGTGCCGGCTGTCATTTGTAAATCTTTGGCAGTCGTTACGGATTGTCAGAAGTCAGTAAATCTGCCTCCAGTCTTGCCAAGAAGTACTGTGTTACTCAGTTAATAGGTTGTGGAGGTCTGGTGGCAGCCGCTCCACGTAAAACACTGGTATTCAGCTGAATCCGGTTTGACTGAAAGCCAACCCCAATATAGTTGGGAAAAGGCTAGGCAGATGATGACTTTATCGCATATAGGATAAGTTTTAATTTTTGCCCCGAATTTTTAACAATATCGTCGGGGTAAATAAGAGAATTTAGGTTTTCACGGAAGTTAATTTATTTATTTATATTAATACAGAGGATAATTTCTTAGACGTTATCTACCAGTCTACTTCTGGCTGGAGTAGAGACAAACAGTAGTAGGGTAGCGATACCAAAAGAAAAACGGTGATCTTTTTTCCAACAGGCAACCTAAACCTGGACCCTGTTTAAACTGACAATGCGAGAAATTAATCAACAAGTGAGTCGCACTTGTTGAGTCGAACTCGCGTGCAAAGGGTTCCGAACCAACTACAATTTTGTAACATGTTATTTTAACACTAGAGACTTCTTATAGGTTTTCCTGTAATCTTTAGGTTAATAACTATTATCTGGATTGTTTTTTAATTTTAGGCGCAGTAGTTTCGGAGATAAGGGGGAATGGTCATATTTGGTCTAATTTCTTGATTAACTACTAATTTACTTATTTTAAAATTATGAAAAAAAAATATAATTAAAACCCAGCAACAGCCAACCCTTAAAAGAGTTTTTTTTTTTTTTTTCAATTTTTCTTTGGTCTCCGAAAGCGACCCCATACTCAAAATTTATTTATTTAGGTTACGCTTCCGTGTTTGGGTCACAAAAATCTATGTGTGTCTACCGAATTTCAACAGAAACGGTCCAGCAGATCCGGAGAAAACTGGCTGTGACAGACGGACAGACTGACACCCGAGTGATCCTATAAGGGTCCCGTTTCTTACGGATATTCGAAACCCTAAAAATTTACATAATTGTCACAACTTTGCGACAGTGTTGTTATGAAGTAAACGTACAAAATTGTCAGTGTCAGATTGTTGTTTGTCACTTGTCACCGGTTAGTTTTATTAAATAGGCCACTAGCCCCTGCACACGGCTTCTGTCATTTATTTTACACTAAGTACACAAAAGCCAACATAGATAGATATTGAACTACTTGTACGTCAATGTTCGCGTCAGTTTAGAAGCAAATGCAATTGAAGTGTCTAAACATCGGGAAAGTTCGTTTCTGAGAGAAGTTTCCCGGAGTTCCGGGCCCTCATCAATAACAATGGAATCTGAACTTGACACATCTAGCAATTTAACTTGACGTTGGAGTTAACACGACATTCTATTTAAGGATTTGCATCCATTTGTTCAACGATGGCCTTCTATGTTTTCTGCCTATCTACATGGAAAACAAGCATGAGTGTATGTTTGCAATTTGTAAATACTGTCGTCAATTATCTTTCAAGACAAGAATTCTCAATTAACGAACTATCTTTATAGAACACAGAAAAAAACTATTCGCGAGAGTAATCCCAAGATTCTCAACAAAACTTTGTTTGGTCCAAGTTTCAGTAAAATTGCAATTTGCAACTGACACATTTTCTGACGATTGAGGTCGCTAGCGGAAAGTTTCCAGGGTCGTTCTCATCGACAGATTTAAATTGTATCGAGAGATAGTTTATAACTCTGCAAGTGACTCAAATGGAGGGTGTAAAAGGCTGTGTATCCAGTAATGTGCGAGGATGCGTAGCGAGGCGAGGGATGTATTTGTCGCTTCATTTACCTAGCTCCGCTCTGCGCAAGTACTTCTATTAGTTCCTGCCAAATGCGTCCCTCGCTATGCACCCTCGCACATCTTTGGTGAAAGCGCAGCCTAAGAAACGACTCATTAACACAATAAACTGTTTCTGACAAGTGGCTTCTTCAAACGGTCTCTTGATATCTAAAAATAAACTAATATTATCATGTTCCTAAAGATCGAGGAGCCACTTCAGATTTTGAAAGGAATATCTCGAATCCTCTTATTTCATATGAAAGCAAATAATTTTATTGACCTAAATCTGGAATTTGTAGAAAAATCTATCCAAAGTAAATAAATGTATAAGTGGCTCCTCAATATAAACTGTCTGAATTGAGGAGCCAGCCGGAACACGGAAAGTATTTGATGAAGATTTTTGAAAGTCTGAGTCCAGTACTATTGATATTCAAGAATAAACAATACTTTTAATGTGGCTCCTCAATCTATCAATTCATACACATATATTATTCGCACTAAACATAAATACATGCACCTACATCGAAACAAAACGGTCATTCATGATAACTTGATAGTTGTATCGAAATTAATGTAAATTAATTAATATTTTAATCATGGAGAAAACCTTAACTACCTAACCTAACCTTACTTACATAACTTAAATCCCTGCGAAAGAAAAATCAAATTGGAAAGTAAGTATGTCAACATTATTATATTTTGCAGCACTACGCAGCAGCTTATACTTCTGGTTCGTATGAAACAATCAGGACTTGTCCGTAACGATTTCGTAAGCTCCCACTCTTGTTAGAAAACAAAAATTTAATAAAAATATCGTTTCAGTAGAACATAAATTCAAGAAACATTTAATGATTGCGCTCTAGAGCTAAATTGTTTTGCTAAATCCTGGTAAATGATACGAGAAAATTGTTGTATAATATTTTTCTCGTGTTTCCAGGAATTCTTTGATAAGTACTACTCTTATATACTCCGATTCCACGACCTCATCAAGGCTCGTATCAGGTAATATTACGTATTATTGTTCGTGTCCTGGAAGGTACGTTCAATTATATGAATGCTTTGAATTTTCTAGTGGGGCTTAAAGATTCTCATGTCTGTGCAGACTGCCGCGCGCGCTCGCCTATCTAGAAAGATAGGAAAAATGTTTTACATTAGAGAGAATTGTACAATACAATATTGTTATTTGAGGACGGAAAATATGCATTTGTCGAGCTGTTTTGACGATCTATTTTCCATATAACACGAGTCTTTTCCTCTTGACTACTAGGAATTTTTCCTATTAGCTCAATAAAAAATGTATTTTGAATTAGAAAAGAATTATGGACTCATATTGGCTCTTCGACATGGTTGTTGATTCTTATAAGGATGTTATGTTTGAAAATAGCCACGGGCGAGCCAACATCTTCAAATGTGTATGTTTAATGTACTGTATATGAGTCTTTTGACAATCCAACATTTCGAGTTTCCTCCGTGCCTCAGAAAGCACGTTAAGCCGTTGGTCCCGGCTGTCATTTGTAGATATTTGGCAGTCGTTACGGATAGTCAGAAGCCAGTAACTCTGACTCCAGTCTTGCCAAGAAGTACCGTGTTACCTTGTTAATGGATTGTGGAAGACTGGTAGGCAGCCGCTCCACGTAAAATACTGGTATTCAGCTGAAACCGGTTTGACTGGGAGCCGACCCTAATATAGTTAGGAAAAAGCTAGACAGATGATGAAAAACGAACAATGTCGTACTCCTTATTATGTAGAACTTGATTAAAAGTGTAACGGAATAACACAACTAATTGATAAGATGGCTGACTATTTTGCATCTTGCTTATAGCATCAAAATACAGTTATATTCCTGGTATATAAAGAGTAATTTGTTTACTATAACGGCCAGTGCACAAAACATTTCATATTCTGTAACGAACGAAATTAAATTAAACTCAATGCTGGAGAAACATTTAACAAAAATACAACAAGAAATATCTCGTTAACCTGCTAAAATTACAAAAAAAATAGCTGTAATGATTGAATCTTTAAACTATTTTACTCAGGGACAGTAAAACTACAAGTATAAACAACTCGAGGGATTCCATACGTTGGCAATAAACCTGGCTAATGTACGTTCGTGACGATAGGGGGAACTTTAAAGCCCATATATCATGGTGACCTAAACTGGAACTGTCTGGGTTTCGAAGGCAAGTTTGCAAATAGATCTAGCGGAAACAGACAGAAAATGTTTAATCTAAATGTCATCATCATCATTTCTTCGGAGAGATGTCCATTGCTTGACATGACCTCGACTAGGCGTGTGCTTGTCGCTGCTCGCATCCATTTCCAACATCACCATCATTGTTTCAACTGAAAGACGTTCAAGATCTCCTCCAAGCGACGCCTCTCCCAGTCTCAACAACGCGGGAACGTACGGGTTAACTAATAAACTTAACATAATAGTTACAATATATTGGAATTGATCTTAGTAAAGCTAATTCTGGACAGTAAACATGACGTTAATATTTAGTTTTTTTTTTTACTCTTTATGGGCACGCGTTTAATCAATTAATATCTTAACTGATGGTAAGCGATGATGTAGTCGAAGATGGAGCACGTTTGCCTAGAAGCAACCTATTCTCTCTTGATTTAATGACTCCTAGGTTGTAGTGTACTTTCAATGCTTTAAAAACATCGGAGCAAGTATTATTGTTATTTGCACTTACGGTAGATTAAATATCGTCTTTAGGTGACGATAAAATACTGGTGAGCACTAATCCTAGCTTCTAACTGGCCACAGTATTAGTACTACATTACTCTAGGAGATCGGAGTCGTTTTATTACCTAATTTACTTATAGAATTTGATTCCAAAGACATGCAAAAATTAAATTCAAATCACGTACGCCACTAAAAAGCAAAACGTAGTGATGGCATTTTCTATACTAGAGAAATAGTAGAAATAGAGTAAAATTGTTCCATAATCGGTGTTGACACACATATATAGAAACGATATTAAGTTTAATTAGGTACGAATAAAGAAATTAAAAAAAAATCCAAGCCAGACTCACTCAAACCGAAGACCAACAAAGTATCAAGTGCTTATAAAAATATAGTTTCTCTGAGGAGATCGCGACCCCGAAACATTTGTTTGCAGCGTGTGACCGTGTTACTGGAGATATTCAGCACATCAATGACTCAAATGCTGTTTAAACGCATTTCCACGTGCTTCCGAACTAGTCTTGTTCTAGTCTATTTTAAAACGCTTTTATTTTACTTCCCTCGTTTGTATATTGTTTGTTTCTCTTCCGTTTCATTTCTAATTTCCATTAGATTGTTCGTCTATCTCCACGTTTTCTATCGAGACGATTATTTTTAACTTTTTCTTGGGGCATTCTTTCTCCGTTCTACAAAGAAAAAAGGCATGATTCTCGTAAACCAATGTTTTGAATTGAATAGATTTGTGAGATGAAAGTAAAGAACGAAATAAATATTATGAAAATATTTATGACCAATTCGTGTGCCCGATAAGATTTCCGATCAGGTAAAAAGACAATTATGAACCTATGTTCCATGAAATTAATCTGCTAAATTACTTTTTTTTAGTTAGATCCATCAGTTTATGCTGTTGTGTTATGTCATTGACATTTTTATGAAGTGAGAATGCGTTTTCATACACTTCTTATGTTCTACTTCTAACCTAATTCTTCGTTAATGATTTGGAAACTGCATAAAAGCTTAAGTAGTATTTTTTTTATTTTAAATCCTGGCGTTAGTAATGCACAGACTAATAAGGATTCAAGCAAGAGTGTTAATTGCTTGCTTTCGTTCGAGCTTCTCATTTTACTACACTACCTAGTATATAAACAGATAAATTAGACGGCTGTGCAAATATTACAATTTCGTTTCGTAACACAATAGTTGCTTACTTATTATATTCTTTACTAGCTGACCCGCGCAACTTCGTCTGCGTCACATTTCGTGATGTTAAAAAGCCTATAGCTAACCACGATAAATGGGCTATCCAACACTAAAATAAATTTTCAATTCGAAGCGGTAGTTCCTGTGATTATCGCGTATAGATTGTACATCTTATAATAAGCAGGACAAACATAAATATAACAAACAAGAATGCCGTGGCCGGTCTTACTACACAGGGCAGTATCTCTCAGACAACCTTTGGAACTTTCAGTTATGTTGTCTGTTACTTCGATGGGTTTAAAGTTCGAAGTATTTTGAAGTGACATCTCTAATGTTAAGTTTGAATGGGCCTTACATATTCCAATTATTACATCTTCAATGTTTCCTTGGCGTTTGATCAAAAACGAAGTTTAACCACAATTTTAGCCATTGGTTGAGTTAACTATGGATAATAAAAGTCGTCCTTAGTCAATAAATATTTGAAACTTTGGAAGATCGGCCGGCTGTCACTATATCGGAAGATACAATCAACCACAGCCGGTCGATTCTGTAAACATGTCGAAGTGAAGGCTTGAGTGAAGTGATCACGAAGTGAGCAGTGCCGGTCGATTCTGTAAACATGTCGAAGTGAAGGCTTGGGTGAAGTGATCACGAAGTGACCTGTCAATGCAAGTAATCAAGATGAATTACAGCCAGTCGATTCTGTAAACATGTCGAAGTGATGGCTGGGGTGAAGTGAGTGCGAAGTGAGCTTTCATTCCATCTTGATTATATGGATTGACAGCTCAGTTCGTGATCACTTCACCCAAGCGTTCCCTTCGACATGTTTACAGAATCGACCGGCCAGTGCATCGCTGCTTGAACAATTAGGTTGAAACTGTGATATTACAACTACTTTTAATTTACTCCTAACATAAAAATAATATATGTATTTGTATGTTAGGAGGTATGGGCTTTCAAAAGTAACTTTTGGTATTTATTTAAGTACTACTTTTTGGAGATTTTTTTCAATAATTAAACGTTACGTTTTTATTACATTACGTGATGGTTATCCCCAAGTGTTGTGGCAATACTTGGGGATCTAAGTGCTGCCACAAAAACCCGTCCTGTGCCTATGTCCAGCAGTGGACATGGGCACAGGACGGGTCTTTCCGCTGAAATGATGATGATGATGACGTATAGGTATTGCCCAAGACCAAATATTTTGGCGGCGTAGTACATCCCAATTAAAGTGTACTGTCAGAGAGAAACTGATCATTCTAGCTTTTTAATATGAGCGACGTTTATTTTCGCCAAAACAACACAACTTTAAAATACAATTCAATACACAACTACAACACTATAACAACCATACATATAATTTTATTGAACTTATGTTAAGTAAGCATATGATCTTTGTTGTTAAATAAAATTAGTTAAAAATATAACTTCACTTAAACCCAGCATTTATTAAAGCGAAGTAGGGATATAAGTTATGATGGACATTTGTATGTATATCCCTACTCCGCTTTGGGGTGTCTACCTCAAAACACATTATGTTTATATCCGAGGGTATCTGTCTCTATATAATATAAATTGATTCATCAGACTATACTCAAAGTAAAATCACGACTTTAACTCGTCACTTGTCGTCACCTAAGCACTGGCGCAGAAGCAATGTTTAGGGGCATGTCGAAGGAAACATGAGGGATGTTCGTGTTAAGAATTATTTCGTCCACACGTCTTACGTTTCACACAATTGTACTGAGGCGTCTATCCTGATGGGCCATAGATCCCGGACATTCCCTACTATTACAATTGACGCCTTTGTCATCTTGATATGAGCCCATCCGCAGCAGACCTTGGACGCCACTTACATTGATTGCAGCACCGGCGCCCAACGCTATTTATAGAAATTTACTATTTGACCCACGAAGAAAAACACCACGACCCCGCCGTTGTTCTACAAAACTTCAAAACCTTCCGAATCCTGAGCCTAATACAAGTGTGCATGGCGTAAATTTTGCATTGCTTTTAACAATTAGGTTAAAACTGGAAACGGTTGTTTGTAACGCACTGTTGTTAAAAATCGACGGTGCATTCAATAGTACTTTATAATTTATAATAGGTAAAGTCACCAAAATCTAAGATTTAACAGCTGAGTAGAGAGGGATAGAAGATTGCTTTACGACTAAGTGCGAAAGAGATTTATTTTTATGTCTTTTATTGTATACTTACTAGTGAAGCAATGCTGTATCCTGCTGTCAAATCTGACATCTTAGATTTTGGTGACTTTAGAGTATTACTTCAAGAATCTATATTTTTTATAATTATGTTTCCTTTTTTTTACGTTTGACATTTGGTCCTTATTTGCGGACTTGAGACCGGTCACCTACCCCTATTTTTATGAATATTAGGGTGCCTCTCCATTACAGCGGAGCGGAGAAATGGAGAAACTTTAAACAAATTAATCGCATAAAATCTCCGCCTCACGTGAGTTACTGATATTTAGACTGGCATGATTGATTAATATTTCTCCGTTTCTCCGCTCCGGTGCCTCGCTCCGCACAAATGGACAGGCACACTTACACGGCATCACACACACTTAGCGATAAAATCCCTTCCTGTTTCTCTTCTACGAAATTTTATTCAGGTGACATGTCTACCAAACTAATATTATCACTATCGCTGGGAGGGCGTGGATACGACACTTGTCATCAGTAACTGAAACTACTACATGTGGTCCATTTTCCTTTGTCCTCCGACGCCATAATCGCCTTACTTGGCAACAAACAAATCTGAAATAATAACTACAATACGTTTTACCTTTATGTCATGTTACCTTTCAAAATCATATGTTACGTTTGAATCGAAGGAGCGACCAGGGCGTCTAAAAAGGCCATTCTAGCAGAATCATAATAACCACACAACAATCTGTCAACTTTCATTTTCATCTTTATCGCTAACTCATTAGGTTCAAGGTTGATTGGGAAAATTTGACAGTGATGGGTAGCGTGATGTGCTTTCTGATGCTGCTAAAGTAGCCTTTTTCGACCCACTGCATTACTGAGCTGTCTTTGATGTTACTTAGATTGGCTAAACATCATTTCAAAACTAACAAATATTCGTCAATAATTTACTTTGCATTCTAAGCCCTGGTTTCAGAGGTTTTATGATCGTTTGCCGTATGGTGTCGGCCGGTGCCGTAAAAGAGTAGTACGACGATTCCATCACTTCCCGTGGGTGTCGCTAGAGAATGGGCAGCAGCGTTCTCTGTGAAACTCAATACCATACACTGCGATCGCCAACCCGCCTGCCAAGCGTGGCGATTATAGCAAACCCTCTCCATAATTTCCCTATGTCCAGTAGTGGACGCCTTTCGGCTGATATGATGATGATGATCTGTCCTTTAACACTATTATCATAACCCCCATTGGTTGGTTAGTGGTTAACGGACAGATAAACGATCGATAAAGTACCTCAGAAACTAGGCAGTAGTCGATAAAAGTGAAGCTTGCTCGGCATAGTTTGAATATTTTATCTAACGCGCGGCTATTCCATTCATAGTTATTGCTGCTCAAATTTTCCTTCCACTGTATTCTGAAATAGATGCCTGCAGAATATGATATTCCATTTGTAATGAAGCACAAGCTTAATTGGTCAAATTGTAAATTAGTGTAGCACAAGTAGGCAATACACCCATCACTTAGCAGGCGCATTGGCGTAATCCATTTATGTAATATGATTATTAGGGATTAACGTTGTTATCATTTAGTAGTTCGACGGTATAGGTATATTAAGTATGCACCGAATAAGCCTATGTATACTAACCTAGGAAACATATTCGGTGCGTGAATACTAGCGTTTGCTTAGTGGTGACTGTGAGTGAGAAAATTATATACTGTCGTGTTTGAAGTTTGAAGTTGACAATTAGTCTGAACACACGTCCACTAACATCTGTGAAATAAATTCTGAATTTTGCGATGCCAAGGGTCGGCGTTAGGTACTTATGTATGCTAGTCCTCGTTTGATCGAAGAATGACCGTCCCTTGTGGATTTGAAAACATTATGGGATTGGGTTCCATATTTAGCAAGTCATGTACGGATCGTCAATTTTAAACGGATCTTCTTGGTAGGTGGCTCTGTGGGTCAATAGGTTTTTGCCATAAAATTCTCGGTGATATCCGTTGTAGCCCTCCGTATTATCTATAGGATAACGGAGCTATATATAGGATAGAACGCCCCCGGGTGTCCCCCACAAACTTCAAGCACCCCACTCGCATTAAATACACATCTCTCTGAGGCGCCATCGCCACAAGCCTTACAATTTAATATCCAGCTGAAAACTTTGTTGACTCGGATATGATGACCGCTTTGTAGAACATTGTTATATTTATCAAATATATCAAGCATTAATATGTCTGATATATTTGGCTGCCCTGGCTACTTGATAGAGGGTTAGACTCATTTTTACCGGGTTTTCTATAAATCTTGGTAACGGTTTTAACGTTACTTTTCTGGAAAATCTTTACTTAAATGACATCGTGGTTTTAAACACGGTTTGTCTTTCATACAATTTAATGCACTTTTTCGTTAGGTAATCTAATTCTGTTTTTAACGCTTTCACTGTTAAAAACTTATCTGGCCTAAGACATAACTCTGCAAACTTCATCACATTACAAAATATAGATTAGCCGTTAATTGTTTTTATTTTTCGTGGAAATATTGCTTACTAGTATTTTAGGAAGTACCCCAGAAGTTTTGATAATCATCAACAATATCGACGTATTTCTGAATGAATAAATCTGACTAATTAAACTTAATAATAATAAGTACATTGCTGGAGGGTTCGGGCCAAGGCTACCGGTTGAGAAGAGGTGGTCAGGTCATATCGCACCTCCTTTACATGGATGACTTGAAACTCTTTGCTCCTAACAACTTGCAACTGATGAAGCTACTAAAGGTAACAGAAACCTTCCGTAGCGCCATCAGGATGGAATTTGGATTGGACAAATGTGCGGTCATGCATGTAAAGCGAGGGGAGATTATGGAATCCGTGGGAACCCAACTCTCGGATTCCATACACCTTAGGTCCCTCTCCTCAACTGAAACTTATAAGTATTTGGGTATGTCGGAAGCGTTAGGCATCAGTGCTGCTGACATGAAACAATCGTTGAAGGAGCGCTTCTTTGGCCGCCTGAACAAAGTACTTAACTGTCTTTTATCAGGCGGAAACAAGGTGCGCGCCTTCAACGGTTGGGTCATGCCGGTTTTGATGTATTCTTTCGGCATACTCAAATGGACTCAGACGGAACTTGACGCCCTGGATAGGAGGGTACGTTCACTGCTTACCGCAAATCGGATGCATCACCCACGGTCATCGGTGATGAGGCTGTATATCCCGCGGAAGTGCGGGGGTCGTGGCTTCTTAAATGCTAAGACCCTGCACAACCGCGAGGTATGCAGCCTTAGGGAATACTTCCTAGAGGCCGACGTGGGTATGCATCGAGATGTGGTAGCGGTGGACAAAGGCCTTACCGCGCTTAATCGTGACGGCCAATGGCATTATTGCCAAGAGCCTCGACCAACATCTCAAGAGGCTCTCGTTGGGCAGCTGGATCAAGGGCTTGATCCAGAAAGCAGTACTCCTGGACACGGCGCGCATCGTTAGGAGGTTCCTCTCTCAGAAGCCCTGACCACCGGTAGCTTGGACCCTGTTCCCGATACCGGTGGGCTACTATTTTTTATATTTTTAAATGTTTTTTGTATTTTTATAGAAATATTTTAAAATGTAATAAGTAAGTATATATAAATGAATAAATGGAATAATAATAATAATTGATGATATATGGTGACATAATATGTCGGGCATGTCACCGGCCCGGGGAATCCATCCGCCACATTATTTCCGGTTGTTCTAGTCTGGCTAACGGAGTACGTAAGTACCAAGACTCAAAAGTGTTAGTAACAAAAAGCTTACAAACTATGCTAGTAATACATTAACAACACAAAATGAAAAAAAAAGAATGAAGAAGAATGAAGATGATGAGAATGAGTTTGATCCCTGAAGTAAGCTACATCTTATTATGAGAATTTGGGCTCCGCTACTAGTACTAGCTAGCATCGCTGAGTACCAGTGTACTCAGTGATGCTAGCTGTGTGTATGATTATACTAATATAATCCAGACTGAAACTACGACGAAAATATGACGGATTGCTTCGAGGAAAGATAGGCGGTGCGCCGCTTCCTTAGGCTTGTTATGGCGGGGCACTACCCCAAAAGACAGTCCCATTTTATTTCAAACCGGGCTAAGCTAACACGACGCGACGGGGAAAATATATTTCTGTAAAAGTTGGTCCATCTCGAAAGATAAAAGTTGGTCTATGTTTATTCTTTTAATTTGTAATTAAGTAACGTTGTGGATCTAGAATACTGATTGGTTTACAGTCTAAATCTACTAATAAAAAAATATTTAACAGTGCTTTAAAATGTTTCATATCGTGTGAAAGTAAACAACTGTTGACTAGAGCTGTTGTACATAGACATACTGACGCCTTTTTCAGGGTTTGTTCCATACAAAGAACTAATAAATATCGCACCTTGAGTTCCACCTCGCCAATTACTGGGCCTTTGATGTTCGTTTAGGTGTGTCAAGGCGGGTCATTATAGGCCGATCGGACTGCAATGTGACTGTCCGTCACAAGAATGTGTAATACTTTGATAATACTTAAGGCCTTGTTCAGACGTCACGTGCAGCGACTGCTTGCGCGGTAGCGGGCGCGATTAGTTATGGCGAGGAGCAAAGCATGTTTCGATAGAAGATCGCTCACAAGTGAGTACGCTCCGCCACTTCGCACTAGGCGCCCACGACAATCAGTGTGATGGAGTAGTGCGGAGTTTTTCTATCTTTATTACTCCGCGTGCGCTTTAAAAACCGCGTAAGCTCTTCACCCTGCCTAAGGCTTTATAGCGGGTATAAAAGCAATTCAGTAAGGTAGGTCGTGTGCTACTTGCTGCACCTGCATTGTCCCACCATTATCTCGGCGTTAAGCTAGTTAAGTGTAATGAGGACATGGTCATACTATGTGGCTATCAAGTGTCAACTAAGTGGAATCGATCTCTTCGCTATTCAAATATTTCATTTTTCTAGTCTCTTGAGGCTTTCATTTTGATGACGGCCATTACAATTCAGTTCACTGCTTGATATAATACATACTTAGAAATTCAATTTGGCAAGCTACCTAGAATCGAGATGAAAACAAGAAAATTAAAAAATCTATCTATACTAATATATAAAGCTGAAGAGTTTATTTGTTTGAACGCGCTAATCTCAGGAACTACTGGTCCGATTTGAAAAATTCTATCGTTGTGTGATAGATAGCCCATTTATCGAGGAAGGCTATAGGCTATATATCATCACGCTAAGACCAATAGGAGCGGAGCAGTAATGAAAATTGTGACGCAAACGAAGATGCGCGGGTCACCTAGTACTAATAGGTATATAAAGCTGAAAAGTTTGTTTGTTTTTTGTTTCTTTGCTTGATCTGAGGAACTACTGGTCCGATTTAAAATATTCTTTCAGTGTTAGATTAGATGTCCATTTGTCGAAGAAGGCTATATATCATCACGCTAAGACCAATAGGAGCGGAATAGACAAAGTTGCGCGGTTCAACTAGTAATTATTTAACATATTTTCAAAAGTACAGAGTATTGTTTGTTTTTCTTTTTCCTAGCTTTTTCAGATAGCTGCAGAATATGGCTTTTTTATTAAAGTAAATATTTTCAGCCTGGCAAACATTGAAAAGACTACTACTTTGACCTTTCGTGCGACGGTTTATTTGGACGAGCGTGTTTATTATTTTAAATTTTATTTTATTACTTACATTAGCCTTAATCATAATTCTACTAACGTTATATGGATTGTTAAAATCTGAAATAAAATATTTGATTTGAAAAACTCTTCAGCGCCGCGATGAGGTGTTAAACTCGGGACTGGTTGAAATTTTAATTTAACTTGAAATAAAAGTACTATCTCCTTGCCAAACCAAAAGAAAAACTTCTTATTTATTTTCTTAACCTACCAGTTTTTATCTGTTACTTCGAAAGAGATGTCACGCCCTGAATAGAATATTACATTTCTTACTTTATATCATTCGTTCTAAATATTAACTTCGTTAACAGCTTTCAATTTTTTAGAAAGCTGAAAGTAGGTTACATCATGATGCAGTTTACAAAAATTTTATACTAGCTGTCCCCCGCGGCTTCGCTCCCGTCAACTGGCAACCTGCCTACTTACCTACCCTAACTACCTTCCCGACCTACCCCGCAACTTTCCTATATTTTTCTTTCATAAGTACCTTTTCCTGACAATAACAAACAACAAAAATAGAATTACCTTAATCGGTCCAGCTGTTCACACGTGATGCCGTGACAAGGGAAATAGGGATTAATTATGTTTGTGTATATTTTAGTGATGAAATCGTTGAAGTGCCTTATCAATAAATAAATATAGATTATTATTAGGTTTAACAATAGTCCTGAATAAAACAGGTTTACTGCACCTATTGCAAATAACTATACTATGGAATCGTCAGATTTGATATAGACAAGGGAAATAGGGATTCATTTATGTTTGTGTATGTTTTAGTGATGAAATCGTTGAAGTGCCTTATCAATAAACAAATATAGATTATTATTAGGTTTAACAATAGTCCTGAATAAAACAGGTTTACTGCACCTATTGCAAATAACTACTATGGAATCGTCAGATTTGATATAGACAAGGGAAATAGGGATTCATTTATGTTTGTGTATGTTTTAGTGATGAAATCGTTGAAGTGCCTTATCAATAAATAAATATAGATTATTATTAGGTTTAACAATAGTCCTGAATAAAACAGGTTTACTGCACCTATTGCAAATAACTATACTATGGAATCGTCAGATTTGATATAGACAAGGGAAATAGGGATTCATTTATGTTTGTGTATGTTTTAGTGATGAAATCGTTGAAGTGCCTTATCAATAAACAAATATAGATTATTAGTAGGTTTAACAATAGTCCTGAATAAATCAGGTTTACTGCACCTATTGCAAATAACTATACTATGGAATCGTCAGATTTGATATAGACAAGGGAAATAGGGATTCATTTATGTTTGTGTATGTTTTAGTGATGAAATCGTTGAAGTGCCCCAACTAGCACCAAAGCGTTAAAAAACCTATATAAGACTCGTATATCAGTTCCATTTGAGTATAAAAGTGTTAACGCATACCTGTGCAACTGAGTTAGAGCATGCTCTAACTCACTTATAACCACGAAAGAGGCCCACAGTTTTACAGGTAAAAGTTATAGAAAGCCTATAGTACGGTGTCACAAAGATATTAAAGCTGCACAAGAGCGCTTATTCATCGTCAGCTACTACTTTAATCTGTATTACCGTTGTAAAATAGAGTTGGTAAACGCTACAGGTGCTATAAATCCTATAGTAAGGTGTCAAAAAGATCTTAAAGCTCCACAAGAGCGCTTATTCATCGTCAGCTACTACTTTAACCGGTATTACCGCGATAGTGAGCACTACAGGTGGTAAAAAGCGCACGTCAAGATAAAAAAGCCTGTAACCTTACTAAAATTAAATCTGTTCGTAATGGAAGCAGTGTTATGTCATCCATTATTCAACACAGCAGAATAATATTATGGAATATTATGTTATTTAAGTATGTGAAGTAAAAAATGACTGCCCTTATGATTTCACAGTAAATGTATACCATGTTTCTCATCTCAATTTTAACGCGCCTAGGATTTATTAAAGATTTAAAAGAAAAATTATGATAACAAAATAGGTACCTCAAGCTAAACATTACTATTCATTCCTGCTTCTTGAGCAGTGGTATGTAAAATTAAGTGGCATTCATGGAATGCTTCAAATAATGTAAGAAATTTTGTTTATTGTAGTCAAATGTTGAATAACTCGAAATAATATTAATTGTTAGGTTACCAAAACAATGGCGAACTTTACAAAAGTGAGGTTAGTGTTAATAACGACCCATACTTGCGTTGTTTGACACCAATACCTTTAGAACGTCTGTAAAAGAGGACTGCCTAACACAATAAGCTTTAGTTAAACACTTTATTACAGGTTAAACCTAGATAGAGGAGTTGTTTGACACCTTTAGTTTTTCGTGTTACTGAACTCTATTTTATAGCTTATGACTGCAATAATAGTCAATATAGCACCTTAAGTGGTATAAAAGAGTTCATTGCAATAACTATACAACAATAAGTGTTAAGAGGTGTCGGCGAACACTTTTGTAAAGACTTGGGTGTCACAAAAAGGTTAAAGCTATAACGTATTAAGTATACTTGCTGCTACTAGCGCCATTATAACTCTCAAAGCTGTATTACATCGTCCATTAACGCTATAGTGCTGCGATTGGGGCTAAAACTTGTTTGTTAACTCCTCTTTATCGTCTTTAGTAATAACTGAGATAATTATAACCCTGTTATATTACTTAAAGTCATAAAAAAGCCTGTAACTGACACCAAAATGTTAGTTGGGGCCTTATCAATAAACAAATATAGATTATTATTAGGTTTAACAATAGTCCTGAATAAAACAGGTTTACTGCACCTATTGCAAATAACTATACTATGGAATCGTCAGATTTGATATAGACAAGGGAAATAGGGATTCATTTATGTTTGTGTATGTTTTAGTGATGAAATCGTTGAAGTGCCTTATCAATAAACAAATATAGATTATTATTAGGTTTAACAATAGTCCTGAATAAAACAGGTTTACTGCACCTATTGCAAATAACTATACTATGGAATCGTCAGATTTGATATAGACAAGGGAAATAGGGATTCATTTATGTTTGTGTATGTTTTAGTGATGAAATCGTTGAAGTGCCTTATCAATAAATAAATATAGATTATTATTAGGTTTAACAATATTATATTAGTATGTAAGTCGTTGGAGTGCCTTATCAATAAATAAATAAATAAAAATAGATTATTTAACAATAGTCCTGAATAATACACGTTTACTGCACCTATTTCAAATAACTATATTATGGAATCGTCAGATTTGATATACATGATAACATTTAAAACTGCGATGTTTACTACTACTTGTTTTGTTGCCCCATTTATTTGTAACACAATGCTGTTTATGCGAGTGACACACTGGTCCTACGTATGCAACGCTTTTGTATCGTATGTTGCGTTGCATAAGATAAGTGTCTCTATTGCATAGATTTTAATACAAAATCAATAGTCCAGATACCATAATGCAATGCATACGTTGCGTACGTGGGACCAGTCTCTAGCTTTAGTGTTTGTTTATGACGTTCTCATACGTATAGTCAGTAGTTTCGTCATTACGAATGCGATCCACAGGCCAATTCTACTAACTTTTAGGCAACGTTTGAATTCGCATCTCATTCGCAAACGGTCAAAAATCCCTTCATTTTTATAATTTTTTTGACATCTTGTGACTGGCATGCGAATGCGAACGAAATTTAAAAATTATTAGAACAGACTCTCAGGGGGGGCCACTTTAGTAGAATCATAATATTAATTTGTCAAATTTCGTTTTTATCTTTATCGCCAGAGCTTTAGGTTCAAGATTGATCGCGAAATTTAACAGTGACGGGTAGCGTGGTGTGCTTCTGATTCTGCTAAAGTGACATTTTTAGACCCGCTTTAGCGATAAAGATGAAAACGAAATTGGACAGATTGTTGTGTGGTTAATATTGTGATTCTTGTATGATTCTACTAAAGTGGTATTTTAAACCCGCTGTTCACTTTGACATGACGTCTTGTATCTTTCCGAGGGTATACATATTTTAAAGAGAAATACGTTTACGGTGTTGGTAGATGCAAGTGGGCAAACGTGGGCCAGTTTTTTTTGCGGGAAAATATTAAAAATCCATCGCCGGGAATTGATACATATTTTGACTCAATAAGTGTGGTAAATATATCGATTAATTATTCTTGAATATGGTTAATTAATTCATCTACTTTTACTAAGGATCAGACTCCTTTAGTCGTTTCTAGTTTTGTAGAAATAAAATTAACACATTGGTATTAAATAATTTTTATTAATGGTTGTTTTTAAGTTAGTATGAAACGCACTGCTAAGTCCGCTGTAGTGTAGAGTTCGAAACGGACTTTGATTCAATAAATAAATTTGGACAGCTAGTGCCAATTAGTGTTCCGCCGGAAAACCGGATTGGAACAGTAATGAACACAGGCTCTCGGAGTCCATTCAGTGTCTGTGATTAGTGCAGCTGTCGATACGCGCCCGCCGTCGTTACTCTGCTGAAGGACGACTTTCATCAATTTTGTTACTGCAATCTATTCAGCAACTATGTTTGTTCTATATCCATTTGTTAAATTGAAATCTACAGTCAACTAAAACAAAAGATCTGGGGGGCTAAAAAGGTCACTGTAGGAGAATCATATTATTAATCACGCAAAAATCTGTCAAATTCCATTTTCATCTTTATCGCTGACGAATTAGGTTCAAAATTGATTGGGAAAATTTGACAGTGACGGGTAGCGTCATTTGCTTTTTGATTCTGCTAAAGTGGCCTGACACTGACAGCTCTTCAATTGAGATTAGTTAAACTGGCGCGTTTAGCCAGCCTTATTCTGTTACCGTGATTACTCAGGTGAACTGACAATCCCTAGCATCAAGTTTATTGACACTAAACGTCTTCACCCTAAACGTCTTGCTCTAAATCTTGGTGTTTTAGCACAGCCGTGCTGAGAATTGTCTAGAAACTTCATGATAAGTCAAGTAACCCGGAATGTCGTGCTATCTTTTTGTGCATTATTGCCTAGACTGTTATGTGTTTTGACATCGCAATTCTAGCAAAAAAAAATCAGTCTGAATATTGTTATTTCTATTTACAACCCCGCTCAAGACTCATGAATGATGCGACAGCGCTAGGTACTCTAATCCATTCAAAATTCATGATAAATCTGGATAAATGTTTTGACGTCCGTACTTCTAAAAGTTATGAATTAGAACCTAGTGTTTTTCTAAGTGTATTTGCTAGTTAAAGATAATCTTTTTTTTTCTGATAATCTTTAACTAAAAAATATAAACTACTAGCGACCCGCCCTGCTTCGCACAGGTGCAAATTATATACTAAAACCTTCCTCGAGAACCATTCTACTTATTAAAAAAACCCGCATCAAAAACCGTTGCGTAGTTTTAAAGATCTATACATAGGGACAGACAGACAGCGGAAGCGACTTTGTTTTATACTATGTAGTGATGTTTCTGTTTAAATAATATTAAAATATAAGATAATGCTTTTAACTAGATAATAGAATAATACTTGTCATTTAGGTTCACCGTAAAAATAGGCGAAATTCAAATTGCTTAAATATATTTTTTAATCGTTTAATCATTTTCATTCGGTTCAGATAGTCAATAACAATCAGTATTTTCAGATTAGTGAATCAGTAAAATCAGTTTTTTTTTTTCTATTGATAGGTTTGACCACTATCTCACCTGATGGTAAGCGATGATGTGTTCGAAGATGGAGTACGCTCATTTTTGAACTTTATTTGCTATCCGAGTCCACGTTGAAACTAAAAAAATATTAGTTGTGTTATCTGGTTCCATTGGCTAGTCCTATTCTTAATGTATTATGTGCTGCACGGCATGCTAGCCGGATAATGATCAGCCGTCATTAGCTAAGACACATTATGTTACGTCACTTTCCAGCCAGTGATTATCCAACCATGACCCCAAGATAGACGGAGATCGGAGATCGTACGTCTGCGATTTTATGAGTTGTCAAAACGCTGAACGAGTAATTATTGTAACAGGTCGGTTTTATTTCTTTTTCCATCATCATCATCATATCAGCCAATTGCCGTCCACTGCTGAACGATTTTTCCATAATATTACCTAAATAACAATCTCGCACAGCCTAAACCGGTTGCTCTAACGGCATGAAATATTGCTAATAGAAATCATATCGAGACGCTTGTCATCAATGTAAAAACATTTTCCACTCATATCAAACAGAATTTGTACCTGTTTAATAGATAATTGTAATTAAATTATCTCGTCATCTGCCTAGCCTTTTCCCGACTATATTGGGGTCGGCTTCCAGTCAAACCGGATTCAGCTGAATACCAGTGTTTTACGTGGAGCGGCTGCCTACCAGACCTCCACAACCCATTGACTGGGTAACACGGTACTTCTTAGCAAGACTGGAGTCAAATTTATTGGCTTCTGACTATCCGTAACGACTGCCAAAGATCTACAAATGACAGTCGGTACCAACGGCTTAACGTGCTTTCCAAGGCACGGAGGAAACTCGGTATATTAAGATGGTCACCCATCCACAGACCAACCTTGGCAAGCGTTGCTTAACCTTGAAGATCGACCCGTGTGGCTGTTATTATCTAGCCACGAGCTCCTCCAATAAAATTATCTCAATTAAGTTTAATTCCAGTGAACCGACTCGCAGAGCTATTGTTGTTTTGATCCTGGTAAATATCAAAAAGTTCATTTGTAGGTGCGCAAATGTTGTATCCATTTTCCTCGTTAAAGCTATTTTGGAAACCATGCATCAGTTTCGTGCACCGATTCATAAAGACCATTTCTGGTTCATTGCTTCCGAATATGAAATAATTAACTAAAAACATATTTGAGGAGCCCGGCAGCCGCTTATTGAATGAGGTAACTTGCTTTTCAAGCTACAGTTACAAATTGCATCCCGAGAAAGCTTTGTGAATAGAATAAAGCGTTGTGAATAGAATACCTGGGAATAAGCGTAGGCGTTGTGAATAAGGTTATGCAATATATTAATAAGTACCAATTACATGTTTGTTGGATTAGAAAACCAAACCCTAATCCTTGTACTTATAATATTATAAATTCCAAAGTAATTCTCTCTGTCGCGCTTTCACGCCAAAACTACTGAACCGATTTAAATGAAATTTGGTTACAGATAGTTTAGAGCCTGAGAAATGACATAGGCCCAGTAGTTTTTGAGGTTAGCGCGTACAAGCAAACAAACTCTTCAGCTTTATATATTAGTATATATATAGATTGCCACTACAATATAAACCATGATTTAAAAAAATAAAAAAGAATCTCCGATGGAAAGCTGTGGTGATCATGGTTCAGTTATACAGCGAGGACAAATTTTAATAAATCAATATAACTTTCAACTATGACGTGCATTGTTCTCATCATTATTAAAATATATTACTTGACACGAATTTAATAAAATATTATTCAATGCACACAACTAGATTCCGTGTCAACCTGTCAATCATTCATTTAGTATTTATGAAAAACGTCACGCCGCTTTTCAAACTGAAAAGCTGTATTTAGAATAAACTAAATCATCCATAGGTACTATTATATTATAAAGCTGAAGAGTTTGTTTGTTTGGTTGAACGCGGTAATCTCAGGAACTCCAGTAGACCTCCTAAACGGTTAAATGCAACAGACTTGCATATGAGCCGGACGCAATTTTCCTTTCGTCGAAGTATGATTTTTTGAGAATAACCTCACTAAAAAAAACTTAGAAAGACGTGATAATTCAAAAGGATCAAAAAAAGTCTTCACACTTTGTGATTCAATACTTTTCATACTTTCCTACACTCATTATTAAATTCAAAAATTCAAATTCAAAGCATTTTATTTCAAATAAACTATTCACAGGCACTTTTGAAACGTCAAGGAAATATTCTTCTTCTTCTTATCTGCATACCAAATAGCTTTGTTGACTGTACCTTCTGAAGCACGGATTCAATTTTTTATCAGACAATCAGGTGACTCAAGCCTGCAATGTCCTAGCCACACTGGAAACTACAAAGTATGCTTCCCGTGGGAATCGAACCCACGACCACAGGGTCACAAGGCAAACGCCTAACCCACTCGACCACGGAGGCGCACTCATTATGAAAAAATAATCAAAGCTCGTAGCTCTATCGCTAAGCAATAATGATTTAATTAATAAAACGCGTGTGTCTGGTATATCGGATGCGCGGCATAGCGCCTCGCCGCTCGCACGTCATACTCACGTACTCCGGTCAGTACGGCTCGTAGTAAAATATATTTAAATGCGTTACGCAACGATACTTTACACGCACGAAAATAACAAGTACCGTAGGTTCACTGGCTAAGGTGTGGATAGATACTTTTTAGGGTTCCGTACCTCAAAAGGAAAAAACGAAACCCTTATAGGCTCACTTTGTTGTCCGTCCATTTGTTTGTCAAGACCGTTTATGTCAGGAACGCCTGGAGGTATCTCAAGTCTATAGCTCTTTGCTTTGTGAAATAATCAAACTTCCAAGTTAACGTAAAAAAAGATATGGTCGTTTATGCCGCACAAAATGGTATATTTCGACACTCTCAAGGGAATCAAAATGTATAGGGTCAGAACTAAGGAATTTGGCAAATAATACCGTCTTATACTACAATTATAGGGAAAAGTCTGAAAATTATACTTACATCTCATCATCATCTGCCTAGCCTTTTCCCAACTATATTGGGGTCGGCTTCCAGTCAAGCCGGATTTAGCTGAATATCAGTATTTTACGAAGAGCGGCTGCCTACCAGTCCTCCACAACCCATTACACGGTACTTCATGGCAAGAATGGAGTCAGATTATCTGGCTTCTGACTATCCGTAACGACTGCCAAAGACCTACAAATGACAGCCGGGACCAACAGCTTAACGTGCTTTCCGAGGCACGGAGGAAACTCGGTATGTTAAGATGGTCACCCATCCACAGACAGGCAGGTGTTGCTTAACCATGAAGATCGACCCGTGCGGCTTTTATTATCTAGCCACGAGCTCCTCAACTCTTGCTCTATTTTAGATGACAAATAAAGTACTGGAAACTATACTTAAATTTGTAATCTTTACTTATTATATAAAGCTGAAGAGTTTGTTTGTTTGTTTGCTTGAACGCGTCAGGAAGGAAGGGCCCATTTATTGAGGAAGGATCACCACGCACCATCACGCACCACGCACCACGCATCACGCTAAGACCAAAAGGAGCGAAGTAGTAATGAAAATTGTGACGCAGACGAAATTTTGCGGGTCAGCTAGTTAAATCATAAAAATATAGTCTTTATTTAAAGTAATTTGTATCTACTTTGTACGGATCCCTCGGTGGGCGAGTCTGACTCGCACTTGGCCGGTTTATTTTCTTAAGAATGACATATGACCACAGGGGCAAGTGACCCTCTAACTAATGGAATGATCAAAAATCACAAAATTCATTGTCAGACACCGCGCAGCCTAACCCGCGGAAACAACTAAAGATTTCTTTTTGATAATTCGTCCTGAAATATGGTGCGTCATCTTTGCCAATGGAAAATCCCGTGTGTCAAGTTTCCTTTGACTGTCGTCACGGGTAGTCAGATGCCTCTAAAGTCTGACAACCGTTCTAACCAAATGAGGACCTAATGGCCTATGAAGGTCAGATGTACAGTAGCTCCATACAGGTAGCGACTTCAACATATTTAGTTGGGAAGGCTGATTTAATTTACCAACTAAGACTTCTGAACTACAACTTTTCGTGGCCTAGGTGATGCTTAAACGAAAGTGGGTAACGTACGATGATCCCACGCACTGGCTCTCGTTGGCGCATCACTACGTCTCTGGGACGTACATTCCTTTGAACCCAAATGCCATTAGTTGATTTGATTTACCTGCCCCCGGCCTGTCTTATTGTGGAGACGATGTGCTTTACAGCATATGAATGTTATATCGGGAAAGAGATTTCAACATATAGGTATATGGAATGAATTGTAGTTTTTTATTTATTTTTTATGTCTAGAGAAGCTAGGACGTGTCTTGCTGCATTTGAAGGACATAGATATTGGACATACGTTTAAAACATATGTCTGAAATTTATAATAGGTATTTTTATAATAGGCTGCTCGAGAACAGTTATCAACTTCTCTTTCGGCTTTATTTCTTTTTCGATTCGACTTCAGTCTCTGACGTATATCCTTTGTTTGTGAATATTGTTTAGAACGCCTTTTTCGATCAATTGTTTGTTATTTACTAATAGTTTGAAAGTCATCGTATTTTATTTGACCATTGTTCTAAACACATTGATTGAATAACGCATACGCATACGCATAGGACTCACCTATAGTAAATCTTAATACTGGCCAAGGCATAAGATCTGTCTTTAAGCGGGTCGGGCCGTGTGCGTTTCATTCGCATGTCGTTAAACTACGATAACAACAATTTTGCAAGCGTTTCGCAACGCGCTGCTCCGGCGCCGTTGCGGACGCCTCCAACATATTGATAAGGCATCAAGCTGCTGTTATCATACTGATGGCTTAGAAACGCATCATAAAGCGAGTTGCTTAACCTATGTCACAGGTCCTTAGGCTTTACACATAGTGCTATTTGATTAGCGATGGCGATTTGCGGAATACTAAAATATAAGAGATATCGATCATGTG
Source organism: Lacanobia oleracea (assembly GCA_950371165.1). Lineage (NCBI taxonomy): Eukaryota > Metazoa > Arthropoda > Insecta > Lepidoptera > Noctuidae > Lacanobia > Lacanobia oleracea. Next base: position 4,236,889 of record OX493385.1, read on the forward strand.
ACATTTCGACAGCGTTTGCATCCCATGCATTTTCGGCGTTGTCACAATCGTCTTCGTGACGACAGAATGTCACTTGTCTAGCTTCTGATCCGAATTATGCAAACTGTCACTGATGGAAAGCTCCAGTACCGCTAGATGTCATATTCATATGCTACTCTTTATCCCTGAAAATGTGCCGTTTTACGAGACATGCCAACGGAGTGAAGCCGCTTGAAAAACACTAGTTTTTCACCGTATAAGGTAGATACTAATCTACCTATATCGGTATACTATGTCGGTAAACTGAGAAACAAAACACACAAATGAACCTCTACGTTCGTACGTAACGTTCGCATGAATTCGCATCTCAGTCGCAATTTGTCAAAAATGTATGAAAATGAAGGCTTTTTTGTCAGTTGGCGATTGACATGCAAATGCGAAAGTTGTTAAAAAGTTTGTAGAATCAGAACCAGAAATCGTTTATTTGCACAGAATGTAAGTAAGAAAAGTTTGAAAAGAAGAAAGTTTGAAGTTTGAAATTGGCCCTCAGTTTATTTCTAAATCCGACATGGCGTGCTACTCTTTCTAGATCATACTCGTTAACTGCATTTAAAATTAGTTCATCGACAGCTATGTGTGCCCAATGCTGCCCGCCACACGCTCTAAACATGTCACAGTTTTAACATACTTGCCATAGACATAGAGATCTAAGCTAAGCATCACCTGTCTGGTTGTTGAGTGAAAATGGTCAGAAAAGTGTGAGTGAGACAAAGTGATCGAGGAGTTCTTGTCTTTTTGTAGAATAGTGGTAGGTCCGCGTCATAGGCTGTCAGTGTCAACTCGTCACCACAGGGGTACAGAATGACGTACCAACGATATCATGCCTCCGTTACGAGAGGGAGACGGAGCTATACAAAACGACTAACACTATCCCTTTTTTTCACAGCAGATTCATCAAATCATAGTAGTAAGGGGGCTGGTGTCGGCCAAAACGATGTAGATAAAAAAGAAAGCATTGGCCACACTTTCGCTTCGTTTCTTTTCGGATTTGTGATTGGTCGGTAAAAGACATTATCTAATTATCTATACGTCTATAATACTTGCAGACTGAAGCTATGCGGTCCCAACTCCCAACGTTACTATTGACACCTGTTGCCACTATAATATTAGGAACCCTAATTTTTGCCAAGTGTGTTTTGTCGCCTCGTAAAGATCATAAGTTATGGTCATAACACCCACCACGATTGTAACGCCTTCCAGATGCTTGCAGTCTACTAAATATTATGTACGAGTATTGTGTACTGACATAGGTATAGATATAAATACGCGTTTGGTGCCAATACGCATTAGTATGACAAACCGCGACGCTGCATACTTAATGCTGTAACGGGAATAGAACCGTGGCCCTTAGTGCAGCGGAAATGCCGCGATGTCAGTTGGTAAAAGCAACTATGTTATGGGACTTACGACAAAGACATTACCTTGGAAACCGTGTATTATGCACGAGTGTTGCTTAACCTTCAAGATCTCTAAATATAACAAAATCGCAGTTTTACTCTGTCTGTTTCGTCACTTACTTCCTAACGGATTATGTGCTACTATTATAAATAAATAAAAAGCTGCCCGAAGTAACCAGGAAAACTAGAAATATTTTTAAATGGGATTTCTTTTATGACAGAACAATGTAATTAATGTCTGTTGGGTCAGCTAGCTACAAATAGAAGCCAAAACGTATCCCGACGATTTTCAACGGAAAAATATTTATTTAATAAAGTACCATGAGGATATTTTAACTTGTGCCGGACCGATTAATATCTAAATCTATCCAGCCGTATGATTGAGTATCATTCGCATCAATAAACATCGGAGTATTTCTGAAAGATCCCGTCCCAACTAAAATGAAAATAAACACTATGTGCTCACATTTCAGCACTATAAGGCACATGTCTCACCGCCGACGAGAAGCGATTAGCTATCGACTATTTTCTCGCTCAGGAAAGAGATAGATATAGATATCAAGTGAGTAAAAGAGACACATGTACATATCGTATTCGTTAGCTGGCTGTACACACCATCTGGTGGTTAGCCCCTAGTTGGTCGTAACAACAAAAGCTATCAAAGACAAAAATACTCGCTCAGCGATAATAAGCCGAGCGACAAAACTACTCACTCGCTACGCGCTGCTCGCCAACTTGTTTCAAGTTTCAAGCTTTACTCGCTTCTCGCTGATCGCCAGTGGTGAGACAAGTGCCTCTCAAACATGTTTATGGTCGCCACTGTAGTCGTAATTAAAGAGCTTCATTTGTATGTCGTAAATAATGTAAACTGCGATTCAGTTCACCAGTGTGAATGTGCATACGTAGCTTTAAATATGCACTGCTGCATTGAAATTAACGTTTCACCTCATATTTTGGAACCATCTAGTTATTTCCTTTACGAACCATTTTTTAGTGGATAAGAAATCATCGAATGACGTCTCCCGCTCTGGGCGGAGTGTGAGGGAGTGTCAGACTCTTACCGACTAAAACCCATCCGTGTTTCTTCAAATGCCCCTTTGCGTTCTAGGGCCGCGGAACCTTTTTCGAACAATTCCGCTACCCTGGCAGTCCTTTATGAACCATCATCATCATCATCCATAGCCCGACTACGCTCTCTGCTGAGCATTCTTCCTTCTCTTTTCCTGTGAGCCTCACTACTGTTTACAAAATAAAACCGACTTCCAAAAACAAACCACTACAAAGTATAAAATAACTTTAATACCAAAAACGCCGACTCCCGAAAAGTTTTTTATTTTTTGACACCGAATTCCAAAATTAAGGTTATTTTATACTTTGTAGTGTTTTGTTTTCGGAAGTCGGTGTTTTTTTTTGTAAAAAAGTTTTTTAAGTTACACTTTTTAGTGGTACCGGCGTGATGTTATGTTATGAACTGGTGTCAACATTTGCTATAATTTATTGAAAAGTTACGTTGCCTACCTCCAAAGTTCTTCATCAGATCTTCACCAAATTAAAATGGGACCAGTCCGGGAAAATACTCTTCCAAACAAAAAAAGAATCATTCAACTCGGATAAAAATTGGCGATCGGTCCACAATTGACGGGAAAATCGGTGAGCACAAATTAAAAAAAAAATACGTACAGCCGAACATAGAACCTCCTCCTTTTTAAAGAAGTTGGTTAAAAATATCAACTCTATTAGTTTAGCTCTCTTCGGTTTATTTGGAATGAATTTCAAAGGAGATTGTTTCCCGAGTTGATTGTTAACAGATGATTAACTCTGCTGGATCCCTTTATTCAGTTAAACAAGTTCTGTCGTGTATACAGCGCCACTTCTGTCTGAAACAACCTGTACGATTCACTGCATTCACCCATCAAAATATGTTTTCAAATCCATTACATAGACCATTTAATTAAAAAGTTTAAAGTCACTTAAAATGTTATTTTTGTTGCTCACAGACTCATCTTGACAAGGACACCCTGGATATGACAAAGAGTGAGCATCGTCACTTAGTGCTCCAGATTGCTCTGAAATGCGCTGACATTTCGAACCCCTGCCGCCCTTGGGAGATCAGCAGGAAGTGGAGCCTCAAAGTGTGCGAAGAGTTCTTCCGGCAGGGCGACTACGAGCGCCGGCTCAACCTGCCCGTCACCGCGCTCTGCGACCGACACACCACCTCCATCCCGAAAATCCAGACAGGTAAACATAACTAGAAATAAATACTATGGAAATACACATTTTGTCATCTACAATCACAATTTCATAATTACAGGTTTCTTCAAATTTGTGGTGACACCGCTGATACGCGAATGGCATAGGTTCTTACAGAATGATCTGTCCACTCAGATGCTCTATAATCTTGTGTACAACCAACACCGATGGGAAACTTTAATGAATGAGGAAGCTAACGAGGAGACTAAGACTGAGACATCCGATGCGGATAACTTGGACGACGATAACGACGATGGCAGCCGCAAGTCCGGCAGTCAGAAGCTACTCTTACCGCCGCGTAGGGGCTCGCTCAACCCGCCGCCCAAGAAGCTGTTCAGAGATCAGCTGCGACGGTTCTCCGTGCCTCTCAACGTATTCCAAGACGTTCGGTTCCGGCACCGGGAGCGCAGCCGCGCGGCGTCGCTGGCAGACGCGCGCGCGCACCGCCAGCCCAGCCCCGGCAGCAGCCAGCCCTCGCTGCACTCACAGCTCAGCGTGCGCGGCCACTGCTCGCACTCACAGGAGCCCGACAGGCCGCTCAACTCTGAAGTTCTTTTGCCTGACTCCACCATAGCCTCCATCACGACTCCCGCGCAAGCCGTACGCCTCAACACTGTGCTCAAAGAAGGCGGCAACCTGAACAAATTGGTCAGGCAACAAACCTTCCCACCTTTGGAGACCGCGTCCACGTCTCGTCGCACTGACGATGAAGATCTCTTATCAAGGTTCAGGCCAGATTTCTTAAGACCGACCCCAAGCACAAGTAAAAAAGAAACGAAGCATAGGTTTTTAGTCGTGTCAGACCTTAAGAAGACTGATTCAGAAGACACGTCTGATACAAGTGTAGAAATAACAGAACCATCGTGTCCTAAGGAGAAAGAAAAGTCCGTCGCGAAGTCGCCTCGCCGGGATGCTAGCTCAGTGGGCAGTCAGCTGCGCGACAACTTGATCAGGTTGCCGTTAGAGCTAGCGCTGGAGTCAGATCCGCTGCTGCAGCGCCGGAGGAAGTCGATGCCCGCTGAAGTTTTAGCATTACGTGAGTTGTGCGAATATCATATAAGATACTAATCACAAAATTAAAATTTCAATTATATTAAATTACTGAAACACAAACATACATGTTGTAGCTCCCAGAGAGAAGAAGCTTCGCGAGGCGCCGGCGGTGGTCCCGCAGTTCCTGCTGCGCACGTTCAGCAAGGAGTCGTGGAGCCGGCGGCGCGGCTCGGCGCCGGCGCCCGAGGCGGCCTCCGAGCTGCGCGGCCTGGCCTCGCTGGGCTCGCTGCGCCACAGCGTCAACGGCGGCCGCCGCAAACCCAGCCTCACCCTCACTTGCCAACAATGGCTCGCCAAAGCTACCTCAGTTCAGGAGCGAACGCTTCAGTTCCCACGCAGAAGCTCACTGCCCGTTGAGGTGATGACAGGTGCTCGATAGCTTAGCGGCTTTTTTTATTTTTCTTTTGCATGTCTTTATAACATTATTTTAGCACAGGAATAGGTTTCCTTCAAAGTTATATTTTGTTTGAATAAAGTTAAAATTTTGTATTTCTTTTGCTATCACAGTTTTGCATTGTAAATCAATGGTGATTTCATTGATTTTCGCGCTTTTGATGTTGTTTTTGATAAAATATCGCATTCACATCAGCGCGAGGGAATAATATGGCGTATTTTCACATTTTAGTATTAGTATAAGCTATTTTATTATTACCGCCCTTACCTGTACATACAATTCACCCTTCTGCAATCAAAAATCTACAAGACATCAAAAAACAGTATTACAGATGGCAAAAAAGTAATACTTTCGCCATAATTATCCTCCCTAAAATTTACCTACTCAGCCTGCGGGGGAATTCGCCCCTGTTCAGAATTAAGAGCATTATTTTTATAATGCTCTCACAGCTACGTGCGTACACGCACGTACGTGCGTAGCGTACGTATTGTTGCGGTGTTTTAATCCTAACAGATATTTGTTCGCTCTATTAACTTACGTTATGTGACAGTTCTACCACATCTTTCTTGAAATTATCTCTGTGAAGTCTATGAACTGAATTAAGATCACAAATATAAAATTTTCCAGGTATATCAACCCAATAACTCCGGTGACGATACATAATATTTGCTTGAGCCCGGAGAGGCTCAATATGATTCATTAGACGATGAAGATTCAGAACTTTCTTACAATAATTATGACGCTGACGAAGAAGATGTAGACGAAGAGAGTTCTATCGACGAGGACTACACCAGCCAGTTTCACGAGAACTTAGTGCTGGAGAGCTCCGACGATGATAACAGAGCACTAGACGATGATGATCCCAACTTGCTGATCAATCTGCCATTCGTTAACCGACATCGCGCGTCCTCTATCTAAACGATCTCTTGAATCCGATCCCTCTCCCTTGTAAGCTAGTAAATAGATCTATCACTACGCGTTTGGCCGAAGTGAAGTGAAGTATTCAAATGATGGTACTCAAATACTTTTAAAACTGAAGTGGAATGTACTTGTAAAACTGTTTCTATGCAGGACGGCCATCGCAAATAGATCTATCATTAAGGATTAGTATTAGTAGATAGGAATTTATGATAAACTCGTTTGACCGAAGTAAAGTGAATTGACGTTTTCATGTGATGGTGTTCAAAAACGTTTAAAACTGAAGTGGAATGTACTTGTAAAACTATTTGTTCTTATGCGGGACGATCATTATAAATAGATCTATCACTAATACTATCTATGAAATACTCCTGTGACCGAAGTAAAGTGAAATGAAGTGACGTTTTTATATGATGGTGTTCAAATACTTTTAAAACTGAAGTGGAATGTACTTGTAAAACTATTTGTTCTTATGCAGGACGGTCATTGTAAATAGATCTTAGATTACTACCCCTTCGATGATATACTCGTTTGACCGAAGTAAAGTGAAATGAAGTGACGTTTTTATGTGATGGTGTCCAAATACCTTAAAACTGAAGTGGAATGTACTTTTAAAGAGTTTGTTTATATGCAGAACGGTCATGAGTTCTCTTTCGATCTCCACTCCCACTTTTGAACCAGATCGTTTAGTTTAAAAGTGATAAATGTGTAAGGAGACTTTTTTAGCCATACATGGACGCTTATGTAAAAGTAGATGTTGACTACGTTATAATATATTACGATGTACATTATTGAATGATTGTCATAAAACAATTAGTTTTATGTATAGTTAGATAGTCAGATAATTTGTAAAAATTCTTTAGTATCCCGTTTCCCGCACAAAAATAATAATGTATTATAATGACGATATAAAACTGTGCGCAGTGAATACTGCAAGAGTGCATATGCTATTACAGTAGTAGAAAATAAATGTCAAAATTAAACTGATCGAAAGTAGGCTTAAAGTCAAGGGTCAAGGCTGTCAATATAATCTTGATATTTGTAAGTGACAGTGAGAATATTTTCTCGTTTGATTGCTCTATGACTGTTATGAACATATATATATATATATTAAGTATATTGTGTGTACATAGATAAATAAATACATAGCACATATGCGCAGTGATAGCGGGAGGACACAGTACTCACTAGAACGATGGTTGATGACACAGCTCAAATGCGTTCTTAGGGTTTAAATTAGTATGCTCCCGAAATGTTGGAGACACATTACTGCCATGGTCATATGATCATTATGTCCATGATACAGTTATTGACACATACCTAGCAATGGTATTATTTAAAAAGCTTTTTAAATTAAATATTTGAACTGGGACGTTTCCGTTTTCAACAAATGCTTCCAACTTTATTATTATTTAGCAAAAACCGCAGTACAAATAATTTCATCACAATGGTTTTTGTTTTATGTAAGTATAGTTAGTCAATTAATTTGCGTTCAATATTCTGTCTCATAGGTTAACCAATCACAAATTTATTGTAAGTTTTAACAGATTTTTTGTTTCGCCTATTTTATAAAAAGTATACATTATGTTTATACCAAAAAATATGATTATCTTATTTTGAGTGTTTTGGTTATCTTACTTATTTAAGGGATTGAGTCTCATATTCAGTAACTTTTAATATTAGTCGGAAGTTATTTAGTCATAGAATTTAAGTACTTAGTAGTGTTTAAGGAGTGACGAAAGAGGTAGACGCTCTTTTTGAGTGAAACACGAGGATGTTTATGAGGGAGTACGGTTATAACATGCAGTATTAAAGATACGACATAGTAGCGCAACTGTTGATCGCTCTCACGAGGGCGCTGCACGTATAGCCCACTTGTACACTATATATATGTAATATAACATGTATTGAACAAGTTGCAAATTTAGCGAGATTCGACGATTAGTTTTGAGTTCAGAACTTACATGATTATGATAAAATCTCATAATAATATCGACATAGTAGAGTCCGATCTTTTGTAAAATATTTCCGATGTTTAGAATAATTGTATAACTTAAATGAATTTATTAATAATGAAATGATTGATGATATTTAAAGTTGTAAGCTCATGATAGAGAACAGGCATGCGGTCAACGGACACGCGACGCGATGGACATTCGTGAAAAAATTACTAAAGTATTGGTTACTTTCGTTGCAACGATGATTTGTATATTATGTTTCTAAATTATTATTAAGTCAGATTTAGGCTACATTACACCGGAATTATTTATAGAAATGTTTTTATTTTATAATGTTAGATTTATTTGTTCCAAAGATCTTTCATGGTTGTCCACGTCTGATATTGGCACATTAATCCGTGCCATTTTTGTCACAATACGGGCCTGTAGTAGGTAGTATTACTTCGCAAATTACAGAAGGTTTAAGACAGCAAATTAATGTGTTATTGATGAGTTAATTTTGTCTGCTGGCTCTTTTTAGCGAAGTTAACTTTGTAGCCGTACCGCGGCAGACACTAGAGGTCTGGTTGCTAAAAGCAAGATTGATTTAATTATAAACTTAGTAATCGATACAACGATGGCTGAGCTGCTTGCAAATCTGATTGACTATAGTTTTTCACACTAAGGAAATAATCACTAGAGAAACCGGCATCACTTGAATAACCGGAACTTGTAAAAATAAACGGCACAACGACTCGTTCTTGTTGTAACTGTGCGTAAATCCGGGCGACCACTACCGATCGCTCCATGAATTTAGAACAACGCACATGCCTCTGACACAATGAAATCAAGACACCTTTGTGAACTAAGCAGCGTTGCCAACGTGCGGAGCATCTTAAGTTGATTGGGGATTTATTGGTGATTGGCATTATGCGGGAATTTTGAACATGGGTAGTCCGGGCCAAGTTGAAACACTTTACGAGAAATCTAAATACTTATTTTTTTGTTAGGTGACTAATTAATATCGAATGATTTCAATTTTCTAATTCATTGCAAAACATTTAATATTCGACAACTTTTTACGTCGTCAATGGTAAATGATTTTGTGTACCTTATCTGGATTTTGCATTAATTTCTATATATATATTTTTTTTTTTTTCAAAATTTTATAGTCAATTTATTAAACAACATTTTTAATTTTCGTATCACTTTCGCTATTTTTCAGTCTTTCATCATAAAACTTATGATGTGAAATGAATGAAACTTGAACCATTTCTTTAAAAAAAAAAGAGAGTCATTTTTGTGGGATCAGTGAATATTATGTCCCTAAATAAGAGAATTCGACTTGTATTTTCGGAGAATTTTAGCAATTGATGTTAGCAACGCTGGAAGTAAGGCGTATGCACAGAAACTCAGCAATTCAGTCGCAGCTCAGTCGTCACTTACTTCAAAGTATACTAGTCAGCGCTGGCTCGCTGAACGATTGTGAAACTCTCAAGAGTACTCAATCCAGGAGAGGAGATACGGTAGGAAAGTATTCTAGTGTTACGGTAGCAGGACTATGTAGTAACAAGATTAAATCAAATACGACTTTTGTCGATTTGACATTTTGACGAATTCTGAGCATAGCTCGTGAAGAATATTTTTGTATACTTTTCTAAATTCACCATTCGGTGTCTTTAGAATTATTTAGTACATACTCTTAAATATATAAAGGCGGTAAGTTAGACTAAGCCATCACGACGGTGAGCGACAACAAAATAGGACGATTCCTAACTGGGATGAATCGCGAACGTTTCACAACGTAGGCGACCTCTAGTGTCCAAAAGCACAGTAGTCGAAAATCAGAAATTGTTTCACTAAATGTGTTAATTTATTTTGTGATTGTGTCCCGAGTAGGTATCTTGACGATTGTTATAAGTTTATCATGAAGTGTGTGGATGTGCCAGGGTTTGTCGAATGAATACTTTTTTCTACATTCGTTGAGTCATGATTGACGACCGCGTGTGTTTGAAATGACAGGTCATTTTGAACGAGATACACTTATCAAGAAGACAGCGATTATATTATGATATAGTGGTTTTCTACAAATATACATGTAGACTCAATGTTCGTCAAATCAACGTAATTGTTAGTTGTTAAGATGTTAGCGTTAGTAATTGAGTCGATCTTATGTACTTTGTTCGACAGTTGACTAACATGCCCCTTGTGATACGTTTGTCGCGTTAATCAATATATATAAAACTCTTCAGTTCCTGAGCGACTGACAGACAACTCACAGCCGAAACTACAGATCGTAGAAAGCTTAACTTTGGCATGTAGCGACTTTACACTCCGTAGTGCTCACTAAGTGAGGGTTTCCAGAAATTCCTACGGGAACGGGAAAACGGGATATGCGCGTACGAAGTCGCGGGCAAAAAAAGAATAAATAAATAATAAAGTAGAAGCTACATAGATAAGTACAAGTCCATGGAAGTTATGGTTATGCGCAATATATTGAAACTAAAAGTTTGTGTCACATGACAATACAGAAAAGAAACAGCCGGTCGATTCCGTAAACATGTCGAATTAAAGGGAGTGATCACGAAGTGACCTGTCAATCCATCTTGATTACATGGATCTTCATGTTAACAGAAACGCACTGCATTGCACAAATACGAATAAGGTGCACTTGCGTCCGTTCAGAAGCTCCACAATATCTGATCGATACTGATTAGCATGTGCCAAACGTATCAACGGCGGGGTGTATACTTCTGTGGTACCTTGATGTTGTAGGAAAAAGATTGAAAAAAGCTCAAAAATCCTCTAGTATTATTCTGAAGGGACTTTTCCTTCGAACTTTAATTGCACAATACTATAAACTAACTAATGACTCCCGAAACTGCTAGCTAGCAGCCGTGGGACATTCACTAGTCTTGTACGAGCATCTCTTTTGTACTTGTGACATCGGGCTCAATATACATAATAAAATATGTTTACTCTTATAAAATTAAATAAATAAATTGATGTTTTAAATGTGTTTACGAAATAACGTAGTTTCAGTGGCAGTTTAAATAGATTGTTTCTCTATGATCAGCGTTGCCCGATTGGACGAAAAGCCATGGGCCTATCTCACAACTATGACCCTATCTACTGTTACATGTACAATTTCGATGTTAGATAATAATTTATATAAGTATATGATGTCAGAAGTTCTTAGTTATAATGTTTTAAATTAACTGATGTAATTAAATAGACAAATTTCATGTTTAAAAAAAAATATAACCACAAACTATTAAGGAATCTACTGTTTGTAACCCGAGTCTTCAACATCACGTAGACAGTTTAACAACAGTAAATCAATTCTGTTAATTAGCGCATAGTAAATTCTTATGAATAAAAAGTGTTTAGAAGCTCTGCATTCTGTGGTTCAAATGTAAACGACTGAATTTAGTCATTTTAAAGTACACACACACACACATGTACAGTACAAACACACACATGTACAGTATACATAGACGCAAATGGGTCCATGGGTGTGTTTGCGTCAGAAATATCTGTCAGCTAAATTATCTCATCAGCTATAGAAGTGCTTTAGACCATTCTAAAGTACATTTATAGCTAATGAGATTATTTAAATGTCACAAAAATAAATAAGTAATTAAACCACCAAATTACAAAACAAAAAATAATATATTCTGAACACTACACACTACCACAGTAGTTGAATCAAATATAGGTATTTGAAAGTCTTATGTATACCTACAGTGTATCTGTATGCTTACAATACAGTATTACTTAAAACTCAAAATATTTCTATAAATGTTAGTAGATTCAATAGAAGAAATTCGAATGTATACTGCTTAACGTGTTCAACTTTTATGTAATCGATCCGGACTCTATACTTGTATTCTGCGGCCATTTAAAATCATTGAATTGTATTGTGCTGTTCATATAGTTGATTTTATTGGGTTACATCGGTCAACAACTATACTACCCTCGAAACCAAAAAAGCGGTACCCAATTTTAGAAAAACTGTTTTTTTTTTGCATCGGAATGCATGATACTTTCACGTCAAGTAAGCCAGTTGAAACAACTTTATTGGAACATTGAAAATAAAAACACTTCAGGTACTTACTTATACTTTACTCTTAATAAAAATGCAAAGGTAACTAATTTTTTTTTATTGCCTTTGGAAGTCTAAGCCGCTTACCGATCTTTATGAAATGTATCATTGATTTATATCCTAGAAACTGGAGTACTAAAGATACGTTTTGGCCGTGGGCTGAGCTCGCTTTAAATAGGTACATGGCATTTAGATGACGTAATTTTTTTAAAGTCGAAATTCAGTTTGATTGAGTTCGATACCGCTTTTTGGCTTCTGAAAAGCCGTAAATAATCTTTGTACATTTTCGAAACAGAATTTTCACCCAATAAGTTAGAAACTAGCAAGCCAGAAGGGAACAAAAAATATAAAAGTTTCCCAGAGAAATACAGCCACAACAGTAATCAGGAGTTTGTTTCAAACGGTTGTGTAGTTCACTATTCTCAAATAGTTTTATAAGCATTGAGAGGCAATTTAAATGTAGCTCAAATTTCATTAATTAATCTTGTACTAACACAAAAATAAGAATTTAGTCATTCATGTAAAAAACCCAAGGCATACAATTAGTTTATTATTAACAAAAGATGAAAGAAATGCCAACATCACTATTATCATGAAGCAGATTTTTGAGCAACATCGAAAATAGAATTTAGTGCAAAGTTATGTCGCGGACATTTTTATGTGCTGAATGTAAAAATCAGGGTTTTTTACATCAATGAATTAAATCGAAAATTTTCTTATTTCACATAGATGCACAATATAATATTTAATATGTATTACGATCGAGTATGCAACGTAATATTGATCTAACAAACTCATTATGTAAAGATGTGAAGTTTAAAAAAAAACAAATTGATGTTGTACTTAATAATTATTCGTTTTCGAAATAAATTTTTTTTTTTTAATTACTTTAGTTTTTCTTTTCCTTTTTCATTCATTTTTAGCTGGTTTTTTTTTTCAGTCTTATCAAGAAAATTTGTTCTAAATTTCTTTCAAAGGATGTCGATTTTGCTTTTTGAATTAAAACTTATTATTTTGGTAAAGTTAAATCTATCTGTAAGTTAGAAGACTGCAAAATTTTAAAACACAATTTAGATTCTTACCCTTAGTATTTTCTAACGTAACTACGGTACTATTATCTTGTATCTAGATCTATTTTCTCGACCGACTATTGTCAAAGATCGATGTTTTAGTGTAATAAATGTGTGAAAAATGTATTGTTGTCGGTATTTTATTTTCTAATCCTTGCTAATAATAGGATGAAAGATGTTTTGTGCCAGCAGTCAGAATGTAGCAAGCTGATTTTATAAGGCCCACTTGCTCTGCTTCGCTTAGCACCGGGCTGTATTACTTAACACTGGCATGGCCACCATCAGGGATTTTAATTTTGATAAAACAAAGAATTCTTCGAAATTTTTCGCCAATTCACAGATTTATTCAAGTCTTAATTAAGGTATTGTCCTAGAAACCAACAAAAATAATCGGCTGTCATCGGCCCAAGCAATAAGAGATGCAAACGTTCAAAGTAGGGACAAACACTCACTACACACATTATGTGAATCTCTCTCTCTGGGATCTTGGAATAAAAATGTCAATCTAAAAATGCACATTGTATACTGACCCTTAACTCCACAGCATATTGCACACATTGCGATCAGACACCTCCGATTGGAAGAACTCGAGCGTGTCTACGCTAATCAAGCGACAAATAGTCACTGTACTGCAATCTGCGTCCATCAGGACATTTTAACATAGGTTAAACTTCTAAAGCTGTAATGTCTTGTGTCATGGACTACTCCATCCATTCATAATCTCCAAAGCAGGACATAAAAAACGCTGCATATGGCGGTTCACATGGATCACTGTGATGGTAATTCGACGTACAAGCGCTTTCACAAACAGATTTACAACTAAAAACAGCGATTGCGTCGGTGTTTTGTGGTCCTGATTTGGTCCTGATACTAAAAAGCGGCTGATGTTGGTGTTCCTAGATTGTGTATTACGCCAGCGTCAACAAGTCGTATTAAACAAGCGTGAAAAGTCGTATTTAACAAGCACAGCGGCGGACGATATGGCGACGCTTGGTATGGCCTGTGTCCAGCAGTAGACGTCTTGTAACTGATATGTTAATGACGATTATCTCATCGAAGCTCAGCTCATTCGAATAAGATAGGGATGTGCCTTGCGCAGGTAGCGTACACGTAAATGTATGAAAGCAGTAGCTATGGTAAAATATATACAGTCGCTTCTTCAAAGACAACACAATTCACAATAAAACGCAAATATCTAACTAACATGATTTAATTTAAGCGTTTCTTTTAATAAACTTATAACAAACATCTACTTTTTATGTACATTGCACGGGCGGAGGCTTCGCGGACGGAGCTCCCATGGGCTGGTTGGATTCGTCAGGCATCGCCGCTGACTCCAAGTTCTTCAGACTGGTCTCAAACTCGACGGGTTCAATGAACTTCTTCTTCGGGAATGGCGTTGGTCCCAGAATACGCTCGACATCTTGGAAGTTCAACGTTTCCTTTTTCAGAAGGGCTTCAGCCAACTGCGGAAAATAGTAGTATTTTAGACGCTGAGATTATTTACTAGGCCAGTCAAATTATCGCACTAGTTTTGTAAAGAAAGAAACTGAATCTTGCCTATGATTTGCTAAATTTTTAGTTACATACACTTTTAAATAAAATTCTACTCGAATAAACATTTTCAACTCCTTTTACTAATCGCCATGAACCTTCTTATTTCATAGGCAGTCTTTCAGAGGATGTCTCTCTCTCTCCCTCTCTTTCATTCATATAAACTACTCTTACAACTCAACACGAAATATGAAAAAATCAACTGCTTGTATATTTGTACATAACTCGACTAGGGGCTGATTTTCAATCTTTAAATAACGGTTATCTATGAACTTAAAATAATGGAGGTTAACAAAAAATTGTCTGTAGCGGAGAATAACTAACGAAAAACGCCCCGCAACGCTGTCTATCCAACGAACTACTAACGAAATCCTGTATCATGATATCAGAGTTTTCCGTGCGATTTAAACATACTATACAACAGTCCGAATATCAATTATCGGGCAGTTGCCCACCGGACACAACAACCGTCTGGTCGGAGGATCGAGGTCTCGTTCGTCGTTCATAGAGCGGTTACAGATTGACGTGGCAAAACTATAATGTTACGTCGAGGCTTGACGAGACACTCGCACATGGAAGCGCCTTAATGTAGGAACAAAGGTTTATTTCATATATCAGAGTTGGTCGCATACCTATTAAAAGTTGTTCATAGTCTCGAACATATTTCTCTTGTAAAAGATTGTCATCGAATTAAAAAAACAACGTTCATATTAGAGTTACGTCGCAGACAGTGCAAACATAATTAGTCACATATTTTTGGCATGTCTGGGTTTAGAAAAAAAAAAAAACAAAGTAATAATTACTATTTTCACTCTTTTCGACGTTTGAATGATCCCAATTTTTCAAAAATAAAAAGAAGCTATTATTTCTATATCGTGAAATATGTTGTATTAGCGATACCGATTGCATCGAAGAAAACCCGCACTGCCTACAAAATAACCCTGTATATCAAAAACTGACCCGTGCCCACTTCGTTGGGCGGTATTCGGGTTAATTATTATATAGCCTATGACACTCACAAATAACGTGGCTTTCTGTCGGTAAAAGGATTTTCAAAATCGGTTCTGCAGATCCAGAGATCGGCTGAACCGATTTTGAGAATTCTTGCCTACAACCTCACAAACTATACCTCTTTATAATATTAGTATAGATATATGGCTCACCGTGACTAGTTTGTCCTGGTTATCCCTGAGGAGTTTCTCGGTCCTAAAGTAAGCTTCGCCGATGAGTTTCCTCGCCTCCAGATCGATGAGGTTCTTCAATGTCTTGCTGAAGGGGCTCTTGCCGTGACTCTTCACTTCCGGGAACGATAGTAGCCCCACTTTTTGCGACATACCATACACTCGGATCTGTCGGAAACAAAGAGGAAGAAATAAGACAATGTAGAAATTATGGTATATAAATAATACTCGCAAATCGGTCTAGCTTTTTCCTAACTTGAAAAAAACTCGCCATGCTTTTAAATAGAATTCGCACTGTAGCAAAAATAAGGAACTAAAGTTATACAAATAAATATCATTCAATTTTGACAATCGCAATCACAATTCTCTGTTAAAATGTTTTGCTTATAGAAAAAAGTGCATCTGCAGTGCATTTTGCTCAAACTATATTCGCAAACAGCGCATTTGCGTATCCTCTATTATTTTACTTATCGATTAGGTAAATGCAAGTTTAAAACTCGACCATAACATCAATTTGAAAGTTGTTTAAGAAGTTCTCTAAAGAAAAGCAACATAGTAAAAAAAATAGGTTTTAATATTTGCAATTGCACTAAAATAAAAGTTGATATAACAATTATCATTTACGGTATTAGGCCGATGACCTGCAGTGCGAGTCCCCGTGAGCTTAGGTGAAGTGAACTGTCACTCCGTACAAACAAGATGGACTGACAGTTCATTTCATGCTCACTAAGTCACTCCACGTCGAGATGATAGAATAGATCTTCAGGTGAAGGTCGTGGAAATTCGCTAAGTGCAAGAAGATCGGTTCATATGGTATCCCGACACTTAGTAAAGGTATAATTATGTCCAACAGTGGACATCTTTCGGAGGTAGATGATCATGTTGATGTATAGTTGTATAAGTTACCCGTAACTGATTAATCACAATAATAGGGAATATGCATGCGTTTTTTTTATTTGTAAAATGAAATACTTATAAGCTCTAGTAAACAATCATGAAAATTATTTTTTATATAACTTCATCAGCGACGAAGTTATAAAGTTTCAAAGATTACAATTAGAAAGAGAAGTCCGATGTAAACGTTGACGTCATCGTCTATGACGCCTATACAGCTGCCATAGAAAACAACGTTTTCGCTAGAGGGACAGATATATTTGTTTAAAATAATTATATCTCCTTCGTTTTTCGAGTAGTTGTGATTCTATTTTCACTGTTAGTATTATATTTTTGTATAACTGTATAGATGATAAATTTTTTCATGCATATTCCCTAATCCTGCTTAAAAACATATGATTCTATTAGTCCGTCAGTTAGATTATCGAAAAATATTGGACAAGTATTTCCTTGTTTTATCAAATCAATAAAAAATTACGATAAAACGCATCAAAATTTAGGCTTGTGACGTCACTATCCTATTGAAAGTGTATCGAAAAGTGATTTACATGAGTTTTCAACGCACTGTATGTTTTTTGTTTTCATGAAAAAGGAAAAAATACCATCCAATATTTTTCGGAAATCTGTCATCATCATCATCTGCCTAGCCTTTTCCCAAATGCATTGGGATCGGCTTCCCGTCAAACCGGATTCAGCTGAATACCAGTGTTTTACGTGGAGCGGCTGTCTACCAGACCTCCACAACCTATTAACTGTACCCAGTTAATAGGTTGTGGAGGTCTGGTAGACAGCCGCAAGATTTACAAATGACAGCCGGGACCAACGGCTTAACGTGCTTTCCGAGGCACGGAGGAAACTCGTTAAGACGGTCACCCATCCACAGACCAACCTTGGCAAGTGTTGCTTAACCTTCAAAATCGACCCGTGCGGCTGTTATTATTTAGCCACGAGCTCCTCATTTATTGGAAATCTGTCTGACGAACTAATTAGTTTTCTTTTAGTCAACTTCCCTATTTGAAGCTTAACAAACGTGAAAACCATCTAATAGGGATGGATGGCTCCTGAGTAAAAAAAAAAACATAATTCTTTGATTATATTATATTTGATTGATGTTAAGAATCTCAAGTTTTTTACTTGAGATTCTTAACATTTGTGTTCGTCGAAACTAAGCTTTTCGACAATATAACTTAAAATTCGCCATGGGGCACACAATGTTATTGTTTTAAAATTAAGTTTCTTTACATTTGTATAGAATCTTTATCGTGCATCTATGTGTACCAAACAAGCAAGATTTCTTTCTTTCAAAATGGGAGTTCTTAAAAATATTAGTAGACGCCGGGCCCATGTTTATTTGAACGGCAGTGTGGTTCCAGTGGTACCTGAGCGTAGGCGATCTTGGTGACCTTCTCGAGGTCGTTCTGCGCGCCGCTGGTGATGGAGTTGAAGGTGATGGCTTCGGCAGCGCGCCCGCCCAGCGCCATGCACATGCGGTCGAACAGCTGACAACATCAAACGACAATCAGCAACTTTAAAGCTTTTAAAAATGGAACCATAAGTTATACTGCGGGTCTAAAAAGGTCACTTTAATATTAATCATACAACAATCTGATAAAAATATTTTCATCTTTATCGCTAAAGTGTTAGGTTCAAGGTTGATTGGGAAAATTTGACGGTAGTTTGAATTGCCAGCTCATGCTACTAAAGTGGCTCTTTTAGACCCGCTGGTTCTTATATGATTTGACCGTTACAAAACAGAAAACAATATAAAAAATAGAAAGTCATTTTAAAAGAGGTTTAAACCAATACAAAAATTTATTTTAGAGCCTTTAAGTTATTATTCTGTGCTGTTAGAATCTACTGGACCGTCCATTTAAAGGTGGAGACAGACATTGCGAGGCATGCGCCCCTCATGCATAGCAACGCACACGTTTAGATGTAAATTTGCCTGCGTAGCCATGCTTCGCCATGAATATGAACGTCCACACATTACGATGCATGCGATGAGCGCCCGTGCGCTGCGGCGCGGATTGACAGAGCGATCGGCCATCGGTCTGCACTGCAACCCCCCCCCCCCCCCGGTGTCGCCGCGCACTTGCCTAAGGCGCGGTACAGCGGTCCCGGGTCGAACTTTGGTAGGCGCCACATAAACTTGCAATAAAGTACATTGACCTTTCCTTAACACCCCTTCGTAGATACCCGAACAATAAATTATAAACCGTTTTTCATAACCACAGAACGTTAAAGATCACGATAGAAGTCGAACCAGGACCGCTCGTCTTTATGCTGTTTTTCATATTAAGAAAGTCAACAATTGTATGCGTGTAATTATTTTTGTGCATGGAACTGGGCTTAACCCAGTTGTATATATCCTTTAGTGCCTATTGGCCTAGCTCTATTCTGTCTCCTGCTTGATAAGTTGATACGGAGGGAACTGGAAATTATATTTTTTTTCCTACTCCTCCGCTGTACTTTTCTGATTAATTTCGTTTCAGGATCCAAGACAGTTGAATGGTTTCTCCGGTACTCGTCGGGCTTCATTGGTTCGGCGTTTTTCTGGTGGTCGCCACTGTTGATTCTGGCTTTCCAGAAGTTGCTGTGGTTGGGAATGTGTGACGAGCTTGTCCCAAAAAACTGGCCCAGTGCGAGTCGGACTCGCATGCAAAGGGTTCCGAACTCCTTTTTTAACAAGTTACGAGTATTTAACACTATAGACTCCTTATAGGTTTTACTGTAATCTATAGGTAAAGATCTATCACCAATTCTTTTTTAATTTTAGGCTCAGTAGTTTAGGAGATAAAGGGGGGAATGTTCATTATTCGTCTAATTTCTTGAATAACTTCAAAACCTTTTAGGTATTTTAAAATTACATATGTAAAAAAAAAACCCTCACAGTGAACCTTTTTATTTGATATCACAAGATATTGTTCAAAAAACTTAATGGTTTATGTAACACGTCCGTGTTTGGGTCACAGAACTCCATATGTGTAGCAAATTTGAACCCGGAGAAAAACTGACTGTGGCAGACGGACAGACAGACAGACACCCGAGTTATCCTATAAGGGTTCCGTTAATTGTTCGGAACCGTAAAAAAGTGGTGTGTTGTGTGCCCTCACCTCTTCCTTGTTGTAGAGCTTCTGGTCGGAGGTGGTGTACTGCGCGAAGCCTAGCGCCATATTGGTGCGCGGTACGATGGTGAGCTTCAGCAGCGCGTCGGTGTGCTCCAGCAGCCAGCCCGCCAGCGCATGCCCCGCCTCGTGGTACGCCACCACGCGCTTCTCCGCCGGGGACATGGCGTGGCTGCGCTTCTCTGTTCCACCTGCAACCGACAGTTATTTATTTACTCGCTTTTGCCCTTAGCTGGAATTTAATCTATACTGATTTTATAAAGAGGATAATAATGAGGATAAAGCTAATTTTAAGCTTTGACACTGAAACTGCTCGCCGCTTCGCTGCCATCTCGGTGTGACTTGAGCCTTAGCTGTACGCACAATGAATGTGTCCCCAAAACGTTTCGTGCGTGTGGTAGTGTTAACGATGACCAGTTGCCGGAATAAGGTAGAATTATTTATGAACTTACACTGATTTCATACAGCGAAAGTATAAAGTGGATATGCCTCAAATCCCGAAATTAATTTTAAAGAGCAGAAAAATCCCGTGATTTATTAAATTCAAAAAGTTATTTACTTTTACATAATTTAAACCGTGATTTCATAAATTTTAAATGTTATTTACTTTTACATAATTTAAACCACTGCACGCGCGACGTTTGCAAATTTACATCAACGACATCGGGTGCCTGAAGTTGCAAACTTCCAATGCACACACGCGCGATGTTGCCACTTTTGAAGATCACACAACATAGCTAGTGAAAACAATAGCGAAAATGCACAGCACTTCCCGCTTAACGAAATGTACTAAATCACATAACATTTCGATGCAAGTACAAAAATAACTATACCTAATTGCGACCTCTGTTGATAACTTACCCACGACCCTATCGACGGCGTACTCCAGGTCAGTGTGTCGCACAATGGTCTGCTTGTGTCGCGCGGCGTGCAATGCGGCCTCGTTGCACACGTTCGCGATGTCGGCGCCGCTGAACCCTGGCGTCAGGTACGCGAGCCTGCAACACAACGATATACATGCAGCAGGTCTATAAAGGCCACTTTAGCAGAATCTGAAAGCACATCACGCTACCCGTCACTGTCAAATTTTCCCAATCAACCTTGAACCTAATGCGTTAGCGATAAAGATGAAAGTGAAATTTGACAGATTGTTGTGTGATTGATATTATGATTCTGCTAAAGTGGCCTCTTTAGACACGCAGTACTCTACTGATCACTAAGGAGATAGCGGGACGAGTTGGACACTCCTTCGGGACTGTCTCCACGAGCGAGACAATCGCGGCGAATTGACGTATTTTTACTGATCGAGTCGCCGCGATAATACTGCCGCGTGGAGACTCGTTCAAGCTAGAGACAAACGGGTCCCACGTACGCAACGTATACAACGCATTATGATATCTGGACTCTTGATTCTATATGAAAACCTATGCAGTAGAAACACACTTATCGTATGCAACGCAACATACGATACGCTACAAAAAAATAAAACTGACTTCCAAAAACAAAACACTACAAAGTAAAAAATAACTTTAATTTTGGAAGTCGGCGTTCAAAAACGAAACAACCATCATCAGATCCTGACTTATACCTTCCATCATCAGCTCAGCAACATGAGATGACCAGGCACACATATCTGAATTGCGTTAGAAATGTGAAAGTGTGCTTATAAAATTTGAGGGTTTCCCTCGATATTCATGGGATCCCATCATCAGATTCTGACTTGGTGACAATGAGACCACCTCAGGAATATAGACTTTCGAAAAAAAAAAAATATTTTTAAAATTGGTCCAGAATTGGCGGAGACATCGGTGAACATACAAAAAAAATACATATAGCCGAACATAGAACCTCCTCCTTTTTAAAGAAGTCGGTTAAAAAGCGTTGCATACGTTGCGTACGTAGGACCAGTGTGTTCCTCGCTTAATAGTTGTTATAGAAATACGTGCACGGACGATAATATCGATTCTCTCGTTTTATGACGGCCCCCTAGGAATGTATCATGAAGTGGAGCAGACAATGGAACAATGGAAGGATTAAAAGGAGACCCAGCAGTGGGACAGTATGAACTAGATATAATAATAATCCTACCGTTTAGACATAAATGCGTTCATAGCATTTTTTATTTTATTTATTACTAGATGACCCGCGCAACTTCGTCTGCTCCGCTCCTGTTGGTCTTAACGTGACGATATGCAGCCTATAGCCTTCCTCGATATAAAAACCCAAATCCAACTCGGACTAGTAGTTCCTGAGATTAGCGTGTTCAAGCAAACAAACAAACAAACTCTTCAGCTTTATATATAGATATAGATTACAGTATGGGTTGTTTCCCACATTTTCACCAGTTCTTTTCAAGCCACAAGTAATAGTGTACATGTGTAGGTTCAAGCTATTGCCATTACCGTTGGTGCCGCCCTGACTACAGATAAATTCCTATAGTATCATAGCCTTTTCCCAATCTGGAAACCTATAAAAACCAGAACAAAGTTCCATCTATTTTTAATGATTTTCATTGTTCTCACGTGGCGATTTTACCTCCAAATATCTCGGTAACATGACACTTTTGCGCTCCATGTTACTAATATTTTTGTTTCTTTAAGTGTCCTCTAACCATTATACCTATATGTTTAATCGTGCGCCGCGATTTTGGGAAAAGAAAACTAAATGGCGGCTGGTGGCTCAGCTCTCCCATAGAAAAATGTTCGATACGTTTAGTAATTTTGGCGTAAAAGAGTGGTAGAGAATGTCTATGGCATTAAATCCGCCTCTGTACATTTTTGTGCTGAAAGTGTTTAGAATAAATAAATAAATAACAACAAATATCCATCAAATCTTACCTTTTCACATAGTAGTCGGGCAGTTCTTCGAGAACGATATTTTTGAGATGCCTGTTGAATATTTCTTCGCGTTCGATGAGTGTAGGCAAGTCTATCAGGATGTGACGGTCGAAACGACCTGGACGCAGCAGAGCCTGGGGGACGAAAATAGATTTTTTTCAAATATGCTTGGAAATTGGAGCATTATTTTGACAACCTTCTTCGAGATAAATCCAAATGACTGTACTGGCCAAATACATGCGAGCAAGGACCGGCAAAAGTTTTATGAGAATCCAATTATGTCGTGGTTTAGCAGCCAAATAAATTACATAGTAAACCTCCTTTATCTACAGGTGGTGTGAAAAACCATAAACGTTCTTAGTAAGTAAATCCAAAAACATACCTTATCCAGCACATCAGCTCTATTCGTAGACGCCAAGACAACCACCCCCTCGCGACTCTTCATGCCGTCCATCTCCACCAGCAGCTGGTTCAGGGTCTGCTCCCCCTCCCCGCCGCCGGGCCCGAAGGACGAGGGGCCCGTGGAGCGCGCGCGCCCCACCGCGTCCATCTCGTCGATATAGATGATGCACGGGGCCCGGGCCAACGCTTCCTTGAATAGGTCTCTGGATTTGTTGTAAGCATAATATTTTATTTATTTATTTATTCAGTACTACATACATACATTTATACATTTAAGTTGATGCCAACATATGCCTCATTAGAGTTTTAACGTGCACCAAAATCATCGACTACATATTTCGACAAAAATATATCAAACAAAGTAGGTAATTAGGAAAAAAACAAAAACAAAAAAAATATTAAACTACATTGGGTATATGCGAAAAACATTGTCTAAACCACTAACGAGCGTCATCACTTACCAATACCGTCCATCCTCAGTACAAAAAGTGCAAAGTATGGTAAGTTGGTGACGAAGTACAAAATGCAAACATGCATTTTGTACTTCGTCACCAACTTACCATACTTAAAATGGCCCTTAGTAACAACTAAGGGCCATTTTCATCAACTCAAACTGATCGCTATCAGTACATCTGAACTGCGTTCAAAAGCTGTCAGTGTCAATATTCCAACAAAAATAACGTGGTAATAGCTCGTATACGTGGTTTATATAATCGCGCTCAGCGGATCACGATCAGTTTGGTTGGTGAAATTCGCCCTTAATCAAATCAAATCAAAGCTTTTATTTCAAACTAACTTTTGCCCGCGCCTTTGTACGCGTGTATCCCGTTTTTTCCCGTTCCCGTAGGAATTCTGGGAAATCCTCTCTTAGTGTTCCCTTACACACCAAAAAGCTAAAATTTCGGCTGAACGTTGTCTGCCAGTCACTCACCTAACGGAAGAATTTTATATCTATACTAATATAAATAAAGCTGAGGAGCTCGTGGCTAAATAATAACAGCCGCACGGGTCGATCTCCAAGGTTAAGCAACGCTTGCCAAGGTTGGTCCGTGGATGGGTGACCATCTTAACATAGCGAGTTTCCTCCGTGCCTCGGAGAGCACGTTAAGCCGTTGGTCCCGGCTGTCATTAGTAGATCTTTGGCAGTCGTTACGGATTGTCAGAAGTCAGTAAATCTGACTCCAGTCTTGCCAAGAAATACCGTGTTACCCAGTTAATGGGTTGTGGAGGTCTGGTAGGCAGCCGCTCCGCGTAAAACACTGGTATTCAGCTGAATCCGATTTGACTGGAAAGCCGACCCCAATATAGTTGGGAAAAGGCTAGATCTGCCTAGCCTTTTCCGATGATGATGATGATGATTATAATAATATATAAAGCTGAAGAGTTTCTTTGTTTACTTGAACGCGCTAATCTCAGGAACAACTGGTCCGAATTTAAAAATAATTTCAAAGTTAGATAGCCCATTTATCGAGGAAGGCTATAGGCTATATATGTTAAGACCAATAAGAGCGGAGCAGACGAAGTTACACGGGTTAAATAGTAATTGATAAGCCATTTAAAGGCACTTTTGAATTGTCAAGGTCGAAAGTCAAAAACATATTATGAAGCTAATTGCATGTTCCAAAGTGTAAATATCTATGTACAAGAATTAGAACTGGTGGTTTCATGAAAGAGAAAGTTTGCGAGTCTGCATGCATATTTTTTAGTAAATGGCGACTCGACGATTTTATTTATACTTATATATAAAGCTGAAGAGTTTGTTTGATTGATTGTTTGTTTGCTTGAACGCAGTAATCTCAGGTCCGAGGTCTCTGGTCCGATTCAAAAATTCTTTCAGTATTAGATAGCCCATTTATGGAGGAAGGCTATAGGCTATATATGTTAAGACCAATAAGAGCGGAGCAGACGAAGTTGCGCGGGTCACCTAGTCTAGTTATAATCGACAACAGAAATCCGAATCGAACGCGGATGGAGGCGCGGGCAGAAGCCAGTACATAATGAACATATTATAACCACCTGACTCTAGCTGCTCCAAGGCCCCCGATCATCTCTATGAACTCTGATCCGTTCATAGACAAGAACGGGACGTTGGCTTCCGTCGCCACCGCTTTCGCCAGCAATGTCTTGCCGCAGCCAGGGGGACCGAGCAACAGCGCTCCTTTCGGGACCTAAGTACATAAAAAATATATAAATGGATAAAACATTCAACAATCTATACTCATCTTTGTTTGCGGGACTTGAAAGTATAATTTCCACCAAACAGCTCGCATCCCACCAGATAGGAAGGGATCGATCGCGTCCGGTAGGATGTCGACGCAAACGATCGGCTCCGTACCGTCGCTTGCAAACGTATCCGTTTCTGCGCCTCGTCAAATACTTTATAACCCTGCTTTTCAACCAGATATGCGCTGTGTTACGTTGCTATGGATGCGTTTGATATCCACCAATCCTATTCATCGGTCCGCATAGCGTACCATATGCGTGCTGTGCCGTGTCCTCGTCGAGGCGATCGGCGGCGGCGACCTCTCACGTCCGGCCCTGGTTCAAGCCATGGTCCGGAGCGAGGAGACATGGGATGCGGTCACCTCCTTCTGCGAAGCAGTAATGCTAGCAAAGGAGGTGGCCGAACGTGTGAGAGAGAGGGAAACCTCACGCACCAGCCGCCGCAACAGAAGGAGACGGACCGGGCGTCGGGAGTCGCAGGACGATTCTCGGCCACCTACTGCGCGGGCCTGCGGACGGCGAGCTTTGGGTGGCTCGCCGTCTGATCAGAACCAGGCCCGGGTCGACGGCGCGCTGTGTTCCACGCGCACCTCAAAGAGATTTCAGCACAAAGGACGGGGCCCGCTAGGGCCCAGTGCCTGCTGGGGCTGCGGACTTCGTTCGAAAGAGGCACCGTACCCTGGAACGCAAAGGGCACTAGGAGGAACACGGATGGGTTTTAGTCAGTAAGAGTCTGACACTCCCTTCTGCTTTACCCAAAGCAAGAGGAGTCATTTGATGATTTCCAATCCTTAAAAAAAAAAAGTGGTTGTGTGCTGTGGATGCATGCTATGGATGCGAGCTATGGATGGTCGCGAGGTGTGTAGCTATGTGCAGAGCAATGAGTGACTCCCCTCTTGTCGATACATGGCATACCTCGAGCTGCGCAACTTCCTCACACAGCTACATGGCTCAGCATCAGTGAAAACGGTTACATAGTTTCGTAGCTTAGCTTTTACATTCTCGCAGCATTAGCTGCATAGCACATCTCTGGTGGAAAAGCACCCTAACAGGCGAACGTAACTGATCACGAGTCGCAGCATACTTTCGGAAGCATCACATCATCAGCATCGCGTGTCGCGGAAGTCGCCCGCGGTCAAACTGCTTGGTAATCATCATGATCATTTCAGCCAATATTCTTCCACTGCTGAACGCAAGCCTCCCTCAAAGAGCGCCAACCATCCCGGTCCTAAGCAGTCCGCATTCATCCCCCATTTTTAAATCATCGAGCGATTCATCGTGCCGCAGAGAGTCCCACACTATGTTTGCCCATACGCGGTCTCCACTCTAACACATGTCTGCTCTATAGACCGTCTGTCCGTCTGCTGACATAGCCGGCCCACTTCTACTTTAGCAAGCTGATTCTATGCGCAATGTTGGTGATTTTAGTTCTCTAGTAGTAGTAGTGTTCAGTTCTTTAGTAGCTTCGTATAATTATACTTTTAAATACTGTGTACACGATACACGATTTGATATCGATTAAAGATTATAAAATCCGTTACGATCCGATGCGACGCGAGCCATTTGGTGGAAATCATCCTTTACACCCTGTTCCTGCAGCTTTACAGTACCTTAGCTCCCAAGCTCTTGTAATGTTCGGGTCTCTTGAGGTAGTCGACGAACTCCATAACTTCCACCTTGGCCTCCCGGAGGCCGGCCACGTCTTCGAACTTGACTCCTCTGCCCTGCCCACTCATGGAGTCCACCAGAGTGAACTTAGCACGGCCTAGCTGATTCTGAAAGAGTAAAATATAAGTTAAATCATAAATAAATATATTATAGCTCTTATGTTATTGAGTACTGATTAACAGACAACGCACGGCCGAAACTAATGCACGTAGAAATCTAAAAATTAGGCATGTAGGTTCCTTGGAGAGTGTAGGGTAGCACCAAGAGGATTTCCCAAAATTCCTATGGGAATGGGGAAAAACGGGACATGCACGTACGAAATCTCGGGAAAAAGCTAGTACGTTATATATTTTATTTGAACGAGCATCTTACACACGGTGCCTTCACGTTTTCTTTTCAGCTATCCTTTCACAGGTATACTGGGAGAGATTTATTTGGTCTTTCATCATAAAATAATAATGTACCAGACACAAACAATAACTAAACCCGAGTAACATTTACTTTTCCTAGGAGAACAAAGATGTATAACGTAAACAAATAAATTTAAATCTAGAGGTAATACCTTGTATATTAGTCGCCACGAGTCGTGAGCACACTCTATTAGTCGGTTTAACGACGACAGTTCTGACGCTTCACGTTATTGGTTCGTCAGTCAATGCTCATCGACTATTGCGCTTGCGAGTTTAGTTCGCCCACCGTACATTGGCGAGATCACCTGCTGAATTTATCTGTGCTCATGACTCGTGCCGGATTTTATTCAAATATATAAACAAACTTTCTCGCCTTGGGTCGAGCGGCTGCCTCGACAAGAGGCTGCGCAACTGGAGACGGGGTGCCTCAACCTGAGGCATCCCAGGGGATAAATTTAAGTTTGCGATGTTTTGAACATTGATATTCCACCTCTACCACCAGTACTACCAGTTAAATTAAGATAACTGTTTTATCCACTATCGATGCTGCCTTTTATGTACTTTTCCCTTTTTATGATAGTTTTAAGGTGGATGCTCCAGGGTAGCCCGCGAAATTCAAATATTTTTATGTTTTTTGCAATTTGCCGGAATTTACATGAACTTAGAGGGCTATATTGATGATTAAAATGGTTATAATTCTTTAGATAAATACGCGTGACGGTCGCGGATCGCATTTGGTCCACATACAGCTTCACACTGACCGGCAAATTGCAAAAAACATAAAAATATTTGAATTTCGCGGGCTACCCTGGAGCATCCACCTTAATGACAATTAAAGCAGAAGCTACTCTACACGCGTCTGGTGTCATTATGCTTTTGCTCTAAACTGGATCGCATCGCCTCATTTAGACACTCAACGTGTCTGAACCCTCTGCCTCAAGGAGAGCAGCACCAGTATGCCTCAAGTTGAGGCTGCTTGGCCTGAGTCTGCTCAAATGGGTACACAGCTTTAGACACAATAAACTGGATCGCATCGCCTCATTTAGACACTCAACGTGTCTGAACCCGCTGCCTCAAGGAGAGCAGCACCAGTATGCCTCAAGTTGAGGCTGCTTGGCCTGAGTCTGCTCAAATGGGTACACAGCTTTAGACACAATAAACTGGATCGCATCGCCTCATTTAGACACTCAACGTGTCTGAACCCTCTGCCTCAAGGAGAGCAGCACCAGTATGCCTCAAGTTGAGGCTGCTTGGCCTGAGTCTGCTCAAATGGGTACACAGCTTTAGACACAATAAACTGGATCGCATCGCCTCATTTAGACACTCAACGTGTCTGAACCCTCTGCCTCAAGGAGAGCAGCACCAGTATGCCTCAAGTTGAGGCTGCTTGGCCTGAGTCTGCTCAAATGGGTACACAGCTTTAGACACAATAAACTGGATCGCATCGCCTCATTTAGACACTCAACGTGTCTGAACCCGCTGCCTCAAGGAGAGCAGCACCAGTATGCCTCAAGTTGAGGCTGCTTGGCCTGAGTCTGCTCAAATGGGTACACAGCTTTAGACACAATAAACTGGATCGCATCGCCTCATTTAGACACTCAACGTGTCTGAACCCTCTGCCTCAAGGAGAGCAGCACCAGTATGCCTCAAGTTGAGGCTGCTTGGCCTGAGTCTGCTCAAATGGGTACACAGCTTTAGACACAATAAACTGGATCGCATCGCCTCATTTAGACACTCAACGTGTCTGACCCTCTGCCTCAAGGAGAGCAGCACCAGTATGCCTCAAGTTGAGGCTGCTTGGCCTGAGTCTGCTCAAATGGGTACACAGCTTTAGACACAATAAACTGGATCGCATCGCCTCATTTAGACACTCAACGTGTCTGAACCCTCTGCCTCAAGGAGAGCAGCACCAGTATGCCTCAAGTTGAGGCTGCTTGGCCTGAGTCTGCTCAAATGGGTACACAGCTTTAGACACAATAAACTGGATCGCATCGCCTCATTTAGACACTCAACGTGTCTGAACCCTCTGCCTCAAGGAGAGCAGCACCAGTATGCCTCAAGTTGAGGCTGCTTGGCCTGAGTCTGCTCAAATGGGTACACAGCTTTAGACACAATAAACTGGATCGCATCGCCTCATTTAGACACTCAACGTGTCTGACCCTCTGCCTCAAGGAGAGCAGCACCAGTATGCCTCAAGTTGAGGCTGCTTGGCCTGAGTCTGCTCAAATGGGTACACAGCTTTAGACACAATAAACTGGATCGCATCGCCTCATTTAGACACTCAACGTGTCTGAACCCTCTGCCTCAAGGAGAGCAGCACCAGTATGCCTCAAGTTGAGGCTGCTTGGCCTGAGTCTGCTCAAATGGGTACACAGCTTTAGACACAATAAACTGGATCGCATCGCCTCATTTAGACACTCAACGTGTCTGACCCTCTGCCTCAAGGAGAGCAGCACCAGTATGCCTCAAGTTGAGGCTGCTTGGCCTGAGTCTGCTCAAATGGGTACACAGCTTTAGACACAATAAAAATACTTACAAAGCCGCCAAGATTGATGTTCATTCTCATTGACTTCGTGGAGTACAGGAAGGACAGTATGACGGCCGCTATCAGCAGCGTCGTGATCACCTTGCCAGCCAAGCTGCCATTCCTATCGTAGATCACCCGCACGCCTGCAAATGATGAACCACGAAAAGATAAATACTAGCGAAATAGACTGGCTTATTAGTACGTTGTATGTATGCACTGAGCGTTCTTTATCCAGAGAGGCATTTCAACACTGTGAGAAATATACACACATCGAAAAATGTTTGTGGTCCCTAGCTTAAGGTGGATGCTCCAGGGTAGCCCGCGAAATTCAAATATTTTTATGTTTTTTTCAATTTGCCGGTCTGTGTGAAGCTGTATGTGGACCAAATGCGATCTGCGACCGTAACGCGTATTTATCTAATTGAATATAAAGAATATTGAAATATTCATTCTTTCGAACTACATGAACTTAGAGGGCTATATTGATGATTAAAATGGTTATAATTCTTTAGATAAATACGCGTTACGGTCGCGGATCGCATTTGGTCCACATACAGCTTCACACTGACGACAAATTGCAAAAAACATAAAAATATTTGAATTTCGCGGGCTACCCTGGAGCATTCACCTTAACTAGGGATCACAAACATTTTTTGATGTGTGTACATGAACGAATACTTATTTGATAGATGTTATTAAAACGATTGGTGAAAATTAAATTAAATTAAATAAAAAACAGAGAAAGCATACGATTTTGAAGTTATGAAGAATAACCTTGTCACACAAAATGACGTTTGTACTGGATGGCTTCAATTCAAATATTTGGCGGGACTTGTGAGTGACGTCACACACCATTAGTGCTGTCTCTGTTTATCACAGATCTGCTCCCTAGGTTTTCAGAAATGTCATAAAAACAATCCAGTCAAATACACTATTCGTATATTTTCAAGGAGCGTCCACATTCGCTAACTGCAAACATATTGTCAAGTTTCGACATTGATTGACATGATTTTGAATACTTTGAAGTGCAAGAATTGGGCTTTTGGTCTCACTGACTCCTGTCTGTCAAAAGCATCCGCTTATGTTGTCGCAGCAGCAGGAAAATAATACGATGCTTGGCTTGTGGTAAGTTGTATGTCAGACCAGTGTCGGCAACTCCACGCCCAAGCGCGTATTTTGCGTACGGTATAATAATAAATTACAGACGTCTAACTAAACGCCTTTTAAGGCCCACTTGCGCAAATCAGTAATCTTTTAAATCAATTGCTAACATGAAGTCAAATAAAAAACATTTCTTACATAATTGCCCCGGGTTAGAACTAACTTAGTTAAAGATTACTCTGGTTTCTGCAATTTAGCCTTAGGCACTTGTCTCACCGCCGGCGATTAGCGAGAAGCGATTAAAGTTTGAAACTCGAAACGAGTTGGCGAGCAGCGAGTGAGTAATTTCGATAGCTTTGTCGCGCGAGTGCTTTTGTGCGACGGGCTCGCACCACTCGCTCCGGTCCGAACTACAGGTAGAAATTACCGCAGGTTGGTGAGTTCTGACCACCAAGCGAGCATCGACGAGCGAGTTTATCTTTGATAGCTCTTGTCGCTGAACCGTCAGCTATCGAATATAAATGTATGTCTCTTTTACTCACAAGAGATCTATATCTTTTGTCCTTTTCCTCAGCGAGAAAATAGTCGATAGTAATCGCTTCCTCGTCGGCGGTGAGACAAGTGCGATGTGTCGCCATACGTTAATTAATACTTTTAACATACCTTCTTTAACACCTAGATTCTTTTCAGTATCCCGGAGTTTCTCCTCGAAGCGATGGATATCACCGACATTCATGTGAAACACGCGATGGTTGGACTGGAGAAGAATACATAAACAAATAATAAACTATACACTATTTATTTATTTAATCGTTTTGAATACTATTTATTTAGTACTATTGTCAAGTTATGGATAATGTTATGGGATCCGATTGATCCTCGATGCCATCTTGATTAGTTGCGTGGTGGGAAGTGTTCTACCAGGCACAGTTCTATGTACCACAGGTGCAGGTTTAGGCAGCCACAACCACAGAAAACTGGGCACTTCCTACTCTCATCACTAAACAAACAAGTGAGTGTGCCCAAGAACTCCACGACCTCATCCCACCGACCCCTTCTACAATCGGACACCCAGACGCACTGCATCTTACCATCTCTACTTTGTTGCTATTCCACCAATTCGCACTAAGCGTTTCCAAACGTCTTTTATAATGCGCACAGCAAAGGAGTGGAACTCTCTGCCTATGTCTGTGTTTCCAAACGCTTACAACCCTAATCTCTTCAAAGTTAGAGTGAACAGGCTGCTTCTGGGTAGGCTCGCTCCATCGTAGACTGTCTCTGTCATCTCTGACCTAGACTAGAGTCAAGAGCAAACCCAACACAAATAAAAAAAAACTGGCCAATTGCGAGTCGGACTCGCGTGCAAAGGGTTCCACACGAATTTCTTTTTTTTTAAACATAAACATGTTATTTTAACACTACAGAATTCTTATAGATTTTCCTGTAATCTATAGGTAGAGCTATTATCTCCATTTTTTGCAAAATTTTAGACTCAGTAGTTTCGGTGATGAGGGCGGAATTGTAATTTTTCGTCTAATTTCATG
Organism: Lacanobia oleracea; assembly: GCA_950371165.1. Taxonomy (NCBI): domain Eukaryota; kingdom Metazoa; phylum Arthropoda; class Insecta; order Lepidoptera; family Noctuidae; genus Lacanobia; species Lacanobia oleracea. The sequence goes on from OX493385.1 coordinate 4,269,518, forward strand.
AATAACTTCAAAACCATTTATTTTAAATTATGAAAAAAATATAATTAAAACCCTCACAGTAAGCCCTTTCATTTGATATGTCAAACGTTATTGGTCAAAAAACTTTTTTTTTTTTCAATTTTCTAGTTGACCCCAAAAAGTGAACCCCATACTAAAAAAAATATGAGAAAACTGGCTGTGACAGACGGACAGACAGACAGACACCCGAGTGATCCTATAAGGGTTCCGTTTTTTGTTCGGAACCATAAAAAATAAAACAAAACTGTACCACCCTACTGTGAACACTATATCGAACTGGAACTTCACTACTACTTCACGAGGATGGAAAGTCATCAAATATTTTAACCGCTCTGGGTGGAGCAGAAGGGAGTGTCAGAATCTTACTGATGCCCTTTACGTTCCAGCGCCGCGGTGACACTTTCCAAACAATTCCGCAACCCTGGTTCATTTTATACCTGGTACTACGCTGGGAAAGGGATATGCAAAAGTGGAAAATAGTAATAAAGTGATGTGCATAAAAGAGGCAACGGACAGTTCACTGTCCGTTGCCTAGTAGCGGGAACGCATTATGTTCTACACTGAGGGGTGAATACTGTAAAGGTGGCTGAGTGGACTCTGCTAGAATATTTATAAGTCTTTCCAATCTGTGTCTATGGCGCATCAAAGCGGTGCTTTGGATTTGAGGTGTTGGCGGAAACTTCTTAGAATACCCTATTCTGCCATGAAAACGAATGAGTCCATACTGAAGGAACTCAACGTAAACAAGCGGCAGTCAGCAATATCGCATGTGCTCTTAGTAAACATAGTCTGAATTCAGAATACTGGGCCACGTAAAAGGGAACAGTTTTCAAAGGAGAGCACTGTCAAGATGGCCACAGACAATGAAGAAGGCTATTGGAGGCAGCGTGTACAGTCACGTGCAATAATATATATATATTATCATATTTTCTAAAATATCTTAACTTCTACCATTAAAAAAAATATGTGTACGACATATTTTTTCTATATTACCTAACCATCAAACTGTGTCAAGACTGGGTACATATTGGTTTCATAGACATAAACGAAACAAAATCATATAAAAGTTTACAGAGTTTATCCATGACAATTTCTTTAACGCATATAGAAAATGAATACATGCAATAGAAATTAGAAATTGTATACGTGTTAAGGCGGAAACCCACCGCGGTGCACGGAGAGGCTACGCACGTGTGAAAATGTACCTATGAGATTGTCTCCACTGCAGCCCTCGGACACGCTATGCATCAATTCAAAATATAGCACTCACATAGCTCAACGCTGTCAACGCTTTGCACGCTGTGCACGCGGTACACGCTATACACGAATATTAACCTACGACTATGTCAAAACCACATTTTTCCAAAAAAACGCGCGTAGCCTCTCCATGTGCCACAGTGGGCCACGCTACAGTTGTACATGGTCGTGGGTGTGTAGTGTGTACTGCAATGGAAACATAGAGCCATATTGTCAAACAAATTAACTCATGCAGCCAAAATGATCCGCGTGCCCGTGCGCAGCGTGTACCGCGGTGGGTTTGCGCCGTTATAGAAATTGTCATGAATACATTAAAATGACATTAAAAGTGTATACCTACCTTTTACTTTTTTTGTTTGTTTTGGTTAAGTTTATTCATATAGGTACCATGAAACGTGGTAAATAGGAGAGAAACTTTAGGGAAATTCACTGTAATATATATATATATATATATATATATATTCTAGGAAAGCAACGTTTTTTCTTTTAATTTCAATTTAATTAATTAGCCACCATATATATATGGGGTCTGGGGAGTTTGTTGAGCCACTGCTTCTCCCCTGCTAAAATACTAGGAAGTGGTGACGGGCGGCCGTTTTGGGGGTCTCTCCTTTGTAAAACTTAAGTGCTGGCTCTTAGCCTAATTTGAATAAACGACTTTTGAATTTTGTACGTATGCTGCGAACAATATTTACTGAACGTGAAAATCCCCTTCAGTTTTGTTTCGATTCACTCCTGCATTCCTGTTCACTGTTGTATCGTTTGTAGGTACCATTGTTTAAAACAATGATTTCTGTATCATTAGCCTGTATCAGTCCTCTGCTAATAGTCCAATGTTGCATACTTTTATTCTTTACTGTTTTATTTTATTTTGGACGCTATTCCTAGAGAAACCCCGAACATAGCTCATCATCATCATCCACAGCCTGACTTCGCCCACTTCTGAGCATAGGCCTCTCTTTTCTTGTGCCAATCCCCACGCTCCTGTGCCAGTCTCACATAGCTCACTGAGCGACAAATACAATGCCATGAATACATTAGGTACAGTTTTTTCTTAATAAATAGTGGTTGGTTACTGCAATAAAACAAGAACTTACAGAATCAGTGTTGTAATTCGTTATGAAACATAGTCATTATTATTAATATAGCCAATTAAATATAACAGCATATTTTTTTATTTAAACCAAACGTTATTCAAATACATATCTAATCACAATTTAGTCAAGTATAATTCACTCTCGCTACACCATCGTTATTTTAAATACAAGGTATCGGTAGTTAAATAAAATAAAATCTTGTTTAGCCACCTTCAGTGTTTATAACATCTTGCAAGTTGCAACCTTTCTCGCATTGACAAAAACATATTGTAACATACATTATTGTCTCTAAAACTATTCCATATCTCGTAGTCGTATCTGTCCAAAGATTCTCTGGTTCTAGTTTGGTTGCTGCCCCACTCCTGTAGCGTAACGGGATCATCAGACCCCAAAAATTCTCAATTGGATTGAGGTCAGGGCTTTTAAGCGGCCACGGCAATGATTTCACGTAATCTCGATTGCGATTGAACCAGGCCTGAGTGAATCGAGAATTATGAAACCTTGAACTGTCCTGCACAAAATCAATAGGCGTCAATTCCGGAAAATACCTCCAAACTAGGCAATAAAACTTCGTCCAAAATTAAACGAAAAACACCAGAATGGAAGCCAACTGCTCCAATCTGTTGTGTTATTGTCTCACTAAATCAACATGCTGCATGAGCTCTGAGGGGGAGGGGGAAGTACCCTACCGGAGGTTACGGTAGCTCCCTCCGTCTAGCGTCGTACTCTCAGCGGCGATGAAGCACGGATTCCGATAGGACTGGGTGGAGTGACTTGTATCTGTTCATGTGGGTGCACGTCTTTTCAGAAAGGGGGGGCCGGTGACTCATATCTATATAGCTGGCCCTATCCCCACTTCCCGGCCCACTCAAACCAATTCAGGGCGCGGGGCCGGGGGGTGTATGACATCTCTCCAACATCGAGGTGAAATACTGGGTCATCATGTGAACCTTCAGCGTTTGTAACATCTTGCAACCTTTCTCGCATTGACAAAACCATATTGTAACATGAATTATTGTCTCTAAAACTATTCCATATCTCGAAGTCGTGCTTGTCCGAAGATTCTCTGGGTCAAGCTTCGTTGCTGCCCCACTCTTTAGCATAGCGGGATCATCAGCCCCCACAAATTCTCAATTGGATTGAGGTCAGGGTCCCTCGGTTGTGACTGAACCAGGCCTGAGTGAATCGAGAATTATGGACCCCTGAATTTTCCTGCACATAATCTATTGGCGTCAATTCGGGAAAGTATACCTCCATATTAGGCAGTAAAATTTCGTCTAAAATACTGGTATTTTGCTCGCTTTTCATTCGATCACTGATCCCGGTCAATTCACCGGGTCTACTGGCTGCCATCCAGTCCCAAAGACCGAAGCTTCTTCTAGATAGTAGTATATTTTTTTCCAAATAACAAGTATTATCAGGCCACCATAAAGACAAACGTCCATCAGCAGAAGAAACAAACACTTTTTCATCAGAAAAAATGCCTGTGCTAAAATCGTAGTCAAGATATTCTCGAAAAAATTGTAGTCGCTGTTGTTTATGGCGTGCAGTTAAAAGTGGTTTTCGCACCGGAACTCTGTGACGTATGTCAGCTGTGCGTAGGCAAGGGCGAATCGTTGAAGATGATACGCGATGTGAAAATGATGTCTTGAATTCGCACAAATCCATTACAAACCACCCTGTTCACGATCTGCCTGTCCTGTGCCGCGGAAGCTTTTCGTGGATACCGCTGCTTTTACAATAAACAACGTCACCTTCATCTTCCCACCACTTGAGTCACAAATATACGGTTTTTCTCTGGAAAAAAAAAACAAATGAAGTAAACTGTTACTATTAGTAATTTTAAAATAACACCGGCTACGCAACGCGCGACGCCCTAAAAAAACTGGCCAAGTGCGAGTCGGCCTCGCGTGCAAAGGGTTCCGGACGAATCTCATTTTTGTAACATGCTACTTTAACACTGTAGACTTCTTATAGGTATTCCTGTAATCTATAGGTAAGGAAGTATTACCTGCATTTTTTTTCAAAATCTTAGGCTCAGCAGTTTCGGAGATAAGGGAGGGATAGTCATTTTCGACCTTGGGGTTTGGATCGACAAATATCTATCTTGGGGTCCGCAGCCTGTGTACGTCCTGGAGGACGTAAGCCGCAAAATTTTTGCATCTGCCAGGTCCCTTAGACGGGTGCGGAACTTTCTTCCCACTGCCACCAAAAGAGCACTTGCACAGTACCATCTGCTTCCCATCCTTGACTAAGCTGATGTCAGTTATCTCGATCTTACTCAGGCACAACTCGATAAACTTGAGCGTCTTCAAAATTATCTTATGCAAAGGTGCATAAGATTTATATTTGCCCTGCGCAAATATGATCACATTTCTGAATTTCGCAAAAAAATTGAGTGGCTTCCCATACGCCTTCGCCGAGATTCTCATATTTTATTTCTGCTGTACGTTTCAAGTTCCTTCACGACACACATCTGAGGTCATCGGAAAACTTGAGATTATAGATGCCGATGCATTCCACCAGCTTCTACGAAAAATCTCTTACGGTTCAAGTGTGCGGTTATGGAATGCCTTGTCCGTGTCAGTAAGACGAGCTCAATCTATGTCAATTTAAAAAAAAAATGGTCAAAAATCACTACCTTTCTCTTTGATCGTTTTCACTTGGGTCCTATGGTTTTTATTTGTTAACTAATTATAATTGTATATATTTATCTATTATTTATTTATTTATAAAAATCGTACACTTAAGACTATCTACAGTATACTCTCTTTCCATTATCTTTACAATCCATCCAAAGGGTGTTTTGAAAAGATCGCTTTTAGCGCTAAGGCCGCCCATTGTGTCACCCTATGTAATGTTTTTTGTCTTCATCTATCTTTTCTGTGACCTATATGGTGTAAATAATAAAGAGTAGGTATTCTATTCTTTCATTTAATTTGTTAAATAACTTGAAAACTATTTTTTTTTTTAATTATGATAAAAATATGATGAAAACCCTCTTAATAAGCCCTTTCATTTGATATATCACTAGGTACATTTTGAAAACTTATTTTTTACTAGTTTGCCCTCCAAAAGTGGGCTTCACTTTTGGAGGGCAAACTGCTCAAAATTTATTTATTTACGTAACGCGTCTGTGTTGGGGTCAGAGAAGCTCATAATTAAGTCAAATTTCAAAAGAATCGGTTCAGCAGATTCTGAGAAAATTGTCTCTGATAGACCGACAGACAAAACTACTAGTCCGATTTTGATGCGATTTTCAGTGATGGTTTCGGGTTTGATTGGTGCATGTTCTTAGATAGTTGCTACGGTGACAACTCACCAGGAGGCACTGCAGTAAACATTTGTTTGTGCAAAACCAGAGCAAACCGAGCTCATATTGCTTGAAACTGCTGCTTTGTAATTTTTTACATAATTTCGAAACTGTAGTGTATAATGTTTTTGAAATTTCTTTGTGTACATAATTATGTAACTATCAGTTAATAGTATTTTTAGGTAATCTATTGTTAACGAAAATTTAAAAAAAAAGTGTAGATATTTTGACACAATTTAATGATTACATAATTATTGAACGCAGTGATCATCAGCGGTGAATGGCTCGCCAGAGAATGGGCAGCAGCATTCTCTGTAAAACTCAAAACAATACACTGCGATCGCCAACCCGCGATTATGGCAAACCCCCCCCCCTGCCCTTCGGGGGAGGCCTATGTCCAGCAGTAGACGTCTTTCGGCTGATATGATGATGATGATGATCAGCGGTGAGGGATCGACGAATAAGATGCAGGCGGACATTGTCTTTGCAAAATCCCGGACCCCGGCCTGCTTCCTTGTGAACTATTTCTCTCTATAGGCACACAAAGTTATAAAGTAAGCAGTCATTGATACTTACGCGTTTTCCTTTGATGATGGCACCTTCATGAAGTATGATCGTGACCACTTCTAGGTCGGGTCTGACGATCAGCTCCTCCACCTCACCTTTGGACAGCATGGAGTAAACAAACTCGTTCCAAGACACGTAACGTATCATCTGGAAGAAAGTTATTCACTTTAGTTGGCAAATTATTGCAAAATTATGAACTGTACTTTGTAATACAGACCTGAGACATCATCTATTTGTTTTTTTTTTTTATTCTACTAGCTGATCCGCGCAAGTTCGTCTGTTCGTCATTTTTCTTTATTGCTCCGCTCATATTGGTTGTAGCGTGATGTTATATAGCCTATAGCCTTGCCTTCTTCGATAAATGGGCTATCCAACACTAAAATAATCAGTAGGTTCGAATTGAAAAATTATTTTAGTGTTGGACCAACCAATATAACCAATGGAATTGCATAAAATGTCAGTGACCGTCATTTTGTACAATTACATTGGTTAATATTTCTGTTTCTCCGCTCTGTTGCCACGCTCCGCGTCAATGGACAGGCAGCCTTATTATGTACTAGCAACCCAGCCTCGAATGAGTTGGCATTATGTAAGCTCCCAGTCAGAATGTGTTTTTTCTGATATTGTCAACAATCATCGTGATATTTTAGTCAAACTGTACAAATTTGAATGAATTATACACCTATACCTGCCTCATGAATCACTGGTAAAAACAGTATGAGAATCCTTTCGATAATTATTGTTTTTATTGCATACAAACAAAATAAGGATAAGTCGGGAGGACTTTGTTTTAGAATATCTAGTCATAGCGATATTAAGACATAGCACACCTCATTTTGACTACTGTCTCCTCCTGGCACTATGAGTGAGCTCATGATGATCAGAAAGCAGGTTGTGAACATCCAGAAGACAGCCTTCATCATCAGAGAGGACATTTCTTCATTTTTTTTCTTTTTATCTTTATCTTCCTAAAAAGGACAAAAATATATACTTAATCTTTTTTATGTAAAGTCAGTTTATGAGATCATTTTGGCTTCTTGGTAGTAATGAAAGTCCACCAATCTTGCAATTGGGTATTAGTTTACTCAGTAACTGGGTAAATTGGGTTGCAGAAGCCAGATGGACAACATAAAATGGCTGCATCCAGTTAAATTGCATATTTACTCCAAAATATGTAGTTAGGAAATGGTCAGGTAGATTAATTCATTTTTAGCACGGGCGTAGCTATAGCTATCATAAGAGAATTTCGAGAATCCAAAAATGCGTAAAGGTTTAAGTGCTAGTAATAATATATTTTGGGCATGGATACACATGCTATCCGTCCAATGTTGACCAGAGATTTTTGTTTTTATAGTGATGCAAGCAACCTTGCAACCAGTGGCGTAGCTACCGCCGTATCAATTATACGGGGCCCCCGGACTACAAGTTTTATAGTGTAGCAAGCAACCTTGCAACCAGTGGCGTGGCTACCGCCGTATCAATAATACGGGGCCCCCGGATTACAAGAGCCCCGACCTGTGAACGTAAAGCTATACATTTAGTTCCGCCGTCTCCTTCGTGGCCTGACAAGACAATTCCGAGGATTTTTTTTTAAGGATGGGAAATCATCAAATGACTGCTCCCACTTTGGGTGAAGCAGGAGGGAGTGTCAGACTCTTATTGACTAAAACCCATCCGTGTTCCTCCTAGTGCCTTTTGCGTTCCAGGGCTACGGTGCCTCTTTCGAACGAAGTCCGCAGCCCCAGCAGAATTCCGAGCGCTTAGTGCGAGTTCTTTAATGTACTTCGCCTATGTCAAATTGTCAGGGAAAAACAAGGTTTCCGTTATTGTCACCAGACGGCGCTTATTCAGTTTCAATACAAATGGGGAAGAAAACTGCCAAGTTTGGCCGCCTACAGCGCTGTTATCGCTTGACTCATAACAACATTCAAGTTACGTCAAATACCATACAAAAAAAACACATTTATTTAAAACATATTTTTTATTACAAAAATGCCTCGTTGTGCTGCAACTAGGTGCAATAATAATGGTAACCATTCTTTTTCTAAGAATTCGAATAAGAATAAGAAGACTTTGGGAGAGGGCTTTAAGGAGACGTAACTTTAAAGCTACGGATAATTCGAGGTTATGTTCAGAACATTTTATTAAATCTGATTATCAAGGCTACAGTTCTGCAACAGGTTTGTAAATACAACTGAATTAATCATTTATACATTTATTGAGATAAGAATAACCACATTTTCTTTACAAAGATTTATTTTCGCAAAAGTGTTTTATAATTTATATTGTTTTTAGGAAACTGTTTCTCATGGAGCAGACATGTATCTACGGCCGCCACTGCTAGAGAGCAACGGTGATTGAAGTGAAACGTTTTTTTTAGCAAAGAAAAAAACAAACTGAAAAGTGACAGATATGTTTATGAGTCAAGCGAGCGCAGCGACATCTGTAATTAGCTTTGCGTTTTTTTCCCCATTGACGTTTACGCCGACCGTGATGAAAAACGTTAAAAACTAGCACTAAGGCCATTGAGCTAGTAGGACCTATTTTGAGAAAATGGGCCTTCCAAAAATGTTTGTTACAGGGCCCTCTTTGAGACTAGCTACGCCACTGCTTGCAACTCATAAGTGTGTATTAAATGACTGACCATATTTATTGTAACTACAGTATAATAAGTGCTAAATAAAAAGTACCTTTTCATTCTTTTGTTGATTATTATTCCTGGGTGTAGAATGAAATGTGCGGGCATTGTTGAGGAAGGTACTTATACTCGGCAAGTTGGACCTCTTGATCAAAGCACAAGCTGCTTTGTATTCTGCATTGAAATGACGGAGTTGCTGTGGATTGATTATAATTCACTGATTAGAGGGAAATAAAGTAAGATAAAGTAATTTGATAGTCTTTAAGTCAAGACAAGTGTGCTCTGTCTTCAACCACATCATCGCTTACCATCAGGTGAGATAGTGTTCAAACGGGTGCCTATCAATAGTAAAAAAAGGATAGAGATTTGCCAAGCAGTGGGACAAGTGTGGGCTAAAATAAAAAATGGGATGGTAATCACTGTCCCTGAAGCAGAAGTATTTTTTGTTAGTAATAATAGGCACACGTTTGACCACAAACTCACCTGATAGGAAGTGATGTTGCGGTTGAAGACGGAGCATGTTTGCCTAGAAGTTATCAATTCACTCTTGACTTAAATACTCCCAGGTTGTAGCTATCAGGAAACGCACACTCTGGCAGGGAATTCCTCTCCTTAGCTGTATGCACTATGAATGTATTCCCAAATCGTTTTATGCATGTAGGTATGTACCAGTGGCGCATCGCCGTTCTTCTTGTGGTCCAATGATGGAACGGGCTTGGTGGAATTAAATTATACAATTCCATTACACACTACCCAAAATGCAATTAATAGAAAACTAACTGGAAAGCAACTCGTCGTCGATGCTTTGGAGCTTCGACTTGACTCATCGTAATAGTTAGACACAGAATAGTTGAAGTAACAGTAAAACAGTCACAATGAAAAAGGACAGGATTTTATTAGTTAGTCACTATTCTGCTATAATTCACAACATTTGTTTTTACAAAAAGAGAATGTATAAAAATAGAACTGAATTTTGGGCAAGGTCACCTCAGCAAAGACTAGTTTTTAAAGCATGTATAGCATTTGCCAATGCAGGTGCTCTTTCAGAAACCAATGGGATGGCAATTTGACTCAACCCGAGAGAGATCGAGATACACAGCCAACCAGTTTGTGTACTCTCGGGAACATAGGGGTTCTCAGTGACAGCCCATAGTTTTAAAGTTAGCAGTATGAAAAAGGATGCGAGATATTGGTTTGAAGCTACGTGAAAACTATTTTAACACAGGCATTGCCATGGTGAATGTTCTATGGCATTTCCCCAACTTTTGGTGTTTTTCTTGAAGTGCTTAAATTGCCTGTAAATGGCATGGGAAATAGTCAATACCAATTTAATAAAAATCAATTTAATTTAATTTCATACAAGAAACTGTCATGGTGAGTACACAACGATTCAATAATGAGAATGTTGCCTAAGACAGCAACTGATAAAGTCCTAATGCTCAAAATAAATGAAAGATGCATCACATGAGCAAATTTTGTTTTAAGGGCTCAATAACTGTTCTCTTTTTATCTTACACTAATTGATCCCCGCCACTTCGTCTGCGTCACAATTTTCGTTACTGCTCCGCTCCTATCACTACCTAGCTTTCTTCTCGCAATGAATGAATTTTTCAAATCGGACCTGAGATTAGCGCGTTACAGCAAACAAACGAACTCTTCAGCTTTATATATTAGTATAGACTGTGCAAACTAAGATTATTGTAATAAAAATCATCATAATGATATAGCATTAAGATTTCACAACATGGGTGATGTATTGCATTAGCAAAATATTTCTCAAAGCATTAAGTTCATGGACTATGCCAAAACCTACTAGACGAATTAAAAAAAATGTATGCATTATAAAATATTTTCATCATTAGGTAATGCTGATGAGTTTTGTATTATTTAGCTTTATGGAATGAAAAGAAAATTACTTGAATATAGCTCAGGAAAAATTATTTCAAAAGCATCATCTTACCGGGTGTCTCGATTTACTCGTTAAATTGTGTAATACAGAGAAGGATTTACACAAATTCACAAGATTGTTCTGGCACTGTTTATTTAAATGCCTCTCAACAAAACTATTTCTTAGCAGAAAGTTTTGTTTCGCCTGTATTTTAGATGCAGATAATGCCGGCAAACGTTTGATTGAGAGCATTTTAAAGAGGGCGCATTTGTTTCCTTTTTTTAATTTAAATTATTATGCGCCAGTAGTTAAAATATTCATTTTGTCTCGATCTAGAGCTGGAAGATATTTAGGTTAGCCAAAACTGTCAATTTGACTTTGACATAACACCATACAAAATCTATGGAAGTCATAGTCAATTCCATCTATTATTTTAATTAGCGGCAATGCATCTCAGCCTTTGCAGCAAGGCCAGAACATGCTTTTGGTTTACATTTATTTTTGTGGTGTCGATTTTATTTTCACTCAGCACGTATTATTTGAATTCTTACTTACTGCTGAAAGCAATCAGTAATTCAGTAGAGATTTCAGATAAAGATCACACACACACGAGGCAGCGTTAACTGGTGAGACGGCCTGGGTCTGGGTTACATGCTTAAGCGACAGTAACTGCAAAGTAAACAGAAGAAGTTGTCATATCACACTATGAATCACCGCATCGCATTTGCGAAGCAGTGTTTGGTACAAAAACAGGCGACGAGTGTTTTAGCGAGCATCCGAATCAAATGTATTAGACATTTGCATCAGACGTGCGCGCTACGTACGAGTACGACACACACTCGTAAAGCAGGCTTGACGGTGCCTTGTCTAACCACGCTGTTTGACAAGGCACCGTCGCAATGGCACTGATTAATTGATAGTGACGGCACGAGAGTCGACGCGGGGGAGCAATAAATTCGTGGGTTTTTTTTTGCATTCAACAAGCAGAACGACACTTATTGACAAGTACATTCATCCGAGAAAAGAATCACTAATACAAACACTTTGCCCGCTGCCCCATGCTCCCACCCAACAACAGTCTACCACGGTTTTATACCTACGTTATAAAATACTAGCACTTCGTCAGCACTGCAATTTTTTTTTCAGGATCCCTAATTTTTTTCTAGACTTTTATACTAAAACCTTCCTCGATAACCCCTCTACCCACCCATTGGTGAAAACAGCATGAAAATCTTACTGCACCGATTTTCATGCTGTTTTTGAGTTTATCGTGAACAGACAGACAGACGCGGCATAGGACTTTTTTAATATGTAGTGAAGTTACCTTGACATCCGCTTAAACTATGGTGGTGCATGTAGCTTGGGTCCAATCGGAAGGTCCAGGGCAAAGGAAATGGAAAATGTTAGTGCACATCCTCATTACAATGCCTGTTTCATTAAAAGAGTCTGGCTGCCAAACATTTTCCAAAATAGATCATTTTTCCAAACAATAGAACGTCGGTCGTGAAAACGTCACATCATCCTATTAATATTTTACAAAGTGGTGTCTCCGTACTAAACTCCGAGCATAATAAAATCTCTCCATATTTAAAAGTAATTCTAATCGTAAGAGATATGATTCGTTTAAGATCTCTAATTTCTGGTACTTTGCGGGCAAGAAGTTTGTTAAGTCATGTACAAACACCTTTAAGTGTGCCAAAATATGGTGGCCATTGGGGACCTCCACAGCCGTTTGATAATTTGCCGTTTAGAGTAATGAATCGGTAAGCTTTCGTTTCTCAATAAATACACCAGTTAACACTACTTACTAGTAAAGTTATATTTAGTTTTCCTGCAATTTGCGGCAGCTTGGCTTCTTATTCATTCTCATGGAAGTCGATAATTATATATACCTCCTGTCTGGACCTTCCCTTTAGCATACCTACTTACGACGAAAACACATCTCTTTCTTAATAATCATGTGCCCAAAATATATCATTGGTAGCACTCTTAATGAGTTTGGCGTTCAACGGACCACCCTCCCTTGTGAAAGCTTTAGCTACGCCTATGGTCACTCTGGACCACATCATATGATACCTATAAAGACGTGAAGAAAGGCTACATAGGTTCCTACGCTTCCACGAAATGAATTCATCAGATGTCAATGCAATGATAGTAATGGTAGTGCATGTTTCCATGAAGGACTTAGGTACGTATTATGGCGCTGCGTCTTGCCCGACGTGCTATCGTCACATTTTGTGCCGGTTAAGTTTATCACCCTTTACGTAATATAGGGCGAGCCTATTGCTATCGACTTTGTACTAATCTCAGACTCTAGAACTCGTATTATATGTCTATGCTGAAGGCTGGTAAAAGAAATTCGTGTTAGAAAATACCAATAACACTGCCGCCGCCTGGAAATTGAACCCAAATGCTCAACATTCGCGCTTGTGACTAGCCTAAATTGGCAGAAATCTACAGTCTGGAATCATTGACAGTCTGTCCGATTCTTTTTGTTACCTAGGTACTTCTGAAATCAATTTATCACTCATCGATTGAGTTCAAATTCAACACATTAGGTACTGGAAAGTTTTAGAAAGTAGGTGACAGTAGAGCGCAATTGCTGAACGTAAGCCTCCCCCTTTTCTCTTTTTTTTATTGTTGGGAAATCATCAAATGACTCCTCCCGCTCTGGGTAAAGCAAGAGACTCTTACGGACTAAAACCCATCCGTGTTCCTCCTGGTGCCCTTTGTGTTCCAAGGCTACGGCACCCCTTTCGAACAGATTCCGCAGCCCCAGCAGGCACCTGCCCTAGCGGGCCCCGTCTTTCACGCTGACATCTCTTTGAGGCGCGCTGGGATCGCAGCGCGCCGCCGACCCGGGCCTTGTTCTGATCAGACGGCGAGCCACCCACTGCTCGCCGACCGCAGGCTCGCGCCTACGGCGGCCGGGAATCGTCCTGCGACTCCCGACGCCTGGGGCGTCCCCTTCTGTTGCGGCGACTGGGACGTGAGGATTCCCTCTCTCTCACACGTTCGGCCTCCTCCTTTGCTAGCATATTACTGCTTCGCAGAAGGAGGTGACCGCTTCCCATGCCTCCTCGCTCCGGACCATAGATTGAACCAAGGCCGGTCGCGAAGAGGTCGCCGCCGCCGATCGCCTCGACGAGGACATAAGCCTCCCCCTAAGAGCACCATCTCTCCCGGACTTGAGCAGTCCGCATCCATCCGCTGCCAGCCACCTTCTTCAAATCATCGGTCTACCGGTCTAACGTGCCACACTACGTTTGCCCAAACGCGGTCTCCACTCTAACACATCACACTGGTCCATCGACCGTCTGTCCGTCTACAGACACGGCCGGCCTACTTCCACCGAAAACCGTGAACCTGGCCTGGTCCACAAATTTAAGGCTGCTCAGGCCTTAAATTTGTGGACCAGGCCAATGGTTCTAAATCTTCGGTTTTCTAAATCTTAATAACTTATGATCAAAATATTTAAATTAAATCGGAACAAAAGTAAAATTAAAAGTACCTATTTGAATTTAGCTGTTATCTTTAAGGTGAATGCTCCAGGGTAGCCCGTGAAATTCAAATATTTTTTGCAATTTGCCGGTCAGTGTGATGCTGTATGTGAACCAAATACGATCCGCGACCGTAACGCGTATTTATCTAAAGAATTATAACCATTTTAATCATCAATATAGCCCTCTAAGTTCATGTAGCTCGACAGAATGATTATTTCTATTCATTCTGTCGACCGGCAAATTGCAAAAAACATAAAAATATTTGAATTTCGCGGGCTACCCTGGAGCATCCACCTTAAGTAATGGTAAAAAAAAAGTTTTCAAATCATGTCTCCATTTAGCTTATTTAACGAATAGCAACCGTATCTATGTGGCCGCATAGGGTAACGGGGCCAGCATGTGTTCGCTATCACTTTAGCACCTCTGCTAAAGGGAGCTGCAGAAAACCGTGTGGTTTCATGTCGCAAAGTGCCGCGAGGCAGCAGCGCGACACTTTGCGTTTATTATTTGTATTTTCAAAACCAGCGAGCAGATCGCGCGGCACTATAGCGACGTAGTGTTGTGTTCGTGGTTGTGTCGTAGAGATATTTGTTTTTATTCGCAAATGAAATATCTGAACAACGGCGACAACATTTTTTTATTGAAATTTATTCTTAACGCTCGATTTATTGTGGGCAAAAGAAGAAAATAAATTGCAAAACAAACGCGCGGGCGATTACCGCTCGATTGGTGCGCACCGCTCGTTGCCCGTCAACGCGCCGCTGCCGCGTTGCTTTTTCCGAGGGTCGGTCCATTTGATTATACACATTTAGATACTGCCGCGCCCGCGCAGCCGCCGCCGCCGCCACCCCGCTGCCCGCAAAACCCGAGTCATACGAGTCTGACAGACCCCTGAAACCGCCCCAGGGCGGAAGACATCCATGAGGATTTCCACACGTGAACAGCGTTAATTGGTTTTTGTTGCTGACCGTACAAAATAATTTGTGATATTTTCCAAATTACCTACTCCTACTCGATTTGAATTATACCTAAAGTACTTACCTAATTGATATTTTTTTCTTCTTACATACAGGTACGTAGCGACTGTGTTCTTCTCAATCTTTTTCGGTGTTGGTTTGTGGGCTCCGTTCCTTATAGTGTGGTATTCTATGGCAAAAAGAAGCATGTAATAATGATACCAACAATAAATAAATAAATTATTTAAAATATTGTTTTATTATTTTCTTGTTCTAGTATTTAGAAATGCTCTCTCAGATGTTCAGCCATTTTTAAACCCAGACGCAAAGACGACGGGGTGTTATAAGTTTGAAGAGTCTGTGTGTCTGTTAAGGCGGGTACATACCGCTGCAATGCAATATGCAATGTAACATGAAAGGAGCATTTCATAAGTGTGGACGCAGCGCGCGCGCGAACAGCATGTACGTACTCGCATGCGCGCGGCAAGCGCTCAGTCTGCCGAGAACAAGCGAAGAGAATTGATGGCGTTGGCTATGTCGAATGAAACCGCCAACACCCCGTCCCCCGCCTCCACCGCCCCCCTTCACCTGGCCCTTGAGTAGGGCCAGCGCGTCGATCGTCGAACGCCCCTGTCGAAAGCCGAACTGGGCCTCCGAAAGGTCCGGCCCCGCCCTCCGCAGATGGCTGTTGAGCCGAGAGGCGATGATCCCCTCGAATAATTTACCGACCTCATCGAGCAGAACGATGGGCCGGTCTGCCGAGGGGGAATCCGCCGGGCGTCCCTCCTTTCGGAGGAGGCATAGCTGCCCTTCCTTCCACAGTTTCGGGAACCTCCCAGCCGTAAAGGACGCGCTGAAGAGTTCCCGAAATCTGTAATGCCTTCAACACCCTGCCCTGCCCTGGAGTTGCATTAGGGAGGCACTTCGGTATCACCGGGTGCCGACCTACCTCCGTCGCGTAGTCGAGGCTTACTTGACGGACAGAGCCGCCATCTACCCCGGTCACCTGGGAGAATTGGAACCGGCGAGAGATGTCGTGCGGTGTTCCACAGGGTTCCGTTGTGGGGCCGCTGCTGTGGGATATCGGCTACGACTGGGTGCTGCGCGCCGACCTCCCTAGTGACGTCAGCGTTGTATGCTATGCTGACGACACGCTGGTCCTGGCGCAGGGGAGTCGCACCAGGCAGCGGTCGACGCTATGACACGCGGGGTTGCGATAGTCGTTGAGAGGATCCGGCAGTTTTTTTTTTTTTATTATTAATAGGCACGCGCTTGACCACCATCTCACCTGATGGTAAGCGATGATGTGGTCGAAGATGGAGCACGCTTACCTACCGAAGATGGAGCACGCTTGCCTGAGTTGGGTCTTGATGTGGCCCTACACAAGTCCGAAGCCATGTGCTTTCATGGATCTCGGAACAGGCCACCGTCGGGATCGCAAATAACGGTAGGAGGGGTTCACATCTACGTCGGATCGACGATGACTTACCTGGGTCTCGTCCTTGACAGCCGGTGGAACTTCGTCGAGCATTTTCGACGTTTGGCTCCTAGATTGGGACGAGCCGGGGCTGCCTTCAAGCAGCTTCTGCCCAACCTAGGGGGTCCAAATGCCTCCTGCCGGAGGCTCTACGCGGGGATCGTGTGGTCCATGGCCCTTTATGGGGCGCCGCGCCGGTGTGGGCGCCTACTTTGAGGAAGCGACCTGCCCGTTACCTCAACGCGTCCCAGAGGGTCATGGCCATCCGGCTGGCCCGGGAATACCGCACGGTCCCTGGCGAGGCGGCGAGACTCCTTGCCGAACTGCCGCCATGGGATCTGGAGGCGAGAGCTCTCGCGCTCATTTACGAATGGCGCGTGGAGGCGCTACGCCGGGGCGAGGCTCCTATGCCGCGGCAAATCGCAGCACGGCGAACGGAGCTCCGGCAGGATCTCATAGCAGTATGGAGACAACGACTGTCGCAACCCAGGCGATAAGTCCCCTCTTTGAGGAGTGGCTAGAGCGGCGCGATGGCGTTCTTACCTTCCGCTTGACGCAGGTACTCACCAGAGACGGTTGTTTTGGGAAGTACCTGTTTCGGATTCGGCGGGAGGATACGCCCGGGTGTCAACACTGCGAGGATCGCCCAGAGGACACGGTGGAGCAGAGGGTGGAGGTCTGCCCTGCTTGGGCGGAGCACAGCCGTGTCCTCGTCGAGGCGATCGGCGGCGGCGATCTCTCGCGTCCGGCCCTGGTTCAGGCCATGGTCAATAGCAAGGAGACATGGGAAGCGGTCACTTCCTTCTGCGAAGCAGTAATGCTAGCAAAGGAGGAAGCCGAACGTGTGAGAGAGAGGGAAACCTCATGCCCCAGCCGCCGCAACAGAAGAAGACGCCCCGGGCGTCGCGAGTCGCAAGGCGATTCTCGGCCACCGTAGGCGCGGGCCTGCGGACGGCGAGCTTTGGGTGGCTTGCCGTCTGATCAGAACCAGGCCCGGGTCGACGGTGCGCTGTGTTCTACGCGCGTTTCAAAGAGCTGTCAGCACAAAAGAAGGGGCTCGCTAGGGCCAGTGCCTGCTGGGGTTGCGGACTTCGTTCGAAAGAGGCACCGTACCCTGGAACACAAAGGGCAATAGGAGGAACACGGATGGGTTTTAGTCAGTAAGAGTCTGACACTCCCTTCTGCTTCACCCAAAGCAGGAAGAGTCATTTGATGATTTCCCATCATAAAAAAAAAAAAGGTAGGATGTGATGAAGAAGTTTCGGGAGGATTTTGATACTATTATTTATAATGACCATCCCCATGCATAAGGAATAAATTCATAGTAGGAGGCGATTTTAATGGGCATGTAGGTAGAATGAAAAATTGTTATTTTTATTTCGTTTCGTGTCATTTCGTTTCATTTCGTTACTTTTTTGTTTTTTTTTTATTTACTTTTTTTTTTCTTTATTTACTTTTTTTTATTTACTTTTTATTTATTTTTTACTTTCTTTTTTATTTCTATTTACCTACTTTTTTTTTTACTTTTTTTTAATGTTTATTTACTTTTTTTTATTTATTTATATTTACTTTTTTTTATTTATTTCATTTAACATTTAAGTTCGATTTGTCTCACTATTAATGTACCGGACGGGCGTGATCGACTGGAACGGGGTTGTGATGGGGTAGGTCTATCCTTTTTCTTCTCCTCCGAAGTGAACTGTGACCGACCGACGGCGTCCAGCCGCGCTGACGTCCTGTACCGGAAACTAAGGCTCTTCCGCACCTAACGTACAACGTTCTTCTATCTTGCCAAGTACTTGCTGTCTTCGGGGTAGATTGGGGTGCAGGGTGAATGCTTACCAGGGTTAAATAATAGGCAGGAATTTGACAACACTGCAGCTAATGGTTTAAGGGCAAAGTCGCGAGTACTGTGATTCTACTTATAGATTCTAGGGTTTCTTCTGCCGGTGACTACGAATTAGCTATTTTTTACCATTTACTAAGGTACGAGGTTACTTTACCGTAACGAGGCCCAAAAACCACTAACTGCTTCAGTTTATTTTAACTGTGAATTTTAACTTTAGTTCTAGACCATTTTTGGCTATATTTAGGTCTATTCTAGGTCTGGATAGGGGTTGACGCACCTCTATTCAAATCTCCCGAAATTCCCCGTCGAACGGGGTGGAAACCAACCCTTCAACCCTGCCCACTAGTGGGCTTGTTGCATTTAACTATCGAAAATGTCACAAGTTTTGAACTTGCTTACTATTTAGGGTTGATTCCCCGGAAAACTGTGCCCCATGGGCTATGAAACTATCTATATTCGGGTAGGTGCATCATCCCTCCATCCAGCTACACAACTTACCAAACCACCCCTCCAAGGGTGGAGGTACTATAGGTCAGGAACCCGGGAGAGGATAAAAAACTATGTTTATCTTCTTATCTATTTTGTGGCTTTATGCCTTGCCTGACCATGAAGATGTGTACATATCTGGATAGGGCTGAGTGCCAGCCTTCCAGTGCCTATGGTTTAAGACCTAAATTCCTAGATGCCCTAAAAACTTTAGCACTGAAGGTGCGTGTACATGGTGGTTTTCTTCAACCAGCCTACTATGATTGAATGTGAAATGACTATTTTGTGTATACCTTCGATTAGGCTGATTTCCATCAGCCAATCAGAACACGCCCTCAGGGTGCTATCGGGAATGTGTAAGGGAAATGTGTAGCCCTACCTATTGACTATAATTTTCTTTGAAAATATGTTTTCCCCAGAACATCTTTTACGTTTTTGGGGAAAACGACAAACATACGATTTTAAATCGATTACATAGCTTACAAACTATCACTATGCAAGTACATAAGCTTCTAAGTTCAGTACATAGGCCTACGACTATAGGTACATAGGTACTATCTATGCGAGTTACACAATGTTAAATGCGTCTCCGCGAACATTTCTATTACTATTTGAGTATATAAGCTCCTAACTTAAAAAACATATAAGCTTACGAATATAAGTACATAAGGCTGTTTATGCGAGTTATATAAAGCAAAATGCTCCGTCGCGAACATTTCTCCCGCCGTGCAGCGCAGTGACGACTCGTTGCGATGTCGGCGCGGCGCTGCATCTCGCCGGTGAGCGACGACTGTAGTTGCGTCGCCCGTTGCCACGGTGACCGTTGTCTCGATGCGACGCTCGCCGCCCCGGCGACCGTTGCCTCGATGCTCGCCGACGCGACGCCCGTCGCTCCGGCCCGTAGCTCCGACGCTCTGGATCATTTCGGCAGCGGGATCAGCTTCTTCGCCGGACGCTTTAGAGTGCCGCCAGATGTGCGCACCTCAGCGGTCCGGACCTCTCCATCCGTCCCAGGGAAGACTGCGGTGATGCGGCCTCGCGGCCACGTGTTGCGAGGCAGCTGGCCGTCTGCGATGAGCACAGGGTCGCCCACCTGCAGACCAGGGCCACGGCTGTGGGGCTCCCGCCGGTGTTGGAGCTCGGGTAAGTACTCCCTCACCCAGCGGCGCCAGAACTGGTCGGCGAGCGCTTGCAAGCGCCGCCAGTGCTTCCTGCTGTCGACGTCTTGCTCGGTGAACACCACTCGGTGTTGGCAGTCTGGCCGAACCACCGAGTAGGAAGTGGTTCGGCGTGATGGATTCGTCGTCTTCGCTGTCGACTGACACATGTGTCAGCGGGCGGCTGTTTACCGTATACTCTGCCTCACACAACAGTGTGGACAACACCTCTTCGTGTGGGTGTTTCTCTGTGAGTACGGTGTACAATGCGGACTTCACGCAGCGGACTAGGCGCTCCCAGGCGCCTCCCATGAATGGCGCGGACGGAGTTATGAAGCGCCATGTGATGCCTCGACGACTAGCCTCTTCTCTGCAGGCGTCTCGAAGCTCGTTGTCGGTGCCGTGCATGTTGGTGCCGTTGTCGGAGTATATTTCTGTTGGGCAGCCCCGGCGCGCAGCGAAGCGGCGCAGAGCTAGAATTGCCGAGTCTGCGCTGAGGTTGGCAGCAATTTCGAGATGTACTGCCCTGGTGGTGAGACACGTGAATAGGGCCACGTATCTCTTCTGGTGCTGACGACCGACGGTGACGGACAGTGGACCAAAGTAGTCGAGTCCAGTGTACGTAAATGGCCTCTGGTGATGAGCCAGGTGAGTCTTCGGATGGTCGCCCGTGGCGGGCACAGGAGCGTGTGCCTTTCGAATGCGACACTGCAGACAGCGTGTCACCATCATCTTCGCTGTGGGCCTCAGCTTGACAACCCAGTAGTGTTGACCACCTCGTTGATTGTCATCTCGGTTCCACTGTGTTGCAGACTTCTGTGTGTCCAATCTATGTATAGCTGAGTGATGCGGTGATCGCCGTGTAGTATAGGCGGACGCTTGACTTCGTCGGCTATCTCGTCGGTTTTTTCTATGCGACTTCTCAGATGTATGACGTCATCTGTGAGTTCTATTTGCAGCGGGCGCAATCGACTGTCGTTTTCTATCTGTTTGTTCTCTCGCAGACTCGTCAGTTCCCGGTTGAACATTTGTTCCTGTACTGTTTGTACCGCTTGTCGGAGGTATTCGGCTTCTATTATGTTATATTTTGACGCCACTGTGGACGTCACTGATGCTTTAGGAGGGGGCTTAGCCGTCTTTGTACGTTTCCTCCAATCTGGATCCGATTCCTTGCCTTTCTGTGTTCTTTTATAGAACGTTTTCTCTGTTGATCCTCGAGTGATTGAGACGAAGCGCAATACGTTCGCTGTCGCTCTTTGGAGTCGTTCCCACTTCGAGAATCTGGCCGGATCGGGTATGACCTCGGAGAGTCTTCGGTCTGTTTTCTGTTTGACGTTGACGGTTAGGGTTCTCTCCCGTCTGATCGTCAATCGGCGGTTTTTCTGTTGGCCACGACATCGGTTCTTCATGGAGAAAGCTGGGGCCACGATACCATTCATGCGATGAATTGAATTATAATGGTACGTCACGAGTGGCAATGTCTGCCACGTTCCTTTTCGTGGGTACCCATCGCCAGTCTTCGACTTTGCTATTTTCTTCTATGGCGGCTATTCTGTGGGCTACGAAGGGCTTGTACACTCGAGCTCCTCTTCTAATCCAGGTCAGCACGGTTTTGCTGTCTGACCAGTAGGTTACGGAGTCCGGTTTTACTCCGTGCTCGCGTATCACAGCTGCAGCCACGCGGGTTCCCATCACCGCGGCCTGCAGTTCGAGTCGAGGTATCGATTGCAGCTTGAGTGGTGCCACCTTTGCCTTTGCCATGACGAGGCTTACGTGCGTCATGCCATCTGACGTGGAGATCCGCCAATATACTGCTGCGGCGAATGCTTTCTCGCTGGCGTCGGTGAAGACATGGACTTGGGTTTCTGTTGCTTCGCTATATCCCGGGTAACATCTCGGTACTGTGATGTCTTTGAGGTTTTCCAAGTGTCGGATCCAACCTCTCCATGATGTGGCCAGGTCTGTATCGAGTGACTGATCCCAGTCTACTCCTCTTCTCCATGCTTCCTGGAGTATTTGCTTGGCGCGTACTGTGACTGGTGAGGCTAAGCCAAGCGGGTCATATAATGACATAACTATTCTGAGTGCCTCTCTTTTAGTGGGTACGTCTTTCTCCAAGACTCCACTCGGTAGACGCGCTAGGGCCAGGTTGAAACCCAGCGTGTCTGCACTTGGTCTCCAGATTAGACCAAGTATCTTTTCTATGTTTTCTGTGTCGCCGATATTGACGACACCTGTTGGCGTTTGCGACGGCTCTATTTCTTTTATGACGTTGGCGTCATTCGATACCCATTTCTTAATCTCAAAACGGGCCTGTTGGTGTATTTTCTTCACCGCTTTTGCTATGCGCGTCGCTTCTTCTGTGGTTCTGTAGCTATCCAGGTAATCATCCATGTAATGATTGTGAATGATGGCTTCAACTGCTTCTGGTTGCTGTTCTATGTGCATCTTCGCGTTCCAATCTTTTGCGAAGATAGCTGTACATGGTGAGCTGGCCGCGCCGAATATGATTGACGTCATTCTATATTCTTCGGGAGCTCCCACTCTTCTGTCGCCTCTCCACAGATATCGGAGGGCGTCTCTGTCCTCTTGTCGGACTTTCACCTGCATAAACATTTCGGCAATATCGCCCGAAATGGCTATGGGGTGTCTACGGAACCTCATCATGACGCCGGGCAGCGACTGTAACAGGTCTGGTCCTGTGAATAGGAAGTCGTTCAAAGACATTCCATTCGATTTAGCTGCGGCGTCGTGTACTATACGGAACTTCTCTGGCTTCATTGGGTTGAAGACATCGAAATGAGGTAAGTACCAGGTTCTTCCTGGTGTACTATTTTTGGGCGCCTTCTCGGCGTACCCTTTCTGTAGGAGCGAGTCCATCTGTTCCGTATATCTATCTCGAAGAGTCGAATTTTTATCGAGTTTCCTCTCTATAGAGACAAGCCGCTTGTGGGCTGTCCCATAACTATCGGGCATTTCAAATTTTTCTTGCTTCCATAGCATTGCGGTTTCTATGTGCCCATTTTCTATTTGTTTGGTGTGTCGTTTCAAGATGTCTTCTGCCTTCTTTTCGGGGTCAGAAGTTGGACGTTGCGGGTTAACTATTAGCGATTCTAATGCGAAATATTTACGGAGCTGTTCATCAAGGTTTTCGTCTCTTGATGCTGTGTTGTTCACGTAGTGCACCTGTTGACCGAGTATTCTATTGTGCGCGCCATGCAAGGTCCATCCCAGAGTCGTGAGTGACGCTATGGGCTGGTGTTTCGGGCCTCTTCTTACTTCACTGGCTAACAATAAGTGCCAGTTGTCTTGGCCGATCAGAATCTTGGGCGCGCCGAATTCGTACACCAGCTGTTGTTTCAAGTCGCTGAGATGCTTGCAGTATGTGACATCTTCCTCTTTAACTGTTTGCGGCGTGAGGTTGAGCTTCGGTATGGTGCGCGCTCTGAACGGCACCCTGTTCTTTAGTTGGCTCGCGAGCTTTACTGTCACTCTGCGTGAGCAAGGAGTGTCGATCATGGTGTCACCGATCGCTCCAATCTTGAGCGGGTCGATGCGTCCTTCGGCTCCGACTTGAGTAGCGAGGTCCTCGTCTATCAACGATACGGTTGATCCATCGTCGAGAAGGGCGAACGTAGACGCCTCTCCCGCCGGTCCAATCACCCGGACCGGTACTATCTTGAGGTAGGCGTGACTCGACGATGTTCGCGAACTGGCAACCACTTCTTTGGTATCTTATGGTTCGAGGATCTTCGGTTTTTCGGCGGCCGCTGTAGCGAGCTTCTTCTCATAATGGAGTAAGCGATTGTGGCTGGCTGTACATCCCTTGATGCCACATCTGTTCGGTTTGCACTGGTGTCGCTCGCGTCGAAACTTCATGCAGCGATAGCACAGATTGAGCTTCTTTGCTAGCTCCCATCTCTTGTCGCTGTTGCCCTCCTTGAACTTCCGACAATCGCGTTCTATGTGCCCATCTTTCCCACATACGCGGCATCTATCGGCCGGTTTTTCTGTTGTTGTGTGGGTTCTCTGTGCCGTACGTCTGTTTGATGGGCCCTCTGTTGCGTTGATGTTCTCAGCGGGAGCAAATGCGCTGCAGAAGCGAGCTTGTTCAGTGACGAATTCGCTGAACAACAATAGATCAGGTAATGACTGATACTTCTCCGTGTATATTCGGTACCACTGAACTCGAATAGAGTTTGGTAGCTTCTCTGTCAATGTTCGCATTAGTTCAGCATTGATCAAGTAGTGATCCTTCTTCAGTGCTCGTAACGTGACGATAGCACATCTCACTCGACTTGCGAACGTGCAAATGTCTTTCGGATTCTCGCTGCACCGTGTCAGTCCGCGCAGTCTATCTGTTTCGGCTTGCGCTATCGAGTCCGGTCTTCCGAATTGCAGCTCCAGTTCCTTCATAATATCGTCTGGTCTTGCATGTCCGATGAGTTCTGAGCTCACTGTATCGTGTGCACGTCCGTGTAGGCTCCTTCTGAGCCTTGCTGTTTTCTCGACATCGTTGAAATATCTTCGAGTTGTCTCGTAAATGGCTCGAAACGACAACCATTCTGTGTGCACCACTGAAGTTTGGTAAAGTCATGATGACCTTTGACGGTGAGGACGAATTCTGTTCTGTTTTCCTGTCAGCTAGCGATGCTATAGCTGCTGTTAAGTCCGTTATGAACGGCTGTAATCTGTTTTCCCCATTGTCTTCTATTTTCTTCGGTGGTGCTGTCTGTTTAGTCACTTCATCGACTTTCGGCTCTTGTTCCGGTACTTGCGCTCGACGAGAGTCCACTATCGGTACGGAGTCCACGGGGGGAGGTAATTGCTGCTCGCAGCTTCTATCTATTCTATTCTGTATGTCTCCCTCGGCGGCGTTGGTCTCTCTCTGATCAGGAACAGGTTCCGGTGCCTCTTCCAGCCAGGAACGCACGTACTCGTCGTTCGAGTTTCTATCTTCTATGTAATCGTCGTCCGATTCTTGTTCGGCTCTCTGAAGTGCTAATTAACTGTGCAAGCTCCAACTTAATCTTGAGTAAGTCTTCGCGTGCTTTCGTGACTTTCCTATAAGACCGCGTCGTCCTTCCCACGGTCGACGGCGGCTTGCTACGTTCGATACGTTCAATACGGGCGTCACCCCGGGTAGTCACCGGCAGGATTCGGCTGTATGTTCTATCTGTTGGCCTCAGTGTACTGTCTGAAGGCGCTTCAAATCTTGTTCCCTTCTTTGAGGTCGCTGGTGGTTCTGTTCGCTCCTCCTGTTCAACTGGAGCGGGGGGTGAAGACAATTCTTCGCTGTGCGACTGCAACGGCTGTGTCCCCTCAGTCGTGGATGGTGAACGCGGCGGTAACTGGTGACGGGTGATGGGAGCCCTTTCGGTTGGTTCCCTGTTTAGGTGTACCACCCACGCCTCAGGTGTCTTCCCACGCGACCTCGTGATCGGCATGAGTCAAATCTTCAAGTCGATTCTTCTTCAAAATTTTCAAAGTTCAAAATCTTCAAAAAAAATTCTATGTTCCGAGTCGGTCTATGTTTTCTAAGTGTAGAATCTTCTCAAAATTTTCAAAGTCCAAATTCTTAAAACAATTTCTATGTCCCGAATCGGTCTATGTTTTCTAAGTGTAGAATCCTCTTCAAAATTTTCAAAGTACAAATTCTTCAAAAATTTTCTATGTCTCGGGACATAGAAAATTTTTTAATCAATCTATGTCTTCTATGTTTAGATGATCAAAATTTTCTAAGTCCCAGTATGAATCTTCGAAATTTTTCTAAGTGCCAGCTTCTATGTTCGAAAATTTTCTAAGTGTCGGGTTCAATCCTCAAAATTTTTTTCTAAGTCTCAGGTTCTGTCTTCAAAAATTTTCTAAGTCCCAGCTTCTATGTTCGAAAAATTTTCTAAGTGTCGGGTTCAATCCTCAAAATTTTTCTAAGTCCCAGGTTTGGTCTTCAAAATCTTCCCAAGTCCAGGTTCAACTTTCAAATTTTCTCAAAGTCCAGGATTCCTTAGAAATCTTCTAAGTCCAGACGCAATCCTTCAGTGTTTCAGGAAAATTTTCAAAGTCCAAAGTTTCGGGGTGAGTCCTTAAGGGTGGCTCCCGAAGGGTAGTTCTCTTCAAGGGCAGTCCTCACGATGAACCACGATGCTGAGCTTGAGGCTTCTTAACTGGAACGTATGTTGACGGATAGCTTCGGATCCGCCTCAGGGTGAGTCCTTAAGGGTTGGTTCTTGAAGGGTAGTTTTCTCCAAGGGGTAGTCCTCACGATGAACCACGATGCTGAGCTTGAGGCTTCTTAACTGGAACGTATGTTGACGGATAGCTTCGGATCCGCCTCAGGGTGAGTCCTGCCCCACCACCACCACGCTGCTGAGCTTAAGGCGTCTTCACAGGAACGTCGATCGACGACTAGCTTCGCATCTGTTTCGGATGAGTCTTCAAGGGATGATTCTTGCAGGGTTGATTCGGGAACGGATACCAATTGACATACTGTTTAAGAAACAAGATACGGGGTGCTATGTTTGGCTCTTGTGCCAAACTATATCGCAGGGCTTCGGCTTGAGTCTTCAAGGCTTGTTTCTTCAAGGGTTGATTCTTCAAGGGATGATTCGGGAACGGATACCAATTGACATACTGCTTAAGAAACAAGATACGGGGTGCATATGTCTGGCTCCCGTGCCAAACCACATCGCAGGGCCCCGGCTTGAGTCTTCAAGGCTTGTTTCTTCAAGGGTTGATTCTTCAAGGGATGATTCGGGCACGGATACCAATTGACATACTGTTTAAGAAACAAGATACGGGGTGCGTATGTTTGGCTCTTGTGCCAAACTATATCGCAGGGCTTCGGCTTGAGTCTTCAAGGCTTGTTTCTTCAAGGGTTGATCTTCAAGGGATGATTCGGGAACGGATACGTTTTGACATACTGTTAAGAAACAAGATGTACGGGTGCGGAGATCCGGCTCTCAAAGGACCAAAAAATTTGGTCCGAAATCCGGCTCGAATGGACCAAAAAATGTACCGGACGGGCGCGATCGACTGGAACGGGGTTGTGATGGGGTAGGTCTATCCTTTTTCTTCTCCTCCGAAGTGAACTGTGACCGACCGACGGCGTCCAGCCGCGCTGACGTCCTGTACCGGAAACTAAGGCTCTTCCGCACCTAACGTACAACGTTCTTCTATCTTGCCAAGTACTTGCTGTCTTCGGGGTAGATTGGGGTGCAGGGTGAATGCTTACCAGGGTTAAATAATAGGCAGGAATTTGACAACACTGCAGCTAATGGTTTAAGGGCAAAGTCGCGAGTACTGTGATTCTACTTATAGATTCTAGGGTTTCTTCTGCCGGTGACTACGAATTAGCTATTTTTTACCATTTACTAAGGTACGAGGTTACTTTACCGTAACGAGGCCCAAAAACCACTAACTGCTTCAGTTTATTTTAACTGTGAATTTTAACTTTAGTTCTAGACCATTTTTGGCTATATTTAGGTCTATTCTAGGTCTGGATAGGGGTTGACGCACCTCTATTCAAATCTCCCGAAATTCCCCGTCGAACGGGGTGGAAACCAACCCTTCAACCCTGCCCACTAGTGGGCTTGTTGCATTTAACTATCGAAAATGTCACAAGTTTTGAACTTGCTTACTATTTAGGGTTGATTCCCCGGAAAACTGTGCCCCATGGGCTATGAAACTATCTATATTCGGGTAGGTGCATCATCCCTCCATCCAGCTACACAACTTACCAAACCACCCCTCCAAGGGTGGAGGTACTATAGGTCAGGAACCCGGGAGAGGATAAAAAACTATGTTTATCTTCTTATCTATTTTGTGGCTTTATGCCTTGCCTGACCATGAAGATGTGTACATATCTGGATAGGGCTGAGTGCCAGCCTTCCAGTGCCTATGGTTTAAGACCTAAATTCCTAGATGCCCTAAAAACTTTAGCACTGAAGGTGCGTGTATGGTGGTTTTCTTCAACCACCCTACTATGATTGAATGTGAAATGACTATTTTGTGTATACCTTCGATTAGGCTGATTTCCATCAGCCAATCAGAACACGCCCTCAGGGTGCTATCGGGAATGTGTAAGGGAAATGTGTAGCCCTACCTATTGACTATAATTTTCTTTGAAAATATGTTTTCCCCAGAACATCTTTTACGTTTTTGGGGAAAACGACAAACATACGATTTTAAATCGATTACATAGCTTACAAACTATCACTATGCAAGTACATAAGCTTCTAAGTTCAGTAGGTACATAGGCCTACGACTATAGGTACATAGGTACTATCTATGCGAGTTACCTACACAATGTTAAATGCGTCTCCGCGAACATTTCTATTACTATTTGAGTATATAAGCTCCTAACTTAAAAAACATATAAGCTTACGAATATAAGTACATAAGGCTGTTTATGCGAGTTATATAAAGCAAAATGCTCCGTCGCGAACAATTAAAAAAAATATAATAGGTAATCTATTTCTGCAAATATATCCGTTTTGATGAGGTATGCACTCGATTTACTCCAAATCGACAACAATTTTCATGAGAATCTATGCTCAAGCGGGGTCTCGACTACACTTGCGAAAACAAAGATCAAATCTCGCCTCAAGCAGTGATTCTGACCTGATTGTGCTTTTAAAATAAGGACACATTGAGTAGAGCTCAGTCAAGCCTCAAGCACTGTTCTGTAATACGCAAAAAAATGACATTTTAAAGTGACATTGCTCAGGTGATTATTGATTTTAATTTCTCTGCTCAAGTCAAGTTCTAAAATTAAAACTCCAACTGAGACTAGTTTTAAGTAATGCTTGTCTTGATTGTAGTTCTGTAGTACGGGCCTAGACACAGATTATGAAAAATATTATTTTTATTGTAGTTTTGTAAACGAGGGCATAGAAAGTGTTATTTTCATTATCTATATCTATACTAATATATAAAGCTGACGAGTTTGTTTGTTTACTTGAACGCGTGAATCTCAGGAACAACTGGTCCGATTTGAAAAATTATTTCAGTGTTAGTTAGCCCATTTATCGAGGAAGGCTATAAGCTATATAATTATCATCACGCTAAGACCAATAGGAGCGGAGCAGTAATAAAAATTGTGATACAGACGATGTTGCACGGGACAACTTGTATTTAATATTAGTCAAGGTCTTAACATCAAGATTTCTTCTTTAGTTCAGTCATTTTCAAAGTGGACACACACACTCAATGTCTCTGTGTAATGGCACCCTGTTATGTGTTTAAATTATTTCCAGGTGGGTGCTTCAAGTGTGCTTCTCTTGATGGGTGCGAGCAAATAGAGCATCCCGGTATTTCCATTCAGGCCCCTCACCATCTGGGGCATCTTCATCAGCTGTGAGAAGAACAGTCAAGACATTCCTCATTTAGAAGAACCTACCTACACACATATTATGATAATCCTAATGAAGATGATTAAAACGATTTACTTACTATGTTTTATTTTTATTTTAATATAATACAATTTCTGATATAAGTTAGCACCCTTAAATACAATATGAGCAAAAGCAAGCCAGGAGTGATGCACATGGCCCTTGTCTAAAAAATATAGTTTTCTGAAAACTTCAGCTAAAGGAAACTGAAAGCCTGAGCAGTTTTATGTAGCTACCTAAAACCTCATTGTTATAGGATGCGAGCACTGCAGCATAGCTGCAAGTGCATTCTAGAGTACATAGTCTTAGTATTTGATAATATTTCCGATGTGGGAAACAGAGCCACAAAAATATGCATTTTTCTTTATCTATTTTTGTTTGAACGAGCTAATCTCTGGAATCAGTCCGATTTGAAAAATTATTTTTATATTATGTTAGGCTATACGGGAACGGGAAAAATCGAGATATGCGCGTACAAAGTCGCGGGCTAAAGCTAGTAACCCACTTAAAAATAATAACCTAAAAATATGGGCAAATATTGTCTGATTTAGTCAGCTCAGTTGAGTTGGTTAGTGAGTCAAAATTGGGCTCATGAAACTTTCCTAAATGCTCTAATTTATGGCGAAATTCAGCTCTGTAACGCCAGGCCCAAGTTTCTATGGAGTTTGGGTTTCTCCTTTCGGCTCTCATTGAGTTTCTCGAAAACCACTGACACCTGGCGCTTGGCTACTGCAGCCGCACCAATGAAGGGCGAAGTTTGTCCAAAAGATATTGGATATAAAACGACGGTAGAATGGCGCAATGACTGCACAATTATATTCTGATAGTAGGTCACTGATCGATGGAACAGACAAAATTTTAGCAGATTACCGCACAAGTCTGTTATTCATTTGTCATTTGTGAACGAGATTACCATTTTATGCCATTTCGTTCAGTGGAGTGTCAGTGGTTGATCATTGGAAAGTCATAATGACGCTATTAGGTAAGTAGATTACCAAACTTGTCATAATCAACAATTATGAGATCAGTGATAGACCATTATGCCACTATTTTAATAGCAGACTTGGGGCTCTGAACCAATTGTACGACACACTGGACAGTCCACCTGGCCAAAAAGACGTATGCTTGCTAGAGCCAGAGAGAGGAAGGCGAAGGATGTTAGTCAGATAAGATGTGTAAGGGATGAAGCTGGAATGCTTCTATCGGAGGATCAAAAGATAAAGGATAGATGGAACTGATGGAAGGGCTATTTTGAAAGACTGATGAATGGAAAAATATCTGGAGTGGTGTTTTAGAGAATAAACCAGTGAATGAAGGGTTAGTGAGAATGGTCAGTATAGATGAAGTGAGAATAGCAGTGAATGGAATGAAGAATGGAAAGGCAATTGGTCCTGACGGAATTCCAATTGAAGTGTGAAAGTCATTAAGAGTAGATGGATGGACGTGGTTAGCTTTATCCTTCAATAAGTTGTTGGAAGAAGCCATACCTGGTGAATGGTGCAACAGTTCGTTGGTGCACATCTTCAAGAACCAAGGTGATGTGCTGGAGTGCAACAACTATAGAGGACAGGATGTCACATAGTATGAAACCTTGGGAAAAAGTTATTGAAAGGCTGTTGAGAGAAGAGAGTGAAATCTCACAGAACTAGTTCGATTTTATGCCTGGTGCTGTATGCTGTGCAAGAAATATAGAGTTGTGCATAAAAACTTGCATATGGTATTTGTTGACCTCGAAAAGACATATGACCGGGTGCCTCGTGAGGTTTTGTGTTGGGCCCTTAAGGAGAAAGGTGCGCCTGGGAAGTATATGCTGTTGATCCGAGCGATGTACAGTCGATGCAGTACTCAAGTCCGGTCTGCAGTTGGCACTACTGACGGCTTCAGTGTAGCAGTCGGTTTACACCAGGGCTCGGCCCTCTGCCCTTATCTCTTCCTGATGATAATGGACTCTCTGACGTCGGGCATCTATTGTGCTGGTTGCAGAAAGCGGCCTAGAGGTTCAGAAAAAATTGGAGACGTGGTGGCAAAGACTGGAGAGTGTTGGCCTGAAATTGAGCAGAACCAAAACAGAGTACGTTTTTTTTTTTACTATAGATAGGCACGCGTTTGACCACTATCACACCTGATGGTAAGTGATGATGTGGTCGAAGATGGAGCACGCTTGCCTAGAAATAACCTATTCACTCTTGACTTAAAGACTCCCAGGTTGTAGCTATCAGGAAACACAGACTCCGGCAGGGAATTCCACTCCTTACCTGTACGCCTTATGAATGTGTTCCCAAAACGTTTTGTGCGTATGGGTGGGATGTTCACCATGTACAGGTGGCTCATCGCCTTTCGTCTTGTGTTCCGATGATGGAACGGGCTTGGCGGAATTAAATTATGCAATTCCATCGCACATTCACCAAAATGCAACCGGTAGCTCCAGTCCGATACCTGTAGTTCTCACCGGAACGCCTATACCGATTTGCTCCGACTTTCGGTACCTCGGGTCGCTTATTATCCAGGGAGATGGCGATATAGACCGAGACGTAACGCACCGGATCAACTTTTATTTTTTTCTTATTTGCAAATTTGTTGAACAGACGTCATCTTAAACTATTCCAAAATTCAAGTTCATAGCATAAGTAGTTCTTAAGACATCCAGCTGTGACAGACAGACTTAGTCACACCATATGGGTTCCTTTTTACCATTTTGGTACGGAACCCTAAAGACTAGCAATTTTTTTTTTTACTATTGATATGACCAGATTGGCATCGCCCCATTCAGAGACAGCCTGTAAAGACACGTTCAAGCGCTCAACCATAGCCTCCCGGAGAGACCGCATCTGCGACCCACCAGCACGTACATCGGACATGTATCTCTCAGCAACAGTGCTGTCGTCTGTATATACAAAGGTACCGGGTTTAAGTAGTTCATTAATATGCAGTAAGAACAGTGTTGCCGAAAGCACTGACTCCTGAGGAACCCCGGCATTAATACCTATCCAGCAGTCCAGACGAGCAGCCATCTATGACCACTCGGATAGAACGATCCCTCAGGAAATCTGCGATCCAATCACACAGACCGGCGGACAGACCGAAGGAAGGAAGCTTACTAATAAGACTATCGTGCCAGACCCTGTCGAAGGCCTACGAGATGTCAAGGGAAACCGCTAGTGCCTCCCCCTGCTTCTCTATGGCCTCACTCCAGATGTGAATGGCATACGCTAGCTAGAAGATCCCCAGTTGACCAATTTCGGCGGAACCCGTATTGTCGGTCACTAAGGATATCATTCGCTTCTAGGTACGCCAGGAGCTTATGATTCAGCACGCGTTCCATAGTGTTACAGAATATGAACGCGTACGCGTCGACCCATGCTAGGTACGCCGCGTGCTTAAGCGCATCAGCGCGATTGCACTAGGCTCCAAACCATGGACGAACTTCGCCAGACATTGTTATGTCAGAGAACGGAATGTAGTACTCCATTCGCCTCCGCAACACATCCGACACGGCGTCCGAGCACGACGAAGCATCAATCGAAGAAAAACAAGTAGGCTGCCAAGGGTAACATGCGAAGAAAGATCGCATGCCATCCCAATCTGCTGACCTTTATCGCCATACCCGCCGGGTGCCTCTTGGGCTAGGATCGGGCGGAGAGTAGACGGACACAGACTTCACCTGACAGTGGTCGGAACTACCCAGTGGTGAAGAAATCGACACCGAATAGCGGTGTGGATCTGTTGTCAGCAAAAGGTCCAAGCAATTGGCAGTGTGCGAATCAACATCCGGCACCCTCGTTGCCCCCTGGACCAGCTGGGTAAGATTTAACGCAAGCTAAATTATTTTATACGTTCTTAAGGTTTTTTGTGGGGTTTTTTAAATTTTTAATTTAATTTCACACTCCTTTTCCATGATTCTATATTCCTATTCATGAACCTTGAGCATCGTCCTTTTTGCTATACTGCCAAGCTGCTATAGAGGAGAATACCTCAGTGCCGTTGCACACGAGCGGTGCGGCGCCGCAACGTCATATCGCAGCGCGCCGCTGGCGCCTCAGCAGCGTTGGACAGTCTGAAGGTAATTTGTGGGGAACACAATAATTATTTACATTAATTCAAGTAACAAGACTCATAGTGTTAGTAAAAATTTACTTAAAAACTATGTTAGTAAAACATTAACAACACAAAAACCAAAACAGTTTGCGACATCACTGCTGCAAGGTGACAAGCCCAGCTGATACCCTGGAGCAGTGGTTCACAAACGCACAACCTAGCCTGCTTGCTATCATGGACAGGATGCTGTTGGCGCTGCCCCGCACCCTTCTGACCAGTGATGCGCACCGCTTCCGTATAAAATTGTAAAAGCAGTCAATGTGAGCTTCAGCAAACATCCCCGATGCGCTGCAGTATCGGGGGCAACCCCATCAGCACCCTGAAAGCGTCATTGTACTGGACTCGAAGAACGCTGGATGATTTCTGAGTATAATGAGCCCACAGACTGCAGGAGTAAAAAGACGTGCAGTAAGAGCTAAATATAGTACGCTTGATCGCCTTAGAGACACGCCTGAATCTGTGGCCAATCATATTAGCTCTTACACACAGCGCCCTATGCTCCCTGTCAATATCCTCATTGTCTTTAAGGCCAGTGGTCATTAAGTGACCCGGATATTTAAATTGATGCATCCTAAAGGGTATATATACCATTCAACTTCACTGGAAGGTACAGCTTCTGGGTACTTACCCCCTGGCATGCTCTTCTTACATTATATGCCAGACCATGTAGCCTGGCATATTGCTCGCTAGTGGCTACATGTGCTCTAAGCCTGCAGACAGACGTGCTCAGCAACACCATGCCGTCGGCATAGCTAATGTTATTGACACACACACACCATCAATATGACACAAATGCTGTACAATGCGCCGTGCCGCAAGAGATGATGTCCCACAAATTCCCTATATATCAAGATCATAATTTTCATTGTCCAAACAGACAGGTCACCCAATTGGACTATGTTTAGCATGCGCCATCAGTAAAAATGGACATCGCTGCTAAGCATCAAGGATAATTTACAAATGAAACAAACTGAATAAATATGGCTATTTAATTAGAACTGAAACATAATTACTACAGTCCAAATAACTTCAAGGCCAAGACGGTGGTACTTCCTGCTCGGATCCATAGAGTTGAGATTTGTCCCTGAAGCTAATCATTCGCAGTGTTTCCTGGTCATCCAAGAATTTACCCAACATAAAGCCACCAATGGGAACTGCAAACCAGGCATAACGTACTGTGATGCCGAAGACAGCCATCTTAGTTAATTTCTGTATGTTGTAATCTCCAGTTTGTTGTATGACTCCAGTCAAGATAAATGGCTGTTGCAGTTAAAACTGGGAAAGATATGGTCACCAGATTACGGCGAATGAATCTTATCACGGCCATATAACTGTTGAAGATTAATAATAAAATCAATCAATAAGTTCATAATAGGTAATTGGTCAAGCAGACAATCTTGTTAAAATTCCAATTATCTTTCTTTATAGTCTCCTCGTCGCTAAACAAAATGAAACAAAGTTGCTGTCTGTCTCTGCTTCTTTCTGCCGATCTGTGTCTGGATTTATGTACCTCTTCTAAATGTGTATGGGTAATGGATTTTGGTTAGGTTATCACTAATAGAAAGACTGGCAAATACTTAAGGAAGTTTTGTGTTTACTTTGCACAGGTGCAATGAAAATAACAATTGGAATTCCACATTTTGTCTACCACAGCTTAAAACCAAGATTAGGGGCAGTGGGTCATCTTAGGGGCGGAGTTAGAAAGAATAAAGTAATAAATCAGATTTTTGTTATTCGACACGTTCGAGCTTTGAAATGTTGTCTATACAAACTTCCATCTTAAATTATTACGATTACATAATGGGTGGGTTTTTAAATTAGATGCTATTTTTTTAAACAGACCCTAATACATTGAAGTAATACAAAATTTTTATATATAAGCTTATATAGACGTAACAGGAAAACGTTTGAGAAAATAGCTTAAATACAAGCATCAAAAGGAAAACAACAGTACGAGAACACTGTTCTGCAAAAAGTTAAGGGACTACATTTACAAACACAGATCGATAAAAAGAAAAAGGTTTTATAACTAAATGTTCAAGTTAAATCCAAACAGAGAATAACAAATAACTTTACAATATTTCAACTAACCCAAGTCCAACTGATGATTCGGGAAACAGGATACTTTTTGTTTACCTATAATTGACTTGCTTGACATTGACGTTAATTTGACGTGACGACTTTTTCTTTCTTTCTTTGGCATATTTGGCTTCGAACCATAGATATAGAATACCATATAATTATGCATCGTACCTTCGAACGGTTTTTGTCATAGATATAGAATCCCTATATGTATTATATGCTTGCATCATGCGTCCCAGTAATGCTCCCCCCGTCTTTTGCCAAACGAGCCAGCCCGTGAAGCTGAAAATATTGTACATTTGCTTCTCCAATCCACTTTGGACATTGGCAGAATAGTCGACATCGGCTTTGCGCGCCATAGATGAATGTGTGGAGAACGAGAGTGGATAAAGTGAGAAATGAGTACATTAGAGGCACTTTAAAAGTGGCGCCAGTGACGGAAAAGTTAAAAGGGAATCGCTTGTCTTGGTATGGTCATGTGAAGAGGAGGGATGAAATATAACTAGAAGAGTTATGAACATAAATGTGGATGGATGGAGAGGGAGAGGAAGGCCAAAGAAAAGATGGATGGATTGTGTGAGGAGCGATATGAATGAAAAGGGAGTTAGTGATAGTGTGAAGACTGATAGAACAGAATGGAAGAATAAAACGTGTTGCGCCGACCCCAAGTAACATGGGATAAGGGCAGGAAGATGATATGCGCGCCATAAATAAAAAATAGAATAGAATAGAACTGTCTGTCTCTCTCTGTCATCTGTCTCTTTCACGCTGAAACTACTGAACAGATAAATAAAATTTGGTACACAGCTAGTCTGACAGGTAGCATGAGAAAGGACATAGGCTCCTTTTTATACCAGGAGTATGCTCTCTAGGGACCATGCGGTAGGGACTGCCGGGGCAGCTAGTTTCTAATAAACAGTAGGAAACTTGTAAGTTTTACAGAATCTGACATTGTTTAGTGTTTAATTTTTTTTTAAAAAGAATCCTTGTTGGTGAATTCGGCAAGGCAGAGTATGAACAATCGACCGATCTCATGCGAGATGAAAGATGCGATTTGGATTTCTGAATATGTGATTGTTTGATTGTTCATATACTCTTTGCATTTTACCTTGCCGAAACCACCTGTGGTGATCTTTTACAAGGTCGGTCGTAATGTTGGGTTCGTATACATGTATGGCGGACTTAGTCGTAGTAAAGACACAAAGTACTATAGAATTAGCATTTAATCGTATTAGATAGTATAAAACACAAAATTACGGTTATGTTAAACTATACAAACACATACACATACGCTCGTTATTGAGTTTACTATGATTTACCATAAAACAGTTCTTAGGGTGTAAATGAATTTTACTTTTGACAAATAAAAAAAGTTTTTCACTTTGCAAACAGCGCACTATATTGAGCCAAGAGGTCAACCTCATCATATCGAGATGATTTTCGATGAGACCTAGGTGTGGGACAGGGTCCTCTCTTATCGCTCTTTTTGCAGGTTTCGAGCTAACTCTTCGCCAATGATCTGCGAAACTGCTTTCCTCCATTTATAAGCTTCCTCTTTAACGATAATTTCTGGAATAAAGCAAAATGGATGTCACGTTGGTTTATGAAGATCCTATACAACTTTAGCATTTCCTTAACATAAAAAGATAAAAAGGATCTTTTACCACTACTATTTATAAAACATCTTAAACGAAAAACTAAAAAAAAAAGTTTGATTGATGAATTTGGGTTAATATACTTACTGGTTGGCAAGATGCTGGCTGTTTTGGAAATATTATTAGCATTGCGTGCGAATGTTATACTCGACGTTCATATTCTTAACGAAAGCAAGATTCTACAAACTGTTCAGAACATATTCTTGTTTACTTTGTCTTTTCTCAAATTTTTATCCATTTACTTTTAAACTCATTATCTGCAGGAAACCTGTAAAAATAACAAATAATACATCATTATAATAATATTGATTTTAGAAAAGTAGGATTTTTCGTTAATTCCTTCTTTTGGCATGCTATAATATTCTGTAATGTTTTATCACTGAGACCAAAGCTGAGTCCAATTACTAGGTTCAGCATGGCACAATCAGAATGAAAACTTCAGTTTGAATTTCCAAAATCTGACCACTTACATTGTCTTTATTTCATTGTACGTATTATAAACGAACTAGAATATGTATGTGATTATACTTTTACTCTATCGATAAAACATCTAAGAAGCCACATCCTTATGAAATACATGATAATGTCAAAACGGTTCAATATTTTTTTTTGTTTTTATTTTTACTTCTAAATTGGAAACTGAAAATAATGTAGAAGCAGTTGTGTCTTTATGTTCATATAAGTAATGGAGATCTGATTTTAGTGACTTTTCTGCTCAAAATGTGTTTTAACAATAAGTTATGATTAGATTTACTTACCGGTGTTTAGTGTATGCGCTTGTTCATTCTCTCACTCACACTCACTCATTCACTCGTACAGACATTCACTGTCTCGCTCGCACCACGTCAGTCATTCATTGCGAGAGCCATAGGCGAGAGTAGACGTGTCGGTAGTCTGTGATATACCCCACAATCGGAGTTTCTACAAGTGGCGACGAGTAAAAAGCGTAAGTTTTTGATTTTGGAAAGAAAGGTAGGTAGCATGAATTTACCTATATAGGTTATTTAGGGTATATCTACGGAACAGGATTACAGAAAATACCTGCAGTTTAGTAGTTGATAGTTTTATTTTACTAGTTGATGAAACAGAAAATAGAATATCAACTATATTCTATTCGTTAAAACTCAACTGGATTCGTATATTATGTTCCGCATTTAATTTGGGTTCCATCTTATGATTCCCTCAAAAAACAATCATATAGTAATAGTTTACAAACGTTGGACAATAAACAACACAGAGGAACCTCCGTCTACTCGGTACCTATAGTGATGCGTTTGTTTAGGTACATTAGAATAAATGGATATTTTGCAATAACCAAATACTACAGGCTATCAGAAGAAATGTCATTGAAAAACTGTGATCCCAAACCTCAGTGACGCCATCTAGCTTTGAATAGTAAAAATACGAATTAAAAATAATAATAATTCAGCTATCGCTCGGTAGGTGGCCGGTATGTGCTAGGGATGTTACCCACTACAGAGATAGCAGGTATCCACTATTGATAATATAAGAAACGTTGACTTTTTCCTCACATTTGAATTGATAGAAACTAATGGCGTGGAATCGGAATGGGTAGGCAATAAATGCAGTAGTTCGAATGTAAATTATTTATTTAGTTTTTTTTAGTATATACATACAAATTACAAAATTAAATTAACTTACCACATTGAATTTCATCGATAACAAAAAATCGAAAACCAATATTATAACCTACATCCCTTGCATGGCAAGGTCGAGCTACTCAGCGATAGATGGCGTACATTCAAAAGTTTGCAAATGTTCTAGAACTATTAATGAAAATTATTGAACTCTAATTAATTACCGAGTAAATATATATATATTTTTTTTTTTTACGGAAATAAACAGAAGTTAGGTCCAGTCGTTTAATATAACGAGATTTGCAATTACGCAATGCGCAGCTCGACATATTTTCATAAAAATGTTTTTATTTTGATGGGCTTGACCTAAGACTTATGACGTTTGACTTACCACGTGATTAAAAAAAAATAGGATCACGATTTTGTTCGCTATGTCCTGTCTAGTGGTAGTATAAATTTGATGTCTTTGGTCTAAACCATAGAGGAATATAATATATCGGGGTCTAAACCAAGCTACAGTGCGCGTCAGGGTTGTTTGCCCCTCGGAAGATAGGTTTGAGTGAAGTCCGCGTAGGTGCAATCGCGTAAAAAAGTGTTAAATTCCTAAAATATTTTTTTGTTAAAAGTGTTATACAGTAACAATAAAAATATCAAAAAGAAACACCTACCACAAGAAAACAAATCAAACTGTAAGAAATAACCAAAATAAATAATTAAAAATAAAAACAACGTGTAACACTTTTCGCATCCACAGTCGTATTGCATTGAGCAAGCGAGGCACACTTATGCATCGAACGTATACGAGCGAGTGAGATAACATTACACCCGCGCTCTTGCGCTAATCCGCGCATGCGCGGGTAGCTGGCGCATGCGCGGTTGTATGTTTGTTGTCAAATTGACATCCTGCGCAGCCGATTGCGGCGTACTTTCCGGAGGCAAACTTGCGTGACGGGAACTGTACTTATGGCTATAATTTTAGAAAAGGAAATGGTTCAACTAAAACATTGACCTATAAAATATCTTTAGTCACTTAGGTATTCTGTAATATAATTTTTCCCAGTCTGTTTACTCATACTTAAATTTCTTACCTACATTGTATGAATGAACAATCAGCTCGGAGCCAGGAGCTCGTGGCTAAATAATAACAGCCGCACGGGTCGATCTTTAAGGTTAAGCTACGCTTGCCAAGGTTGGTCTGTGGATGGGTGACCATCTTAATATACCGAGTTTCCTCCGTGCCTCGGAAAGCACGTTAAGCCGTTGGTCCCGGCTGTCATTTGTAGATCTTTGGCAGTCGTTACGGATTGTCAGAAGCCAGTAAATCTGACTCCAGTCTTGCCAAGAAGTACCGTGTTACCCAGTTAATGGGTTGTGGAGGACTGGTAGGCAGCCGCTCCACGTAAAACACTGGTATTCAGCAGAATCCGGTTTGACTGGAAGCCGACCCCAATATAGTTGGGAAAGGCTAGATTGTATGAATGAACAATGAAATAGGCAACCATGTGGGAAATACGTTAAATATCCAAAATAAATACATGTTTTGGGCTAGGGTAGTAAATCGAATGTTATGTGGTAGATATGATGTTGCATTCGAAGTAGTAGCCGTTATAAAAGATTTGAGTATTTTACACTTTGATTATTGTATCCATACCCAATTTCAATGTACAGATGGAGTGGAAGCGTGTTTCACTTCGATTCTCAGGGTCGTGGGTTCGGAGGAAGCGACCTGTACCCGTTACCTCAACGCGTCTCAGAGGGTCATGGCCATCCGGCTAGCCCGGGGATACCGCACGGTCTCTGGCGAGGCGACGAGCCTCCTTGCCGGACTGCCGCCATGGGATCTGGAGGCGAGAGCCCTCGCGCACATTTACGAGTGGCGCGTGGAGGCGCAACGCCGGGGCGAGACACCTCTGCCGCGGCAAATCGCAGCAAGGCGGACGGAGCACCGGCAAGATCTCATGGCGATATGGAGACAGCGACTGTCGCAACCCAGCGCTGGGCACGCAACAATCCAGGCGATAAGTCCCCTCTTTGAGGAGTGGCTGGAGCGGCGCCACGGCGTCCTCACCTTCCGCCTGACACAGGTACTCACCGGACACGGTTGTTTCGGGAGATACCTGTTTCGGATTCGGCGGGAGGACGCGCCCGGGTGTCATCACTGCGAGGCTCGCCCGGAGGACACGGTGGAGCATACGGTGGAGGTCTGCCCTGCTTGGGCGGAGCACCGCCGGGTCCCCGTCGAGGCGATCGGTGGCGGCGACCTCTCGCGACCGGCCTTGGTTCAATCTTTGGTCCGGAGCGAGGAGGCATGGGAAGCGATCACCTCCTTCTGCGAAGCAGTAATGCTAGCAATGGAGGAGGCCGAACGTGTGAGAGAGAGGGAAACCTCACGTCCCAGTCGCCGCAACAGAAGAAGACGCCCCAGGCGTCGGGAGTCGCAGGACGATTCCCGGGCGCCGTAGGCGCGGGCCTGCGGACGGCGAGCAGTGGGTGGCTCGCCGTCTGATCAGAACTAGGCCCGGGTCGGCGGCGCGCTGCGATTCCAGCGCGCCTCAAAGAGATGTCAGCGTGGAAGACGGGGCCCGCTAGGGCAGGTGCCTGCTGGGGCTGCGGAATCTGTTCGAAAGAGGTGCCGTAGCCTTGCAACGCAAAGGGCACCAGGAGGAACACGGATGGGTCTTAGTCAGTAAGAGTCTGACACTCCCTCTTGCTTCACCCAGAGCGGGAGGAGTCATTTGATGATTTCCCATACTTAAAAAAAGGGTCGTGGGTTCGAGCCCCGCCCGGGCATTATTTTAAGTATTTGACCTTCTTTTGTGTTTATTTCATACAGTTACATATTTGAATTTTGGATGGATGGATACACGTACTTAAGCCGCGAATTTTGTAATAAACATAATGATAGAGAGAAAGGATAGTTTTCAGTGGTAGGTTAGTTAGTTAGGTACTCACTGGTGCCTCACGAGGGTTTTGGCGATTAAAGTTAGCAAAAGTGCTGCCATTAAATTGGTAGATCATGCAAAATGCTGCCATTAAATTGGTAGATCATGCAAAATGCTGCCATTAAATTGGTAGGTCATGTCAAATGCTGCCATTAAATTGGTAGGTCGTGTCGAATGCTGCCATTAAATTGGTAGGTCATGTCAAATGCTGCCATTAAATTGGTAGGTCGTGTCGAATGCTGCCATTAAATTGGTAGGTCATGTCAAATGCTGCCATTAAATTGGTAGGTCATGTAAAATGCTGCCATTAAATTGGTAGGTCAAGTAAAATGCTGCCATTAAATTGGTAGATCATGTAAAATGATGCTATTTCGATTAACAGATTAGAGTGAAACATTGTTATGAGTTATGGTAGGAAAACATTATGAGTTCCATCAAAACAGGAAGTGAAGGGACATCATGGCAAATTTTATGTCCGGGCCGGAAAAACTCGATGTTGAAGACTTGAAGGTGACACCTCTGCAGTCGGCATTCGTTGGGAGCGCTGGAAAAGGTCAAAAATGCCACAAAAGAGGACATACAGTGCAAATCCTAGTCATAACACGAACACAGATAATAGAAAGAAACCAAAGGGCGGAAAAGGAAACAATGTTGATATGGTCAATGATGAAGAAGTGGACTATGTATTTAAAATAGATAATGACTCTATTGTTAACTGCATAGTTGGAGGGGTGAGAATCGATATGCTCATCGATTCAGGCTGTAAACCAAACCTTGTTACAGACAAAACATGGAAAAATTGCCTTAGCACAATGTCTTCTTCTCCCAATCTTGGACTATGCTGTCGCCAGCTATCTTGATCTCACCCAAGACCAACTGGACAAGCTTGAGCG
The DNA here is from genome assembly GCA_950371165.1 of Lacanobia oleracea. Taxonomy (NCBI): domain Eukaryota; kingdom Metazoa; phylum Arthropoda; class Insecta; order Lepidoptera; family Noctuidae; genus Lacanobia; species Lacanobia oleracea. The sequence goes on from OX493385.1 coordinate 4,312,378, forward strand.
ACTTCAAAATCTCTTTATCAGGTTTATATTTGGCTTACGCAAGTATGACCACGTTTCTGATTTTCGTAATAAGCTCAAATGGCTTCCTATTTGCCTTCGCCGGAACGTCCACATACTTTCTCTACTTTATAATGTGCTCTTTAATCCTACTACTCCTTTTTATCTTAAAGAACACTTTTAGTTAATTTATTTATTTATTAAGATCGTCAACATCGCATACACTACATAAAACTAACAACATAAAAAAGAAAACAAAATATTCTAGTGCTGCAACACTTACAGACAACCACATCATTACTAAACACAATTGCAGGAGAAGGAGTAAACTAATGATTTTAAAATATGTGTGAGTGGCACTCACACATATTTTAAAATCATTAGTTTAATTGCACTCACTGAGTGCAATTTAAAACACACACATCACCTCTGTGTCACACATTCTAAGTCCTTGAGATCATCGGAAAATTTAAAGTTAAGTATTCGTATGCATTCCACATCCTTCTTTGACAAATCTGTCACTATTCAAGCAGCTCGTTTGTGGAATGCATTACCCATTGAAGTGAGGCGCGCTCAAACGCTACCAACATTTAAAAAGTTGATGAAGGAACATTACCTTTCACTGTAACTTACGGGAGACAGTAAGTTCCCTATTACATATTTGATATTAATATTAGTATATTATATAGTATTGTATGTATTTGTTTTATATTATTGTGTATGTCGCTCTATTAATATTATTTATGAAGTTTGTACACTGACCGCCCTAAATCTAACTTCTTTAGTTCACCCCATCCAAAGGTTGTCTGTAAGAGATTGCCCTGTGCGATAAGACCGCCCATTGTACACTAGTTTTTATAAGCGTTTTCACCTGTGCTTGTTATGAGGTGTACAATAAAGTGTATAATAAATAATAAATAAAGGCTAAAAAACGGTGGTGTACGGGTAAAAAATCAAGTTAAAGACCCTATCAAAATTCTTCTCGCTTATAGTAGTCAATGCCCCTTAACAGTGAAAGGCTCATTCGAAGCCGAAATTGAAGCAAATGGCCAGAAGGACTTTACTACTTTCTATGTTATCAGTGGCGGAACAAGAGACTTACTGGGCAAAACATCCGCACTTAAATTAGGAGTATCACGAATGGGTATTGGCATCAACCAAATCGAAAACTCGATTTCACTTTTTCCGAAATTCAAGGATGTTCTCGTGGAGATTCCGATTGACGATTCTGTGAAGCCTGTATCACAACCTTGTCGAAGAGTGCCTATACCTTTAGAAAAGAAAGTCGACGACAAAATAAAGGAACTTCTGAATGAGGATATAATCGAAGAGGTAAAAGGTTCTTCTAGATGGGTTTCGCCCATAGTTCCAATTCTGAAAGAAAATGGAAAGCTGTAGTACCTACCACAAGAAGAAAATGAAGATGTTGAAGAAGTTTCTGATGAATAATAATTAATGTTAATTTGATTTCGTTGAAAATGATTATAAATTTCTGAAAAGATTGTATTGGTCTATTTTTTATTGCTCAATAATTACCAGTTTATATGTACTTATATAAATAAAAATTGTGATAAGGAAGGGATGTAGTGTATGCGCTTGTTCATTCTCTCACTCACACTCACTCATTCACTCGTACAGACATTCACTGTCTCGCTCGCACCACGTCAGTCATTACGAGAGCCATAGGCGAGAGTAGACGTGTCGGTAGTCTGTCCGTTAAGTCCGTGTGCGAGCCTGTGATATACCCCAGTTTCTAACGGTGTAAACATACTTTTGCAATATTTTCTTTCAAAACACCGTTTCTATTGGAACAACCGGGCACAGTACATGCCATTGTTCATGGCAAAACGAAAACCGCACTCACAATATTTTTCACAATGTGACAGTATTTTTGATAAAATTGGTAGACTAATGTGTTAACCAGCTAGTTTGGCGATTCTCGGCTGGTGGCGCGCGGCATTTGAAGACGGTCGGGAATGCTATTTCTATCTCTTTTTGTCACATGAAATGTTTCCGTTAAAAATGTTGAGTACAAGATATACTATATTCAACTTAATAGAAGCTATCTAGGTATTCTAAATCTATGGTCAAAACGGTTCAATATTTTATTTGTTTTTATTTTTATTTCTAAATTGGAAACTGACATTTAATGTAGAAGCAGTTGTGTCTTTATGTTCATAAAATGGAGTTTTGACTTTTCTGCTCAAAATGTGTTTTAACAATAAGTTATGATTAGATTTACTTACCGGTGAAACGATACTTTTGCAATATTTTCTTTCAAAACACCATTTCTATTCGAACAACCGGGCGCAGTAAATGCCATTGTTCATGGCAAAACGAAAACAATATCAACACAATATTTTTCACAATTTGCCAGTATTTTTGATAAAATTGGTAGACTAATGTGTTAAGGCGTCGATATACGTGAATTGGACTTCATTTAGGATACATTAAAACCTTTTTTTTCCGTAACCCTTCCAAGATTTTTTTTCATAATAATATATATTAATCTACACAATGTAGAGCATGTCCTCTTCGCTTCAAAAAAAATAAAAATATAATTGAAATATCATAAATAAATATACAAAGTGGCCTCTGTTTTTGTAACTTATTACCATTTTTCTCTTTAACTATCAATCACTGAATATTTTAATTGGCACCAATATATTATATTAAGTAATGCCGAGGGGACCTTTGGCTTATTTTTGCCAATAACTTTCTTAATTATTTATATGGATTTTTCTACGTAATCGCTACTCGCAAATCGCGTAGCCACCCCTCCGGCGCCCAATAAATCAGTGCGGGACGAGACGCTGTGCTGAACGGACCTGTGACACTTTTCTCCGCAAACAAAATTACTGTCGGTAGCCCAACCAATTAGATTTTTTTTGGGTTTATTTAAAGCGTGTGTAAATATTAGGTTATTTTAGTGTGTAATTAGGTAACGTTGTACATAATAATTACTAGTTGTCGTTAATTGTTTTTATAATATCAAAATGGGTGACAAAAAAAGACGCAATAAGCGTAATTTGAAAATAAAATACAAGAGGAGATTACAAAGAATAAAATGGTAAGTACCTACTTAATATTTTATGTACTTAGAAAATTAGACCAAATTAGGTAAGTACGCAGTTTGCTAAAATTATTCTGAGAATCCGATGCACAATCGAATTACACGGTTAACTTTATAAAAATAAGGTCTTATTTCCGTCTAATATTTTCATAGAAAAGGGCACCTCGCAACTAAAAATGAACTCTATTTCGACGGAAGAAACGTTTTATTTTGTTGATCGTATTGTCTGCCTTTGTAGAAGCCGCTTGCTACCGCCATTGACACACAAAAATGTTTTTGGAACTACCTATTATTTTATAAATCATTTATGGTTGATGTTTTGGTAATCTGAACATAAAAATATGTCAACAAAAAGTATGAAAGTAACGAACATGGATGTTAAACATTTTGTCAATTTTATTTTTATAAAATTTGTGTAGATATCTACAACATTATTTTTAGTATAAATGCGAAACCTGAATATAGTTTGTTCAGAATCAGTAACTGAATCGATTTCAATAATTTTTACACCATGTTATATTTTGTTCCAAAAATATTTTAATTAAATTTTATCACTAGTTAATTACAATACAATCACTGTACGGTTAGGTACTATTGACTACTTCTCTTTCCGTCTCGCCCCGCATTATGGGTTTGACCAATGCCACCTAGCTTATATCACATTTTTTTAATTTCCAGTTCTAATACTAATGATTCATCATCTAGTTTACAACGAAACCAATTGGAAGATGAGGGCGAAAGGTAAATGTTTTCACAATCTTTTTTGAAAATAAATATTGTGTCAGTTTAGTGAGTGGTTATTTTATAAATGTCGACACTTTCACTCTTTTTTTTCTATTCCGTGATTGAACCCAACATTTTGCATAAAAAACGTTGTTTGTTTACAGCTCCACTGCCAATAAATTATTATCACCCAGCGCAAAACAAAAATCGGTGCATATAACAAATTATAAAGAAAACAGGTATAATTTTGTTTTTAAATCACGACTCAAGATATTACAGATTGAAGAAAAAAAATTGTGTTATAACAACAGTTACATTTATTTATTACACTTACACAATGATTTTCGTGACTTTTCAGTTCTACTACCAAGAGTCCCCCAAGTACTCAAGAGTCACCACCTATTGAACATAGTTTACAGCAAGATCGAAACCAAATAACAGATGATGAAGAAACAGAAGATACCAGGTTCTTTCTGTTCTTTAACAATCTTGAGTGAAATAGATAGAACACATTTTGAAGTTTGTTCCACTAACTTAAATTAATTTTGTTTCAGACTAAAATCTATTGGTAGACGTATTGTAAATGTAAGCCATTTTTTTAAAGAACTACAGAATATATCATCCCATGGGCCTTTGAATTGCGGCTTACAGTCGATTGAAATTATATCTGAACGACTGACAGGCCTAATGACTAAACTGACGCTGAAGTGTCGTTTATGTAATATGATTTTTGTAATCGATGGAGACAATAGTCCGGAAGAAATGAACCTAAATACATGTGGAGTGGCTGGTGCAATAGTCGCAGGATGTGGACACGATCAATTTCAAGAAATTACATCTGCTCTAGGACTTCCTGAAATCTGGCCTAAAATGTACGACTATCATATGAACATTGTAAACAAAAAATGGGAGATCGAATTACTGAAGTCTATGAATGAAGCTGCTGAAGAGGAGCGATATGCAGCTATTGCAGCGGGCAGAGTAAATGCAGTAGGAATACCAATTATTGATGTCATAGCTGATGGGTGCTGGGCAAAGAGATCATATCAGAAAAACTACTCTTCACTCTCAGGAGCGGCAGCCATACTTGGTAAACATACCAATAAAATACTCTATATGTCTGTCAAAAACAAATTTTGCTGCATTTGTGCCCAAGCAGAAAAGAAAAAAATGCCAGCCAAGGATCACATTTGCTATAAAAACTATACAGGTACCTAATATAACATATTATTTAAGAAAGCAGAATATTGTAACAACATCATCTTACTTTTTATTAATTAACACGCTAAAAATATTACACATTTACAGGTCCATCTACCGGGATGGAGTCGATAATTATTGTTGAGGGATTCAAAAAGAGCATAGCTATGCATAATTTGATTTATGGCAGAATTATATCGGACGGGGATGCCAATACTTATTCTAAACTTCTACAAGAGAGGCCTTATGAAAATTTTACCATAGAAAAGATAGAATGCCGAAACCACCTACTCAGAAATTTCTGTAACAAGCTTCATAATCTTATAACTGACACGAAATTTATCATACGGTTCAGAAAACTGATATCAAAAAAAAAAAATCTTATCTATGAGAAAAGTTGTTACAAGTGCAATTGCCAAGCACAAGAATTCTGGTAATCCGATGCAACTGCATAATGATATAATGCTTGCGGCCGATCATGCTTTTGGACACCACATCAGCTGCAAAGAATATTTTTGTGACAAACATGGCCAAGCAGAAGATGCCAACAAAGAATTGTATACAAACTCTCTGTGGCAAAAAATAAAATTAATATTGTCACAATTAGCTGCACACTCACGTAGCTTGTTGCACGATGTTGATAGTAATTCTGTAGAAAGATATCACAGCATTGTTGCTAAATTTGTAGGTGGCAAAAGGATCAACTTTGTCCAAAAATATCAATATAAAATGAGATGCAATGCTGCGGCTCTCTCATTTAATACTAAAAAACCATTGAGCCTTTTACATAAATCCATTGTGGGTAGAAGTCCAAAAGGAAAAATACACCACTTAGAAAGAAGAAGAATACAGCGACTCGAGAAAAATAGAAAATATACGAAAACTAAAAAAAGGGTATTTGAAAATACAAATGTCTCCGCTTCAAACTATGGAGAGGATTGCAGCAAACCAGACATGACCAAAGAAATGATGGAAGAAACCAAAAAAATATTCTTAGAAAACCTTAAAAAATCTGAAGACCAAAGAAAAAGGATTGAAAGGGACACCATTCTCCAAAGTGACTCAAGTGAATGGCTTGAGTTGAGGCGAAATTTGCTTACAGCCTCCAACTTCGGAAAGATCATTAAGAGACGCCATGACATTAGTTGTAAGAACCTTGTAAAAGATTTAATATATAAAAAACCGCTAGATCACGTCAAATCCATTAAACACGGACGTGAAAAAGAAGCAATTGCGAAAGCACAATTAGAAAAAGAGATGAATATAAAAATTCGGGCCTGTGGTTTGTTTCTGGATGAAACAATCCCGTTTCTTGGAGCTTCACCCGACGGCATCATAGAATCAGACACAATTTGTGAAATCAAGTGTCCCATTAGCGCTTTCAAAACTGGACTAGAGAAAGCCATTGCTGACAAAAAAGTTACATTTTATAAAAAGACAAAAACCGGCACCTATGTAGTTAATAAAGAACACGATTGGTATTATCAAGTCCAAGGACAACTGCATGTCACAAAAGCAGTAAAATGCATATTTGGCTTATGGTCTGGTGAAAATATACCAATGAAAACTGAAATTATATATAGAGACGACGAGTTTTGGAAAACTAAAATGGAACCCAAACTTACAAGATTTTACATAGACTGCATATTGCCAGAATTAGTTGACCCGCGACTCCCAAGAAAAATGAATATACGGGATCCTGAATACATAACCCAGGCTATAAACCAAAAAAGAAAACAAAAAGATGGGAAGGAAAACAAACAAAAAGATGATGATGAAGAAATATCGGTTAATAATTTGCAAGATGTTATAGCAATTGGCCAAGCTTCTGTATCCTCACCAATTGCCTATAAATCACCAACCATCACGATTCAACGTAAACGTGAAGAAGAAATAATGAACACTGAAGATGATATCGACGAACCATATTATGAACCAGAACCAAAGCGAGCATGTTTAAGGCAGTTAAACTTTTCTGAATTTTGAGATTAAATTTTTTCATATACATATTATGTTTCGTGATTTTTTATTTTCCTTTAATTCTTCTGCAATAAGTTTTACCAATTTAATTATAATTAATAGATTTTTTCAACTAACAGTTTTAGTAGTCTGACAATGGTATAATTTTGTTGTCATGGTAACACAACAGCAATGTCATATACAAAATCTATATCATCATCATCATCATCTGCCTAGCCTTTTCCCAACTATATTGGGGTCGGCTTCCAGTCAAACCGGATTTAGCTGAATACCAGTATTTTACACGGAGCGGCTGCCTACCAGACCTCCACAACCCAGTAACTGGGTAACACGGTACTTCATGGCAAGACTGGAGTCAGATTAACTGGCTTCTGACTATCCGTAACGACTGCCAAAGATCTACAAATGACAGCCGGGACCAACGGCTTAACGTGCTTTCCGAGGCACGGAGGAAACTCGCTATGTTTAGATGGTCACCCATCCACAGACCAACCTTGGCAAGCGTTGCTTAACCTTGAAGATCGACCCGTGCGGCTGTTATTATCTAGCCACGAGCTCCTCATATACAAAATCTATATAATGTTGTTAAATAAGTTAGCAGATGGAGTCAGATTGACAATTTTGGTAAATCTGACCGGTCCTTCCAGGTTCATAATGTGGGACATTATGAACCTGGAAGGACCGGTCAGATTTTTCAAAAGTAAGTAGTAAATTTTATCGAGTAAATTCAGATAAAAGGTAACATGTAAGTCTCTTCATCATAGTTAAACCTAAAACGCGTAATAGGTTCATAGATATTTATCATACAATTAGCTGTACCCGGCATGCACCTACTACCTATCTACTACTTACCTACAACATAACATACACAATAATACTAAAAAATACATACATAATTTCTTACCGTTTAAACCTTCCCTGAAATGCCACAAATATTTCAAAACCAAAATTAGCCAAATCGGTCCAGCCGTTCTCGAGTTTTAGAGAGATTAACGAACAGCAATTCATTTTTATATAAATAGATATACGAATAAAGAAACTAAAATATATAATACCAAAACTCATTCATTTATAGAAGAACTAAATTTAATATTAATATAAAAAAAAAAAAAAAAACTACAAATTATACATAAATAATTATATTTTCCCTTGCTTTCGGTCCTGGACATTCAAAAGGTTTTACACCTCTGCATTAGAGACAATATGGGAAATAAGTAGATAGCATGCGGCGGGCGGCGGGCGGCGGGGGCCGGGCGCCGGGCGCTGCGATGCAATATTATAGCACAGTTATAGTTCGCGTTGCACGAAATTATTGTTAGGGTCGGGAGGCGCACGCGGGGGGCTTTGTCGTCGTAACGCCCACATGAGCAAGGTCAATGGCATATATCCAGCTCTTAACTGCAATTTACTCTTCCATGACATTGGACCTCCGTAAACACATACAAGTCCTGAAGTCGACCTTCCAGTGTCAGGATCACCAACATGATCTGCATCGCCGTAATAGACCAGTTCTTTCTGCATGCCTTTTCTATATGTAATGCAGTAATCTCGAGTACCATTCAAATATCGAAATATCCTTTTCAGTTTTGTGATGTCTCTTTTTGTAGGAGCTTCTAAGTGTCTGGATGCAACACTAAGAGCGTAAGCTATATCGAGCCTTGTGCCCACCATTAGATGCAAGGGCTCCAACCGCTTCTCTATAGGGAAACGAATTGTCTCCTCCAGCATCTTCTCTCAATTCGGAGTCTTTGACTATTGGTGTAGCGGCAGCCTTACTATTCTGAATACAAAAATTTTCAAGTACCTTCTTGGTGTAGGCACCTTGATGTTTTTTGATACAATCTTCCTCTTTTTTTATTTCAAGTCCTAGAAAGTAATAGGAATTTTTGTGGCTTTAGACCTTTATTTTAAATCGCTTCGTTAAATTCTCGAGAAAATCATCGATTAGTGCCTGTGACGTGCCAGCAATGATGCCATCGTCAACATATAGAGCTAAAAGTAGCCTGTCTTCGCCCTTTTTCATAGAGAATATACAAGGATCTTCTCCAGGTTTGAATCCTTCTTCTAATAGAAATATCAAAATTAACAGAGTCATTAATTGGATCAATTGCTATTTGTGAATCTTCTTCTGGTATGATAGGCTGTTTCTCTGGTTCAAAAGTGGGTATTGGTATATCAAAACTATTTTTGTCTACCTTAGGTGTCTCCACTGCTGTCTGATTCATAGGTTTTTCTATGAGAGGGCATCCAACAAATATCACGTCTCGATCTAATAAGCTTATGATCTTCTTTAGACCATATTCGATAGCCTTCATCACCATCATATCCGATAAGTATTCCTTTTTCGGCTTTCTTACAAAGTTTATTTCGTCTTTGTTTCGGTACGCGTGCATAACACGTCGATCCAATTATTCTCAAATGTTTGTTGCCTGGTTTTTTCCCAAAAAATAAACTCGAAGGTGACTTTCTTTCAACTGTTCTCGGTCCCATTCGAATTAGTATGTAGACAGAAGTATTAATTAATTCCGCACAAAGATCTTGTGGTAATACATCATGAGCATGCATGATTGCCCTAGCAGTTTCTACTATAGTCCTATTATCTCGTTCCGAGCATCCATTCTGTTCTGGCGTATAAGGCATAGTGAAACGCTGTTTTATACCATTCTGTCTTAGTGTATTGCGTACTTGTTCACTATGAAATTCTCCTCCATTATCGCTTAGGAAGTTTAGCACAACACGCCCAGCTGTTCTTATAGCAGCTAGAAACTGTTTAAGTTTGCTGTGAACTTCGCTTTTGTATTTCATGCATGAAGTAGACGTGACGATACCGAGAATAGTCGTCTTTCAAAAGAACAAAGTATCGAAACTAGGAAATTGAGTGCATAAAAGGACCTCAAACATCAGAGTGAATAAGCTCTCCTGGCTTCGTTGCTCGTTCTCGTGTTCCGAAATTCAACCTGTGTGCTTTTCCATTGATACAACCTTCACATAAACCTGTATTGTCGTCCAATTTTATATCAAATTCCTTTTCTACTATCTTTTTTACATGTTTTTTATTCTGATGTCCAAAACTTTCATGAAACAATTGTAAAGATTGTGAATTTGTGACAAGATTTACTTCTTGCTTTGATTTAACAATTTTAACATTTAGTTTATAAAGCCCACCACTAAGCTTTCTTCGCTATCCGTTCACTATTTCTTTATCTTTTACCTTCAATGTAAATGATTCTGTGCGGGATTCGAATGTACTATTCTGTAGTTTGTCTTGAGCTGCAAGAACGGAAAATAAATTTCTTTGTAATGCTGGAATATACCATACATCTTTTAAAAGAAGTTGTTCGACTCGTCCATTAACATCAGCATTGAGACTTATAGATCCTTTGCCAATAGCATTGATTGTCTGTCCAGATGCTGTAGTGACAGTGCGATTATTTTAAAAAATATTTTAAGTTTTCAAATAAGTCAGACCGATTCGTATCATGACTAGTTGCGCCATTGTCTACGTACCAACTATTTTTATCTGCTTCTGTAGTATCAACAGAACTGTTAAATTCATATTGTTCACACTCCTGGTCGAATTCTTTGGTGGTCTTCCGTCGAAAATCTATTTATGACATTTCTTGACAATGTGACCGACCTGTCCGCAATATTTGCTCTTTATCTCCGTTTTGTTAAACTTATTCTTACTCTTCTCAGATTTTACTACAAGAGCTTTCACATTAGTACTACACTCTGCTTTATTTATAAGCGCTCTTTCATATGCACACAACTGTATCGTCAAATTGTCAATGTTTCTATCCTGTTTTGCCATCAAAAGCCAACTTGACTTAAATGCTGTTCCGGAAGTATATCCAATATCTTGCAAATTACTAGGATTATTGGTAAATCATTTCCTTCTAATTCAGTATTCAGGTCATAAAACAAAGATTTTACTGCAGATATATGTGTGGTCATATCATGCTCAGGATCTTTTTGGTAATTAAAGAACTTCATGCATAAGTCGTAGCTCTTATCTTCTGTAGCTCCATCGTATAGCCTGACAAGTTCATCCCACATGTCCTTTGCTGTGCTGAATCTGATCACCTTGTGCAGCATATCCTCAGTCATATTAGGTGAAAGTACTAATTATTGTGCACTGTTATCCAACATTTCAAATTTGTTTAAATTTTGACTCCTTTTTAAATTTTTCCAATATTTCGGGTGTGGCATTGACTCCTGGATGATTAGGCATTTTACTTGCACCCTTTATAACATCCGTAACAACGACCTGGATAACTTTTAAGTAATCGAGTAATTATGAATTTCCATGTTTGCCAATTCTGCCCATCCAATTTGTTTATTTCGATCTTTGTCCCAGCTACAGACTGCATGATGACGATCGTAAATTTTTCATATATATCGTAATACAGTTCAACTTTTATGTAAAATTCAAGTTTCTCACTTTTGTTTTGCTATCCACCCATAGAATTTAGCCTCAGGCAACTCATCGCTCTGCTACCATATTCATGAAATCAAAATATAATTTTATTTTACAGGAGCAAAATATTTTAATAAGTGACAGGTAATATTTTTCTTTATTTAGTGGCTATTCCAACCATGGAGGTTTCATAGCTTCACCTTCTTAGAGGTTTAGTATTCAAACTCTAACAATATGAAGGGGAGTATTAGTGTTCAAAGTTGCTATATGGCAATCAGTTGCTTAATGCGCTTTATATTATAAGCAACCTACTTTATATGCTTTAAGCATGCTTTTTTGTAAGCGCGTGAATAAAGCAAGCGTGCTTATTGTTACTGACCTGAAAGCATGCTAACATGCTTTATAAGAATATTACATCGCGTTTATGAATTTATTACAATAAAACGGAACAGTTAAAAAACCAATAAACTTTCCTTCATACTTCCTAGGCTTAGGTCTATAATTGATTTATTTTATTATTTTATTTATTTTATTTATTAGTATTTAAAGCAATGGTGGGCCACTAAAGTATTTTTCGTGATACTGTACTGATAACGTCGTGAGCCACCCGAGATCGCGAAATGGCATGCGGTGCGTAAAACGTAGCACACGACCTAACGCAATCACTGAGCGACGCCGCGGCCCCGCTCTGCCGCGCTGACGCCTGCTTTCTTGAGAGTTTGTTAAATTGCTACTTGCGCTTGCGATATTACAATGCGCGACGGATGGAGACAGAGAGTTTGATGTAAAATATCGCAAATAGCAACAAATGAAAGCCACGGAAACATTTGCTTTACGATATGTGTGATAAGCACGGCGCTTTATTTTGCTTTGTGATATATTAACCACCATTAAAAGAGAGGGATGAAACCCGCTAGGTAATATGTGTTCTGTGGATGGAACACATGTAACGAAAAGAGTATTAAATAATTTAAATATAAATGTAGATGGATGAAGAGGGAGAGGAAGACCAAAGAAAAGACGGATGGATTGTATGAGAAGCGTACGAAAGAAAAAGGACTAGTGATAGTTTGACGGCAGACAGGGAGGAAAAAACGTGTTGCGCCGACCGTTCCTAAGACCCCCAGTAACAAGGGATAAGGGCAGGAAGATGATGAATATAAAGTATTGAAAATATTATATTATTCTAAATATATTTTTCAATAATTTATATTTAGTGGCGGACAAAAGTAATAATATGGGTAGGTAATAAATGAAGTTCTTCGATTCTTAAAATAGCAACATTATTCTGATTGTTATGTTGGCATTACGAAATTGAGAAACGATTTCGTCGACTTGTGCGTCGCGACGATCGCGAGCGAGCATGGAGCGAGTACCTTCGTCATCGTTTGCTGATATTCCAAGTTAAAAATTGCAGTGTAGGGTGCTAAAATTATGTTAAAGAAGTGAACAATAGAATTGGTGATGTTGGCCTTAGGCTTATTGTTAGTTCGCAGAAAAACTGTTAAAGAACACAAGTTTACCGTAGTAATCCGTCGAAAATCGAGAAAGCTTCAAACGTGTTTGAAGCTTTCGTTTTTGCATTAATGGAACTATGAACCTGGACCCTTTAACGTTTAGCTTATCGCAAATCAATTATCTCGTTGTAAATTTAAGTAAGAAGAACTTCAAGCAGACGAATCAAGAGTTGTCTCAGGTGAGATATTGCCACTTTACAGCTATTCTTTGTTTTCTGTTGTCGCCATATTGTGCATACGGAAAGTCATGATCGTTTGGCAAGATAGCATTGAATCGGTTTATTTATTCATAGTTTCCTATAATTATTCGTGTATTGTGTTGCGATGTGCGATATTGGTTGCCAAATCATCTATTACGTGATTTTCGTCTTTGCCATACGATGAGTTACGGATGTGGTGCGTGCTGATCGCTTCAACCCGCCACCGTTACTTGCTATGAGTATCTACCTACTTTTCTTTTTATTTTTCCAGGTTATAAATTCTAATAAGTCGCCCATTACACGCTCATGTTAACGTCATTCAATTCCAAAAGTCATGATAGATGGTGAGTGATGGAATTCAATCGAAAGAAGACGTTTTTTATCAAATACGCGACGATATATTAAAATATTGTCTGTTAGACGGGATTTAAAAAACATTCATTTAAAATTCGTGGCTAATGAAATATTCAGATTATCGTCAATCAATTTCATGCAACAATCAGTTGGTGCATTACACGACAGGTTTACCGTCATTCAGAGCCTTGACTATGGTTAAAATGGCAGCAAAACCTACCGTGCGTTGGGCGCCTTACAATTTTTTTAACCATTAGCATTACTGTGTTAAAACTCAATTGCGAAAATATTTGTGTGAAAAAAAAAAATGTTTAAAATTTTGCGAAAATCACATTCGAATCAGATTCAGATCATCAGATTTTTACAAACAATTAGTCATATATTTGTTAAGCTATAGATTATGTTAAGGCAAGCTGTTGACGACACAGTTAGTTGGTGCAGTGGTTGAGCGATTGGCTGCTGCAAGTCACGGGTTTGATTCCCGCACAGTGCAAATATATTTGTTTAAGTTTTTTCTTTATAATATAATTTTATTCTGCATGTATAAGTAGAACACAACAGTAACGTTCAACATTATCAAGATTAATGGCAGAAAAAGAATTGGCATAACATGCATTTGCAAAGGATTTAATTTTCCTACAACCTTTTAAATAAAATTATTTTCATTATTTCTTTCTATTGAGTTATTTTCTACCTATTGATTAGTCAGCCTAATTCAAGTAATGAATCATGACAAAACTTTCCTGTCGTTTTTTCTTTCACAACAGTTTGGAAGTGTGATTTTCCTATTCAAACTAAAAAGTCTTTTTTACTACTTGACTTAGTAGTTCAAAAGATTTTCATTTTATTTTTATTTTTTTTAAATCGACATTTAAGCAACTAAGTCAATTATAGCAAGATATAGCAAGTGCCCATGCATAACCATATATCTAAATCCATGTTGAGCCATTGCTTGTTGCTGCATGGATAAGATCAGGATAAAAAACCATTTTATTAACTATTTAAATGAGCAACTATTAAGTACCAGGGGCATTTGTAAAGTTTGAAGTTGAACCAGGAATATGGAAATTCATTAAATTTTCTACACCATCTGCCTAGCTTTTTCCCAACTCATTGTGGTCGACTTCCAGTCGAACAGGATTCAGCTGAATACCAGTTTCAGTTTTCGTTACCAAGTTCATGTAAATGTCGCAGGAGGTAACATTAATAGGTTGAATGGTTTGACCCTTTTCTTAGTATTTTGTAATCTTTACGAGCCGCGAAAACCAAGCCTTTCATTCATACTCGAAATTCTGTTGGGCATCATAAAATAGATCCAAACAGTCGAGATATCATTACACGAACGCGTTTCAATGTTTTCGACGACGGCCGACCGCTACGTGGGCTGTCTTCGACACTTTTTCGACCATGTTTTAATCCTGCTACCCACTTTTTTAACATAGGTAGGAAGGTTCGGATTCGCCTTAAGTTGCTAACATAATTGCTATTTTAAAAAATGATATCAATAGGCTGTAGTGTTGTTTGTCATTACTATTCTTACCATAATAACACTAGATTTTTACTGTTGCCTATCTTTTTTCACTGTATCAAGACTTCTAATTAAACAAAAAAAATATTTAGGCCTGTTCATAACCTTGATAGCACATTTATCCAAGACTAGTTGAACCGCGCAACTTCGTCTACGTCACAATTTTCGTTACTGCTCCGCTCCTATTAGTCTTAGCGTGATGATATTTAGCCTATAGCCTTGCTCGATAAATAGGCTATCTAACACTGAAAGAATTTTTCAAATCGGACTAGTAGTTCCTGAGATGAGCGCGTTCAAGTAAACAAACAAACAAACAAACTCTTTAGCTTTATAATATTAGTATAGATATAGATAGATCAAATCAACTATATTGATTTTAGTAGTTGACTGAATTAGTTTGTGACTTAAAAGTGATAGGTAATTAACTAAGAAATAACGAAATTACAGAGTTAAAAATAATCATCATCTTTTCTGTGACTTATATGGTGTACATAATTATTCCATTCTATCATTAAACACAGAACAGGAGCTCGTGGCTAGATAATAACAGCCGCGCGGGTCGGTCTTCAAGGTTAAGCAATGCTTGCCAAGGTTGGTCTGTGGATGGGTGACCATCTTAACATACCGAGTTTCCTCCGTGCCACGGAAAGCACGTTCAAGCCCTTGGTCCCGGCTGTCATTTGTAGATCTTTGGCAGTCATTACGGATAGTCAGAAGCCAGTAATTCTGACTTCCAGTCTTGCCATGAAGTACTGTGTTACCCAGTTAATGGGTTTTGGAGGTCTGGTAGGCAGCCGCTTCTCGTAAAATACTGGCGTTCAGCTAAATTCGGCTTGACTGGAAACCGTATCCAATATAGTAGGGAAAAGGCTAGGCAGATGATGATTAAACACAGAACAAAACTGCCACATATAAAATATGTAAATTCCTGATAATTTAATTTTTAACAGACTTAGGAACCTAGTCCTTATAATCAACACAGTTATTGATTTGTGGTATAGTCATTCTTCATTCAAGTATTCATTCTGAATTCTGACACATGGAGAGGCTATGCAGGTTTTTTTTCCTAGAATATGGTTTTGATAGTATCAAAATATTACATATACTATCAAAATATATGTATTATAGTAGTCGTATCATAGTCGCATAGGCGTATATTGGGGGACCCAGGTGTGCCGTGCTTAGCCCATAATTGCTTGAGGCCCGCCCCAGGATGTTTGCGTACCGGTTCAATATTCCAGGCTGGACACCTATTTAACTTCACAAAAAAAAACAATCAAACAATCTGCCTTCGAGAAACCTACAAACATATTAGTACCTACATAATACAAAGGTCACACATTTAAAATGTCTTAGGAAGCTATAGATTGCGCAATCCTGATTTTTTGAGATGTTGTTATGAAAGATGCCAATAATGGACAGGTTTACACTGATTGGTGCTCGGAAAATATAAAAATTTTCGATAACTTCTCAGGTTTTGGCTTTTTAGTAGAGTAGGTACTTTTAAAGTTCGACAACACTTCTTCAGTTTCACCATAAATCGTATCTCTGTGAGTTAAATTGGTGTCGATGTACAGCATCGGAAGTTTTTCCAAAAAGTTCAAAATTGTGGTTTTAAGCATTTTTTCTTCGTCCTGGCTTGCGCGGGTTTGGCCGCAAGACAGGCGTTAGGCTGCTATCCCACCAGAGATGTGCTTTGCAGCGTTGCTATGGATGCGTTTGATGTCCACCATTCATATTCATTGGTCCACATAGTGCACTGGTCTCATCTTCCTCACACAGCTACATAGCTTAGCATCAGTGAAAACGGTTACATAGTTTCGTAGCTTAGCTTTTACATTCTCGCAGCATTAGCTGCATAGCACATCTCTGGTGGAAAAGCACCCTTAGGTAGGCTAGGAGGTCCACCCAGCATAGGACCCGCCTCTCACTGAAGACGGATACTTACCACCATACCAACATAATAAGTTTATAAATTATCCAGAGTGCAATAATTTTTGACCTCGATATTTTACTCTGCCAAGTTAATGAACTTTTGTAGGTTTGTCAAAAAAGTTTCTCTTATTTAAGTATAAAAATCAAACATTAAGAGATGGAGTGCAAACATTTGCAAGCTTGCTTCGCTTGCTCTTGAATTTTACAATCTCTCAGTTCTTACTTACCTTTCATATGAGGCTATATGACTTCCATTTAGATATATATATATATGCATAAAATTAAACCTATCCAATAAAGGGTATAACAATTCAAGTCTCTCAAATTTTACCTTTCCTGTATAGGGCAAAAAGTTGAAAAGAAAATCAAACCTATCCCATAATGGGTAGAACAAGTTTGCTTTGCTCACTCTTAATTTTTACAATCTCTGTCCTAACCAGTTCCTGTCGGTTTCAAAGTTGAGTTTCCAAATTCAATAATATTGTACTGAATTTCAATATGACCTGCCAGGCAAAAATTACTGCTATGTGTTAGCAGGTGGTGTGAAAAAATACTTATGTCATTCTGGGCCCCGGAATTGTGGGGATCTACCGGGGCCTTCTGACTATGACTGACGAAATTTTTGATTGTGGAATTGGGCATTCTTGCTTGCCGCCACTACTCCCGTGGAAAAAACCTAGATACTCCAATGCATAGACGTGGGTTAATATTTGTGTATAATTCGTACTTGGTGCGGTTCTCTATTGTGTCACCTAACTGTTTTTATCCATAATTTAAAGTGCCATAACTTTTTTGTCCTAATCATCATTTGTCTGAATGATAACTTACCCGAACTTAATATCACATACCATGAAATTGAAATCCCTAAATATTATAGCAAGCAAGCGCGAAGCATGCAGCGTGCAAGCAAGCATGTTTGCTTGCATGCAGCATGCAAGCAAGCATGCAGCATGCAACCTGCAGCAGGCATGGTTTCTGTCACGTCTCCGGCGCTGCGGGGCTCCGGCGGTCCCTTTCGAGTATATCATCGCAGATGGGTGTAACGCTCACCATCGCGGCAAGCCGAAGCTGCGCAAGTCCTTGCAGATATTCCTGACAGACTAGCAGGACATAAAGCTAGCTGGAATACACGTGGAAAATCTTGAAGTTTTAAATTTAATTTCTTGTCTACCATTTTTAAATGGGTGTATAATGTAATAATGTATATAGTGGTGAGGTAGAAAGTTAAAGCCTTCAAAAAATATAGAAGAGTCATGATTGTATGACTAATTCCGTTTACTGAGTCATTCGGTAAGAATTTAACCTCAACAGTTTTGCTAGAAAAAAATTCTTGAAATGTTATAAAACTCAATTGGGATTGAGTAGGCACTTGAAGCAATTGATTAGCAAGGAATTCATGATAACAAAAACTGGCCAAGTGCGAGTCGGATTCGCGTGCAAAGGGTTCTGAAAGAATTTCTTTTCATAACAATGTTATTTTATCACTATTGGTAAAGATCTATTATAATAATAAATAATATTTTTTTATTGGCATACACAAGAACACATATTACATTGGTTGTGAAACACTGGTGCATGTGGTAGGTAATTACAACCTGTATTACAGGTCAACAGCATCTCACCTCTCAGATATTATTTCACAAAATCATTGTATGATACCAAGAATAAAGAACAGGGTAGAATTATCTCCATTTTTTTTTCAAATTTTTAGGCTCATTAGTATCTGAGATAAGGGGGATAGGTCATTTTTCGTCTAATTTCTTGAATAAATTCAAAACCATTAATTTTGAAATTATGAAAAAAAATATAATTAAAACCCTCACAGTAAGCCCTTTCATTTGATATGTTACACAATATGTTTCAAAAAACTTTTATTTTTAGTTTGATCCCTAAAAGCGACACCCATACTAAAAAAATTATGACTTTCGTAACCGGAAGCGTTACGAAAATGTTGGTGTGTTTGTGTCACAGAGGTCCATATGTGTACCAAACAGAATCGGTCCAGCGGATCTGGAGAAAACTGGCTGCGACAGACGGACAGACAGACAGACACGCACTAAAAACAGTAATTATTATGAACTACGTTTGCGTTGTGCTGTTGGATAAAGAGCCTGATACAGAAGGCAGTACTCTTCACAATACAGCTTGTATTGTGAAGAGGTTCCTTTCTCTGGATCCCTAACCACCGGTTGCTTTGACCCTGCTCCCGACACTGGCGGACCTGCACCTGCATTTAAATTTTTGAAATGTTTTTTTTAGACACACTTAAAAATATAAATTCGTAGGTATGTAAATAACATGAATAGAATGACAATAAAATTATAACTCATCAGAACAATTTACTAAAACAAGATTCATTGTTTGATTAATATTATGAATTGCCCATAGAGCGTACATAATATGGTCATATGGTCGTTGTTTATTAATTTAGTTACGGCTTTAGAGTTAGCTGCATTGGCGATTTTACTTATGGTAGGCGCCAGATAAATGTGCAACCCACATTGTATTTACCTAATATAAAAACAGAAATATGTAAAGACAGCTGTCCTAAATCGATTTCGATCGTGATCCTTTAAGTTCTCTAGTAATGAAAAACGGTTCATAATTTGTTGTTGGTGTATCTATTAGGGAAAGGTCAATGTACTTTATTAAGTTTGTTTTGTCTAATA
Source organism: Lacanobia oleracea (assembly GCA_950371165.1). NCBI lineage: Eukaryota > Metazoa > Arthropoda > Insecta > Lepidoptera > Noctuidae > Lacanobia > Lacanobia oleracea. Next base: position 4,331,971 of record OX493385.1, read on the forward strand.
TTGATACATTTATGTGTCTGATATATATTTATTTCTTGCTATAGTTATAAGCTAATTTTCGAACAAAGTAAATAAAAAAAAGGAAGTGTTCGTCATGGTCAATTTCTCTTTGAAGTTAACAAACCGACATAAACATTATACCTGACAGCCTCAAGTTGATACCTAGGCCTCGTTAATAATAAGTGCAGCTGTTGTTCCCTCTGTAATTTAGTTCACTTTGTCGTAGGTAGTCAGACTACATTATAAAGTGATTGGGAATTAACACACCTGACAAATTGCATTTGCTTAGTTTTCCCCCATGGATAGGAAATTGCTTTTACCTTGTAGGTTATTCTGTGTTGCATATTTATTTTCTATCGATCTGTAAACTTTAGACGTAGTACATATAAAGTTCATTTTCGCTGAATAGTCGCGCCGATACCATGGCTACGTGAACGCATAACAAAGAATTGCTATACATAATTTAACCTCCTGAGCTTCCAATGCTCCACCGTTGTATCGCAAATGGAACCTTTTGGTTCCACCGGCGGACATAGAAGTAAGCACTAAGTACGTACTACGACTAAGTAGGTACATATACAAGTGGTTGAATCTAGTCCACTTCTTTAGTCGTCCCCTTGTCGTTGCAAACAATGGCAAGATGTTAGTGTGGTTAAAGAAAGTTGATTGTAAGTCAGAATTGTTTTACCCACTAGTTTGCTCCAAAATTCTATTAAAATAATGCTTTAAAAATAATATGTTGTACCTAATTTTGTTGTATTTTGCGTCATTGAAAAAAAACTTCAAAGGAAAAAATCAACAGGCTCCTTTCGTAATTGTTGTTTTCGCGGTAAGGGAAGTTTCTTTGCTCTCGTAACGGTAATATAGGTCAGATTTAACAATACTATTGTTTCGAGTTTTTTTTTTTATTGAGACCGTAATAAGTTTCATAGTCAACAAGTGCTTGCTACAGCAGTCTCGGAAAAATATGAATAAGTTGGTTTTCTTTCATTAAGTAGAGTAATAAAAACAAAATGACGTAAAAATTTAATTGATTATAACAAATTGTTTATTTAATAAATCCAATATTTTCTTTTATTTTGAAGAACAAGAAAAATAGTAATGGTTCTTTAATACTAATTATTAGTAGACCAAAAAAATGTGAATTAACAAATACGTTTTTGAGCACTAAATGTTTTCATTAGGAACGTTATTTTTAATAACAATCATCATATGCACAAAGGTGAGAATTAAAAAAACAGCTATCTTACAAGTTGTTTATAATAATTACTTTATAACATATTTTTTTTACAATAACAGATAAAAAAATCAATCATTTTCATGCAGCTTTGGATAAAACAAAAACGAATACTTAATTAAGAAATTTAAAAAAATCTAATTTTCAATGATTAGTGTAAGTATTTAATTTTAAAACTATAATTATACATAATATATATTTTTTTGTTTTTCCAATGGGGATATTTTCAGAAGCCTTTTATGTAGTGCAACAATTGTCACATTTGCAATGTTTTCATGCTCAAGCAGAACAAAACTGCTGCATAACTAGTTGGAAAATAATAAACCGGCCAAGTGCGAGTCGGACTCGCCTATCCTTAAAAGAACAACAAATTGTGCTTTCGGAGTGCCTTGTTTTAACACTGAATAGAACATGTTATGCTTGAGACATGAACATGCCATTTTTACTATTAAGTAGCTATTACGATGGAGAATAATTATTTAAAGTAATAAAAAGGTAAGATGATCGGGGCGAATTATCGAGAAATTTGACGATAATTGTAAATATTGATGAAAAAACACAGATTTTCGGTTATTTATTTTTTTATTTTCTATTGAGGGTAGTTTTTCTCAATATTGGATACACAAACGTTGGCATTCATTTATTTCCTAAAGACACAAGCTTCGTAATTAATTGAGTAAATTTGATTTTGTTATGGTATTATGGGAAGTAAATTAAAGTTTGCATTACTATCTTCTGGCATGAATAAAGAATTAGCTTGCTCTTCATTCTCAATTAGTGATGAAGAAGGTTTCACTACAAAATAATTATTTGCGTCATACAAAATCAGTGTTTCAATAAAAATAATAAGATCTTTTTTTTCCTTTATAATAATAATAATAATGAATAATAGTGAACACTGACGAGGAACAGAGCTCCCACCTCTTTTTAGCCTTAATCGGCCGGTCTGAGTGGAGATTCGCAAGAGCAAACGTGCTCGGGAGAAGGACGTATAATCCAGTAAGGTGCTGGTAGGGATCTTGACCGTACTTCCGGGATTGTCCTGATAGCCGTGGTATACCTCTCCACTCCTCTAGCACCTCAGGATATGTTGCCCCCTTGGCGCTACGTCACTTTGTGCTAGCGACCCTTTTCGGGGGGCCCATTTATTGAGTGTGCAAGTCACCCCCTGCTATTTTAAAGCCGTTTTAATTGTCAATGGTCAGGCAGGGGCCAATAGTTCTTCCATAGTAGTAGTTATTAGTCCACTAAACCAGCCAAACCCATAGCGTTTCATCTTTTGCATCCATATTTTGCAATAGTTTTGCTCCAACCGGGGATTGTCCTTGGGTATACTTTCACAGTGCATACAGGGATAATCGTCGGTTGGTGTCCCATTCCATTTGAAATGTCTAAAGAGGCCTCTGCGAGTTGGCATCGGCCCCTCGTACGCCTACCAAAGGACCGGGTCTCTAGGGACCCGAGAATGTCAAAAACATAAAAAAATAATAATGAGATGCACCGAATTTCCTTCTTTTTTCAATTCTGGAATAGTTTAACGTTCGTAATTATTATCCATTTTTAATATTTTAAAACAAAATAATCCATTAAAACAAAACACAACCTATTGCAACCTCTTCAGTGTAGGAATTTTACCGTGTTTGTGTGGCGCCCTCTGAAATAGCTTTGCGCAAGCAACCCAATATTAAAGCGCATACGACTGCACTAATTGTTTACGGAGTGGTGCATAAAATCGGTCAGTCCCGTCAACTCTTCGCTTTTTTAAATTCATTACATTCGTATTCTCACTCAAATTATATAGTCCGGTCAAATTAGACCAAAAAATAGGCGAGAAGGTTCAGTAATTCGCACCCAGGTCAATATTGGTAGTATAGTTCAAACAAAACACTATCATAAATGAAATCTAAAAAGCTTTCCAACTTTATGAATATAATAACTCAGAAGTGGCTCTTAAGAAAAAAGTAACTTGCCATTTTTATACATAATTATCAGATCTACAATTTTTGTCTGAACAAATTTTATGATAAAACTTACCGTTTGCAGAAAATCGCGTTTTTGCTCTATGACACCGAGTGTTTTTTTTTTCAGTTATCTGATCGATGAGGACTTTTCGATTTCATTTATGGTAGTATTTCGAACAATCCTACCAATTTTGACCTGGTTGTGAATTAGTGTAACCGGATTCGGATGTCTAAATTGACCGGACTAAAAGTACAACTTTCATTTTAAATTTAACCTACTGGCTATTTTTAATATTTTATTACAATAACAAAATCAAATCATGGTCAGCAAGACGCCTGGTTATCTCAAGCCACGTCCATTAACGAATATGTAATTACCTTCGAGTAACTCAATAAAATTCATACAAGGTTAAAGAATCTGCTTACCCTAAAGAATGCCACTCGGCAGAACTACTTTAACCATAGGAAATCAGGGAATTTCAAATATTTTACGCAAAACACCCATAAGACGTGTTGTACTTCGTAGCACAACCATGAACGTATTCATTATAACTTTTGATGGTAATACAATCCTATTAATGAATACTATTTCATAACACTAATTAGATTTTTTTATTAGTTAGTTGACAAGTACCTCAACTATCTATACCTACTAATCTATAAAGTTGAACAGTTTGTTTGTTTGCTTGAATGCGCTAATCTCAGGAACTACTGGTCCGATTTGAAATATTATTTCAGTGTTAGATAGCCCATTTATCAAGGACGGATATAGGATATATCATCACGTTAAGACCAATAGGAGCGGAGCAGACGAAGTCGTGTTGGGAAGATTCCTTCCTAGCACGACCACGCTAAAATTCCAGGTGGCATAAAAGTTGATGAAACGGTAGCATGCCTAAAAATTTTTACTCTTTATGTGCTCCTATTTCATTACTGGTAAACTGTCCGTAAATTGTTAGAAAAGCAAAAAAACATTTTCTGCCTATAAGCCTGTATATGATTTTTATACATGACATTAGTTGGCGTTAAATGAAAAAAAAATATATATATATGTACACAAAATTAGCACACTAAATAGCATTTGTTTAGCATAACAAACATGCGCGAAAATATTTTCATAAAATCATTGGGAGAACATTTTTACCAAGCCCAAATGACGTCACGCGTGTCTTCAACTCGTTGTATCCTCTTTATTATTTGTTTACGTGAAAAAAGAAAAAATACGTGTCCAATATTTTTTGAAAATCTATCAGACGGACTAATTAGATTTTTTTAGTAAAACACCCCATCATTCATAGTTTTACAACAAATAAATGAATAATATTGTTCTGTAAAAAGATAACTTTTCTTGTTCTACCCTCTAGTATTATCATTCGATTATAATATGTTTAGTTCGTTTACCTATGAACAATTACCGCCGCTATAAGAAAAATATTGTTTTGTATCTGTCATCTCTGACCTAGACTAGAGTCAAGAGCAAACCCACGTCAAGACCGTTTTTATCTCGGGAACGCGTGGAGGTATTGAGTTGAAATTAAAACCATATACTGAAGTCTTTGGAAAAAAAACATCAGCTGTGAAAAAAAACAAACTTCGGCGTTAACATAAAATGAAAGATACTACGGTAGTTTGTGTCGCAAATAAACGAATATTTCGAAACTCAAGGGAATCCAAATGTATAGGGTATTTCTCGTTGACCTAGAACCGTGCAATTTGGCAAGTAATACCGTCTTATACTACGAGTAATGGGAAAAGTTTGAAAACTGTACATTTGTAATTAAATCTTAAAAAATAGTCTCTTTAAGTAATTTGTAGCTACAAATTTGTACGGAACCCTCAGTGGGCGAGTGCAACTTGCACTTCGCCGGTTTTTCGATTATATCGATTACGATGGCTAACGCATACATATAATTATATTGAGTTACCCAGTGTTTTTAATGAGAGGAAATCCAGAAATAGAACTTATTATTCTAAATTTGAGAAATAACTTTCCCCTATTGAAATCGTACGGAATAAGTTATGAAAGGTTTGCGTAGCAAAGATGTACCTATAAAAGATGAAATTTTGAGGAAAACAATTCAGAATACCAGTGACTACGATCAAGTGTTAGACATTCGGGACTTTTGTATCCGCTCCTGAACATAGATTTTTTCGTCCCAGAAGTAGCTTAGTACCTAAGACGTATTTAAAACGTCCATTGCTAACCCAACTTTCTATATTCAAGTATTAAAGTAATTAATTATGTTTTGGACATAAATAACTGTTATATGGATAAAAAATTCTCAACAAGTAACCTTTGAAAAATAAAACTACCATCAAGTTCATAAAATGGTAGAATTTACTTTTAACCTAATGGCAACCCTTGTGGTACGATCCATAGTTTTGCAATAATTTGTGTTTTCTAACCTGTTTACAACATTCCCAGCTAAGTGGTGATTGTAGTTATTTGGAAACGTAGATAAAATAGTGCCTTTTAGGAAATGTGGATAAAATGATTTCTTTTACGGATATATCGGCATCACGTGCCATTAGACATCTCTCGTACTCAAATTGAGCTGAACGTTCGTGTTCGCAATCAAGGTAAAAACATGTCACTGCATTCTATTGTCGCGTCCATACATTCTGCATGAAATGTATATAAATTATGGACTTCCGACTTCTGATGAAGTATGTATCTTTTGACATATGACTCGATAGTAAAATATTCAAGTTTTAATCTATAAAAATGCATCCATGCGCCGTTTTGCGAATGTTTTGACAGTAGAGTGTTTTATTATTTTATTATAATATTTTGTTACTAATTCCTAGGTTGCTCTTGCGTTTTAAATGTCGAAATCTGTCAATGATTTCGATATGTTAGAGAAAGTGGTCAGTTATGTGTTTAACATTATGTACTTACCCCCAACTTATTAAATATTAGTACCTAAGTCTCGAATAAATATTGTGGAAAGGTGAGGCTTGGGGTCATTGTAAAGATGATACTGTATTGCGATGTTTTTATATGGCGAAATTTTTATGTTACATGCGAATGTGTAAAATAAGAAATTTATAGAATAAGTCTTAGAAACGGGCACCAACAAATAACCAAATTTAAAAATAAAATAAACTTGTTACTTATTGAATTATGGTTATTTTGAGTTGTTTCTCTTGTTTGCTAGACAATTGTTGATTTAAGATAAAAAACTTTTTATAATTTTCGACAAATTATATAGAAGTTACTAAATATACATGTATTTTTAAGGAGAGTTTGCATTCAGTCCGACTAATCACAATCCAGTCTCTCTTAATATTGACAAGATTTTGATGTTGACTTTTGCTAAGATGACATTGCGACTTGGATTTTAAATGCTTTTTAAGTGCAGTTGGCCTTCTGTTTATTGTATTAAAATAAGACATAATTCTTAATTTCAGACCTAAAATAATTATTAAATTGGTACAGATTTGAGTAAAAATACCTATGTTAAATAATAGGGATAAATGATAGTTGGAATTTATGCTTCATGCATCATATAGCTAGCGTCTCAAAAAAAAAGTATCTCTATAACAATGATAATGGGTACAGTATACATGTTTGTAAAATAGCATAAATGCTGGTGTGCATACAATTTGGACCATGAAACACTTAAATTTCATGACAAGCTTTGGCAATCAATCTCATTGCTGACTTAATAACCAGCAAGAAGCTAGCATGTTAAGTCCAGTTATGGTTTTGTGCAATAATGCTTCTGTATTTCAATAAAATCTGAGCAATTTCATTGATATATCTTTTATTTCTTCTGATTGTGCTGAAGATGTTGTTTGTGTCATTTATTTATCTCCTTCGATAATAACATAACACAAGTTTTCTCTTGTTGCAGCTGGTTAGTCTATATGGCCTGGAAGCAGAAAATCAACTCTTGAGGTGCTTGCTCACTGAGGCAGCTAAGAACTCCTGGGACACTGATCGCCCGGGCAGCACTCCTAGCAACAGCATCCACGCGTCGCTGCTTGCGCAGCACCTCGCGTCCTTGCTCAACCACCCCGCCAAGTCGACCGTCATCTGTCGCGCTGTAGACCAACCCACCAGAACTCTACAGAAGGTAAGTATCCTTAATAAAACACCTCGTCCAAGTATTAACATACTCACCTATAATCCAATGCCCATTTCACCTGTATTGTATGTTTGTCCTGAAATCCATACCATTCTTATACCTTTCTATACTTACCTCATGCAGCATTATGTAACTTTATCCCTGTTTTGTTTTCACTCCGCTTTTATCAAATATCTAGATACGATTTTCGTTTAAATCATTTACTCGTTTCTATGCCCTCATATTGCTATTATAATCAAAATAATGTAGTTTTTTGTAATTGTTGGTATGAGATGTTCTGTGAAATAAATTTTGTTAACTGCAGCTGGCCGGGAGGCCATGGGGATAATCATAAACACAAGGACATAACACACCATACAGATGTAGGTACTATAAGTTTTTACTATGTCAATGTCATACTATATTGATATAGTGTAGATGAGGTTTTACAAACCCTTAAAAGTTACTAATATCAGATAATGTATATTGAATTCAATCCAAAATGTATCGGGAAATCAGAAGCAATTTATAATTTCTTTCCGGTGCTTTTACCTAGCTATTAGATGAATGTATGAATACTACTAAAGCAGTAATTTCTTACAGATCTTAAAACCATCAAATACTTTACTCAATCGACTGTCAAGATTGTTAAAGTTAACCACTGCTGAGGATGTTGCTCTTTCGCTGGTTCTGAGGAGGAATTCGTCGAAATCTGAAATCGTAAATTTATCCAAGCAACATCTTAAAAAGAGATTTTTAGATCTCGTACAGTGCTACCTCGACGCAGGTCGGTATTTCGTATAACATGAATACTATATTATAGAGAAATGAAATAACACTAACCACAATGTTTTATTTGAGTATTTAGACATCTGTGGCACAACGACGGCGCTAACACGTGTTGTTTCGGTCCACAGAGCGCGGACATCAAGTGGAGCGTGCCGGACTTCAGGAATGCAGCCCTGAAGTGTTGCAAACTCTTCTAACTAATCTCGCGCATGAAAACTTTCGTTTAGCCGCAGTGACAAAAGACTTGTTTTTGAAAAAGTTACGAATCGATTTCCCTCGCGAAGTAGTGCCCATAGTGCTCGCGCCCCTGCTGTATCCCGACGATACACAGACGCCTCTCGAGGAAATGACTACAGCTGACGATATGGCTGCAGCCATGATGGATAACTCTCTCGCTGAGATCATCCGAGACATCGGCTATTCTTTCACCTCATCGGTTGAGGAATGCAAGAACAACATGTTGAACTTCGGCGCCCGGGAGCCTACGGCTACGGATGTCGCCAAGATCATATCGACGATGGTGAGATACCATACGACCGTCCAAGACGGACCACCGATACAGACACCCGGCAACTTCTGGCATGAAGTCAAGAAGGAAATGCTACAAGGACACGAGAATTCGTGGAACGCAGAAGTCTTAGTGCAGACCCTGAAAGATCTAGCTTCTAACCTTAACTGGAAGGAGGTCATTCTACAACTGGATCATCCCGAATTTTTCGTACCAGATAGGCAAGGTCTCAGCTTGCTTTTCACAATTCTGCGACTCGGCCTTCAAAGTGCTGGCTATCCTGCCAACATATTTCCAGTTGAATACTTGTGTCGTCGGTGGACAAACCTAGAAGGACAGATGAGTCTCATCACCAACATCCTGAAGTACACCGACATCTTCAGTTTCGCTGATCACCCATTCCACCCGGTATCTATTGATTTACTGAAATCTCCTCCCGAAAACGACAACAAAGATGTAGGGACGTGGCGGTGCCTGTATTTGGTCGAGTTGCTTCTGTATGCGTCAGAGCGCGGCTATTACATGCAAGTACAAGATTTATTCAAGATTCCTCTGCAATACTGCCCTGACGTTTTGATGCTGGCTCTACTGCAGATTAGTCCACCTGTCAATGTTGTCAGACAAGAACTATTTTCAACACTGATACCAATATTTTTGGGGAACCATCCAAATAGTGGAATCATTTTACACCATGCTTGGCATAATCAAAACCCGAATATCAAGCCTGTCATTATGCACTCAATGGCAGACTGGTATATTCGTGGAGATTGTGATCAATCAAAACTTTCAAGGATCTTAGATGTAGCACAGGATTTGAAGGCTTTGTCATTATTATTGAATGTTCAGTCATTTCCCTTTGTGATTGACTTAGCTTGTTTAGCGTCCCGAAGAGAATACCTAAAATTGGACAAATGGTTAACCGATAAGATCAGAGACCATGGTGAGGCGTTTGTATCCTCCATGGTGAAATTCTTGCAAAGACGATGCCCGTTAGTTCTTGGCAAAGGACCAGAAGAACAGTTGCCGAAAGCGGCTCAACTACCTCACGAGACTATCGCTACAATGTTGGCATGTTTACAGTTGTGCATTCCCAACGTTCAACAAGAGCTACAAGAGGCGATCTGCAATGTGATTGCGAACTGCCAGACTCTCATACTAAGCAAGACGCGGCAGGGCATTGCGGGTATCGCTCGCCCGCATACCAGAGTCTTGGAGACTCCTTTCAACCCCGTAGGACTTGGCGGTCAGCTGTTCCCGCCGCATGTCGACTCGATCACAAACCTGACCCCGAATGTTGCGAACATGAGTCTTGGCGCCCCAGCCAACACTGCGTTTGCGATGCCTGGTACTTTGGGACCTCTAGTTACGACACCAGGATCTCCGTCGCGACTGATGGGCGCCGGACCCAATAGCCCTTTCGCTATGATGCCGTTACAACATAATGCTAACGTCGCTAATATGGGACTGGCCAGAATGGCTCCCGCTCCGGCAATGGATAAGCCACGCATCCCAGATCCCATCCACTTCCCAGAGATGATGCACAACGTCTCCAAGGAGATTGAAGATGAAGCTAATGGCTATTTTCAAAGAATCTACAACCACCCTCCGCATCCAACTCTGTCAATAGATGAAGTGCTTGACATGCTGAAGAAGTTTCAAGACTCGCCGAGTAAACGGGAAAGAGAGGTTTTTTCATGCATGTTACGAAACCTATTCGAAGAATACAAATTCTTTCCGCAATACCCTGACAAGGAACTTCACATTACTGCCCAACTTTTCGGGGGCATAATTGAAAAAGGACTAGTTCCTAGTTACGTGTCCCTGGGTTTGGCTTTAAGGTTCGTTCTCGACGCTCTAAGGAAGCCGGAGGGATCTAAAATGTACTACTTTGGTATAGCAGCCCTAGACCGATTTAAATCTCGTCTCAAAGACTATCACAAATATTGTGAACATGTAAGGGCCATACCTCATTTTAGCGAGTTCCCTCCCCATTTGATTGAATATGTTGATTACGGACTCCAAAGTCAAGAACCGCCATCAAAGCCGCAGGGTGCAGTGTTGCCGACCAGTCTTGCTGCTATGTTAAACCAAACTGCAGTCGTAACTGTTTCCGCACCGTACAGGTATGTATAAATGTAATGATAGTTTCTTCAAAAAAAGCCTAGTTGCAGCAGCGACAAAGCCTCTCCCTCACTGATAAATTGATTGTAGTAATGGGTATTACACAAGTATACACACTCTTAGTATTTATTATTTTACAAATAAGAGGGTCGTTTTTTCAGCCGTCAGATAATTTTTGAATAAAGAATAAACTTGGTTGTTTAACAGAACTTATCTAACCGACATCTATCTGATGATTGAAAATTCGGCACCACTAAAACATAGATTTGTTTACAGGGCGGTTGCTCCAGCAATTTCAGTGATATCGAAAGTGGCAAGCAGTACAGGAGGGATGGGAAGCCGGCCGTCGATCGCAAACGCCACCAACATCGACACGCTGCTGACGGCCACTGATAGGGAAGAGAAGATAAGCGCTCCTCCGGAACCCATTCAAGACAAGACTGCTTTCATTTTCAACAATCTGAGTCAACTCAATTTACAAACGAAATGTGAAGAGCTCAAGGAAATAATCACAGACGACTATTATGCCTGGCTGTCTCAATACCTAGTTATGAAGAGAGCATCCATCGAACTTAATTTTCATGCATTATATTCTAATTTCCTTGACGTTCTTAAAATTCGTGATGTCAACAAGATGGTCACAAAGGAAACTTACCGTAACATCAAAGTATTATTGCGCTCGGATAAAGGCATAGCAAACTTTTCTGATCGTTCGTTACTGAAGAATCTCGGTCACTGGCTTGGCATGCTAACCTTGGCCCGAAACGAGCCCATATTACATGTGGATATTGACCTCAAAGCTTTAGTTCTCGAAGCTTACCATAAGGGCCAACAGGAACTCTTGTATGTAGTACCATTTGTCGCAAAAGTTTTAGAATCATGCGCTAAAAGCATCGTTTTCAAGCCACCCAATCCATGGACGATGGCATTGATGAATGTCCTAGCTGAGTTGCATCAGGAACCAGACCTAAAATTGAATTTGAAGTTTGAAATAGAAGTACTGTGTAAGAATCTGGGCTTAGACATTGCTAATCTGAAACCAGCGATTTATCTGAAAGATCCAGAAAAAGTGAGACAGATAGAATTTCAACTGTCTCAACCGAAACCGAACAAAGAGGCAGCGGTAGTGGTACCAGTCAACCAGGCCATCATCCAAGCTCCCCAGATGCAGATGATGCCTCCACAGCCGCCGATGATCGCGGCGGAGGACATGACGGTGACGGCACCCACGCCCACCAGCGGCCTCATGGGCGACCCCGGCCTCATGGGCGTACTAGGCCTTCCCGAGCCCAGATTCAATTACTTGGACGTTAATGTCTCTTCGACATCAGCATTTGGCCAAAAGATATGCTTTAACCCTCACATCCTCCTGTTCCAAAACTATCCCCACTTGAAACAGTTTGTTAAGCCCGCGATCGAGAGGTCGATCCAGGAATGGATCCACCCTGTTGTGGATAGATCAATCAAGTATGCTTTGACTACTTGTGAGCAAATAATAAGGAAAGACTTCGCGTTGGATCCTGATGAAGTGAGAATGCGAACCTGCGCGCATCACATGATGCGTAACCTGACCGCTGGCATGGCGATGATCACGTGTCGCGAGCAGATCATTAGCACCATCAGCACCAACCTGAAGGGCGCTTTTGCTACAGCCCTGATGCCTTCCACACCCCAACAGGTTAGTATTTCAAATACAACTGAATTGATTGTCCTGTAATGCATCTTGAATAGTCAGCTCACTTGACGCGCTGTCGATGTGAGCTCTCTAAGCAACATGTATTATGTGTATATGAAATACTAGTCAAATTAAAATATAAGTATCCCTTGTTGACTACTTCCATAAATGTTAATACTCAATATCAAATCAATCTAAAACATTTATGGACACTAATGTTATTGTAGTGGGCAACTAGGTAACACTTAGGGAACAATTGGCCTTGACGAAATTGTATTTTATGTCTAGGGTACTGATTGGCCTGGACGAAATTGTAGTTTAACGAATAGGGAACTTATTGGCCTGGACAAAATTGTATTTGAATGATGTGATAAATTAGTATTTTTTTAACTCAAGATGATAGCGATGATAGTCTTTGAGGTAGGTGTTAGATTGTTGTCACCGCATGGGTGGGACAATTTTTACAGGTACAAGCTATTCATCATGAAGAGAGGCCCTGGATGTAACTGTAAGAAGGCTACAAGATTATTTATCTCATTAAATTCAACGTCAATGTTAATGAATTATTATCACTTTTTTTTTCAAGTTTTATTATGTTTACAGTTTTAAAGTTTTATTATAGAATTTATCTTGATACTTCCTCCAACACAATCTCTCAAAGTAACAAGGACAATTTAAACATATCTTTGACCTACTGATAGACTTGACAAAAAACCTAGGCCCTATGATTTTCTTTTTATTTTGTTCCCTATAATGGCTATCAAAAGATATTTTACTATCATATTAATAGTTTCTGGTATTTCAGAAGGAGGTTATAGAAAGCGCAGCTGCTGTTCTAGCTACAGAAAACATGGAGCTGGCCTGCGCATTCATCCAGAAAACGGCGGTGGAGAAGGCACTGCCCGAGTTGGACAAGCGCTTGCTGGCCGACTACGAGCTGCGTAAGCTGGCGCGCCAGGAAGGCCGTCGCTATCTCGACCCCATGGTGTTGGCCTACCAGAACGAGCGCCTGCCGGAGCGCGTGCGCCTGCGCGTCGGAGGCCCCATCGACGTGCAGATCACCGTCTACGAAGAGTTCGCGTGCAATATCCCCGGCTTCACGCCTGTTCGCGACGTCGGCCTTTTCATCCCTAAGCCGTCCGCACAGGATCAAATGTCTCAACTCACGTTCAGCCAGGTCATCAACCCGACCCAGGTGTACGGCACTGACGAGATGAGCGCGCTGATGTCGGGCGCCGAGCTCTTCCTGGCCAACTGCATCAACAACGCCGCTTTCGCAGTTCAGGCGGCCAACATGCACTCTCTGCTCGAGTGTCTCTGCATCGCGAGAAGAAATCGCGACTTTGTGTCCGGATGCGCTTTACTACAGAAGGTAACATAGATTTGGTTAACAAAAAAATTTGCAACGAAGTGTCAGCAATTATTGCATTATTTTTGATGCAATAGTTCATTGATGCATATTTGTTGCAGATTTTATCTTACTTACATTTCCTCTTTTTGTTTCAACTGTCCTAATTTTTATTTTGTTCATTATTTTCGTTACTTATTATTTTTATCTTCCCAATAATATCAGCGCTGATGAATCAAGTTTTCATTTGTAACTTGCAGATATCTAAAAGCGAGACTTGAGAAGATCTGGTAAATTACATGTTGTGAAGATTTGTTAATTTTCGAATGAATGTGTGTAAAAACAGTGAGCGGTTGTTGTAATAGTAATTTGTGTGATAGGCTGTGGAGGGCCTGCTGGACGGGCACCTCGTGCAACCCAACATGGGCAACGAGCACCTGGAGATGATGGGCCGCTACCGCGACACGCACCTGCGCGTGCTGAAGCTGCTGGAGGACGCGCGCGTGTACGGCCACGTGTGGACCACCAAGCAAATCACCTGCTGTCTCACCGAGTGCCGCGAGGAGCTGCGCTACAACATCGAGGCGGTTGATGTGCTCATCAGGAACCACCTCGTCAACTTGCCACAAGTAAGACCTATCAATCTGCGCATGTAGAATACTAATTATTTCGACGTCTTGTATGAAACGCTCACACATATTTTCTACCATCAGTACGACCTGGCGCTGGCTCACATGATGGACGGCGGCAACAACTACATGGCTGTTGCGTTCGCAATGCAGTTGGTGCAGCTGTATCTCGTTGACGACAGGAACAACATCTTCGTGAGCGAATCTGACCTGTACCACGTGACCGAAACGCTCGTGCGCGTCATGTCACACTCACGTCAGCCACCGCCTGAAGGTCTCGGCTCCCTCATCGAGATGCTCCGTGTCAATCAGGACCCCAGCGCGTACCTCGGGGAGAGGTCTCCTCTGGGACCTACTGCACACATTCACTCTGGAATCCTGCAAGTTCGCGTAAGTGTACAAAAGTTTTGAAATTGTATCACAATTGGGGTCATCAGACTATTTTTCTTTTACAACTAACGAAATTAATAACAAAAACTTGCATTTCTAAAGTTTTCCTAACTCCTACAGTCGCAGACCTACGACGACCCTCCCGGTCTTCAAGAAAAAACGGAGAACCTCCTCCGCGAATGGAGAAATGTGCTTCTCAGCCCCCTGACCGAGATCGAACTCGCACAGAATTTCAACTTGTACGTTCATCGCATGAACATGAACGGCATCCTGAAGTCTGATGACATGATCACAAGGTTCTTCAGAATCGCGACGCAGATGTGCGTTGAAAACGTGTACCAGCAGCTCAATGAGGACAGGATGAGTACCCCTCCCCTACCTCCAAAGAGGGACAAGTACTACAACATGTGCGATTCTTTCATCAAGTTGGTCTCGCTCCTAATCAAAAACACGGCTGACGGCGGCAATCCGACACCAAAGTTGAACTTACTGAATAAGGTATGATTTAAATCGTAGTTGTGGCATTGTTTTTGCACATTGTTCCGCTATGACTCTGTGCATATAATCCATGACCTGTTGTTTTGTTCCCCACAGATCCTGGGCATAATCGCAGGATGCCTCCTCCAAGATCATGAAGAGCATGGCACGAACTTCCAACAGCTGCCGTATCATCGACTTCTTCTCATCCTGTTCCTGGACATGAATATGGCTGAACCGGTTTTAGAATCTATGAACTATCAGGTAAAATACGAAACCTTTAGTACCCTTACACATTTATGGATGACTAGCTGAGTGCCCACTTCGTTGGGCGGTATTTTTCGGGTTAATATTATAGCCTATGACACTCACAAATAACGTGGCTTTCTATCAGTAAAAGAATTTTCAAAATCGGTTCAGTAGATCCAAAGACAACCCCCCCCCCCTCCCTTTTTTTAAGGTTCATATGACTCCTCCCGCTCTGGGTGAAACAGAAGGGAGTGTCAGACTCTTACTGACTAAAACTCATCCGTGTTCCTCCTAATGCAGTTTGCGTTCCAGAGCCGCGGTGACTCTTTTGAATAAAGTCCGCAACCTTGGCAGGATAAACTACCCCCTACAACCTCAAACTCACAAACTTTACCTCTTTATAATATACATTTATAGATGAAGAAATGAAGGCATCAGATCTTTGTAATATTGATGAGTTTAGATATAACTTGTGTCTAAATTGATTGATTTTCTACAAATCACATTCTGTGTAGAGTCTGTAAAGTATACATGATACGTAGTCGGTGTTGTTCACTGTCAGTGTGTTGTGTGTGCTTGTATGTAACTATTGGAGGTATAATTTGGTTTTGTTGCGGTAGGTTCTCACAGCGTTTTGCCACACTCTGCGTATCATCCGGCCAAACATCGCTCCCGGGTTTGCGTACGCTTGGCTCGAGGTGGTCGCTCATCGCGCCTTCATCAACCGCGTTCTGGCGGTAACACCACAACAGAAGGTACACTTTGTTATACTTTAACTTAAAAATGTGATATTGCTAGAGTTATCACTCTTGATTATCTCCCATTTACTTTCTAATGGTGATATTAAATTTTGGATCACACTTCTGCTAATCCATATTCCTTCATTTATTAGTAGTTATAACACAAAATATAAACAGTAATTTAAAGTAACTTGGTACTCATTTTTATGTAACATAATAGCGACCAGATAATAATATCATGTTATCATCCTGCTAAATTAACACTAGAATAAAATTAATTGATCCTACGTTCACAACCAGTTTTTCTCGATCTACCCACTATAGTTAAAATAAAAAAGACCAAATAGATATCATTTACACTAAATAATATTTAGTTGCATTCACCATTTTTCAGTAATTTTCGGAACACAGGGTAAAATCTCAAGTGCGTTCTTTGTGCTCACCACGCTTAGATATTTTACCAGAGAGGAATGAAAAGATAAAGTACTGCAGCTTCCATAGATCATAAGCGCATAACATATGGTTTAGTTTCTTTTATATTGATTTCTTCTTTCTTTTCCTTTTAGCTACAAACGGGAGGCCAGGCAATAAAATTCCTTACTTTTTGTGTGTATACTCGAGCTGCCTAATTATAAGAGATGGGTCAGATATGTCTTAACTGGATTTGTGGCCCATATATTTGTTCTTTTAATTTTGGTTTCGATTTATTGCAACACTAGTTCTAGGGGTCGTTAAAACAATAAAAATATGAATTATTAGACTATCGCCCATTGGCCGTTGCCGTCATATGCATTCGCTAAGCTATTTCACTAAAATTTTGTTTGGGCAATAGTTGTCAGTTGCTTGGCAATAGTTTCAACATGCATCTAAAAAATGATAACTAAAAATTCGGCCCATCTCTATTATAATTACCATTTTACACCATAGAGTGTCTATCCTTTGATATCATGTAGTTCGAAATTGATCTATATTTGAAGTCAAGTCAAATGCTTCCGCCGCAAAGAGACTGCTTTGGAGCTTAAGATTTGCTGTATCGTTGTAGAAAGATTAGTTATTTATTTGGTTACTTTTGAATTACTTATCAATAATATGTGGTTCTATATTTTCATTTCTTGCAATCACTGGCCGGGAACACATCAGGCTGTAATTACACCTTTCATTATCATTCATGCTTCATTTTTTATCACTCATGCTTCTTTCTTTATCCTTGTGTTGTTCTTAAAATGGTCATACTTTCAGGGTATGCTCAATTGTATGTTGTGAAAATTTGTTTATAATGCAATTTAAAAGATAAACGTTTTGAAAAACTAAATATAAATACTGAAAATATTGTCAAAATTCAAACAGTTCATTAAAATATTGCCGAAAATAATAACTGCTGGTAATTCGATAATTTAACTGGCAGTAAATTGTGCATGTGCATTGCATGCAGTTTGTGTTAAAAGCGACTCATCAGGGCGACCTGGAGCGCGGCCTTGACTGTGCACAGTGACCCAAGCGCTGGTTGTACTTGCAGGGCTGGGGCATGTACTCGACACTGCTCATCGACCTGTTCAAGTTCCTGGACCCGTTCCTGCGCAACACGGAGCTCGCCACTCCCGTCATGATGCTGTACAAGGGCACACTGAAAGTGCTCCTGGTCTTACTCCACGATTTCCCGGAATTCCTCTGTGATTACCACTACGGTTTCTGCGACGAGATCCCTCCAAACTGCATCCAGATGAGGAACCTCATCCTTTCCGCGTTCCCGCGCAACATGCGGCTCCCCGACCCTTTCACTCCTAACCTGAAGGTGGACTTGCTGGCGGAGATCACGCTGCCGCCTCGCGCCGTCATCAACTACACCACCATCATCCCGGCGTCGCAGTTCAAGAAGGACTTGGATGCGTACCTAAAGGCTCGCGCGCCCGTCACCTTCTTATCAGAGCTGAGAGGCAACATGCAGGTAAGCAGGCTTGAAAAGAATATGCAGTTATTTAAAGCCCAAAGATCCAATATGAACGAGTGCCCTTGTGCGATAGGTGTTGAACGAGCCCGGCCGTCGGTACAACTGCCAGCTGATGAACGCCGTAGTGCTGTATGTGGGCACGCAGGCCATCGCTCACATCCGCGCCAAGGGACAGACGCCCAACATGTCCACCATCGCGCACTCCGCGCACATGGACATCTTCCAGAACTTCACCGTGGACTTCGACTTCGAAGGCCGGTATGATACATAGCAAATAGGCATACTTACAACTAACACTTACCCTTATAACCTGTGCAATGGTAAAACTGTACTATGTTTTATACTAACCGCATGTTTAGGGTGGCAGACTAAGATAACCACGATAGTACGGCTTTGTGGCGCTGATAGGTCGCGAGAATGGAGTGGTGAGCGACAGGAGAACCTGCAGCAGCTGATTTTGTGCAAAGATGGAGCCAGAGAGGGCAAGCTGCTTTTGTGGCGTAAATACTGAGGCTAGCAGAGAAAATCAGGAGGTTAAATTGATTGATTTCAGAGAACATAGTGTTCCAGAGCTAGTCGCAAAGCAAATAAGTACCAGCTTCATGTAAATAACTGTGTTCGTAGAGTTTAGATCTCCCTACACTACCTCTGCATGCCTGTTCATAATATGCCAGGTCATGAACACCCTTGCCTTCACTACACCGGACGCTCGTGTTCACAGGTATTTGTTCCTGAACGCGATTGCGAACCAGCTGCGCTACCCGAACAGCCACACGCACTACTTCTCGTGCTGCCTCTTGTACCTGTTCGCTGAGGCCAACTCCGAGGCTGTGCAGGAGCAGATCACCAGGATGCTCCTCGAGAGACTCATTGTCAACAGACCACACCCCTGGGGACTTCTCATCACGTTCATCGAACTCATCAAAAACCCCATCTACAAATTCTGGTCACATGAGTTTGTTCATTGCGCACCTGAGATTGAGAAGTATGTACCCCTTTCTGTTTCTAATTAACTTAGATTAGGTGCTAACGCAGTCATTAACATACTAACCAACCATGGAGTAGTGTGTATGAACTATAAACAGTCTTATTCATAAAATCATCTAAACATATGCTTGATTTAAATACTGTTTAAGGGATTCTGGATTTAAATTCTCTGTAGAAGATTTTTAATAATTGATTTTATGAATAGGGCTGTAAGTGATAGATTAGCATTCACCCTTCTGTGATATGTCCGGGGTACGTTTGTCTTTGCACGGGAAGGAGGGCTGTAGCAATATAAAAAGTGCAGATGTAACCGTTCACCCGCACGTTATCACTCCATTGCTTAAGATCCCGTACTAACAATAAAGCCAGTCCTAATCATAGTCTAGTGGTAGGAACTAGACAGTATTAGAATGCCTCATACTTAGCCCACATACGTTAAATAACAGTAAACAGTATGTTTTGAATCCAGTCATTTAGTCTGTTATGGTTCCTCATGGGTATAAAAGGGGTGAAATAGTTATTTCTATCAGAATGAGGCTGGATGCACTGAAGGAGAAACATTCTGAGCGCATGTAATAGGTTTAAATCTGGTCGAAGTTCAATAAGCACATGAAATATATTGCTGCATGCTTGAAGAAGCATTTCGCTTTCCTAATAGTTGAGTGCAATTAGATAAAACCGCCGTCGAAGTTTTAACTTGATGAATTATGATGGGAATGTCGATTTTCTTGATTATGTAATCAAACTACTATGGTATTGTGAAAGTGTTTACGGCTCAACTCCACAAGCCGTATTTTTCGTATTTTTAAACCGTGATAAATTTATTTCTTAAATTTTACGATTATTCTGTTAACTAGTGAATAATAATTTTCATTTGTGTTGTTATTAGTAGCTGGTAATCTATTGAAGATATTCGAGGTATCCATATTATACCTAGATCAATTTAATGATTCCTTTTTACAAACATTTCAAATTTAATGGGAACTCATAAGAAATTACCACGAAAACTATTGAATAAAAACTTCGACAGGGGTAAAACTCTTATTACAATCGACTATAATGTCTTTCGTTGTATCTTTCGATGTATGTTTGGGACGGATTTAAACGTCTGCTGCCCCACCGGACTAGTCCCAAGTTAACTACATAAAGCATTGTTTATGTCTCTAACAAGGAAACCAAGTTGTGGTTATAGACCGATCAAACAAATAGTTTGAATAGTGGAGACGTGTAAATCTGTGTTTAGATAAAGTTAGCATATTAATTCAGTACAGGTGAAGATAATCATGTTTTTCTTTTTTTTTATTAATAGTGCTATCCGACTTCACCTGGAGCGGTAATTAGCCCCCTTTTATAAATGCGCGTCGTGTACCGATCGAAGCCATACATCTGTCTCACGTTCTATTTCTATTATTTTGCATTTTAATTTTAGTCCCCCCCTTTTGATATCGTTGCCGTCGTTTTTCTAATTAATCTACAATCTCTTACGGCAACCATCCTTGCAGTTAGAGATTGAGCTAATTGTAAAATTCAGTATGGCCCTCAATCAGTACCCGACTCGGCACATATTAATACTAGTACTGTTTTAAAGGACTCTCGCAATCATATAGTGGTCAGGCGTCCCTTGTAATTTATTCCGTTTTTATAATCCATTTATGCAATGGTCGGTCTTACGCGTTGAAGATCGAACGCTAGTACGCACGCGTCCGCATACCGCTGACTGCTTTCTGGTTGCGCGCGCTCCTTTTACGGGGTGAGATTCCAATAGGATACTAATCATAACTCATTAGTACATTTTTACTTGTTTGCTTTCCTTTGCCTCAATGGAGTTTCACCCTAAAGCTGATTCCAAAGCAATCGTAAGGCTAAAGCGGTCAGTAAGTAAAGCAAGTGTAGTGGATGGAGAACATAGTATTGCATCAAACTGTCATGGCCATGATCCGCGATGAGCGATATTTCGTGCTGCCGAGGTAGCGATGTTACCCATGCGCTCGCCCTAGCTCTGCTAGACGACCGCGTTGACGTAATCGTTGCTCTGGAATAAGCCGAAGGCCGAGGCTAAAAGACGCTGCCGGTTCGGCCCCGACGCCACACAAACGCTAGTTTAAATCATCTGTCCTGCTCACACCGGGGCTAGGCCGGCTCGCGTCTTGTCCCGGACCATGTACCGCTAGTTAGGTAAATGGCGACGGCCAATAACAATTCTAACAATTTTTTTTATTGTAAATAATTATAATTGTAAATAAATTGATTGAAAGCGGGTCGTCAGCCTGTCGCCTATCTAGTCAACTAGGCACAGCTATGCGCGTATGAAGACTAAATCAATCGACCGATTTTGATATTACCGGCTATTTCCATATTTTCCTATGCGTTTACTAACTGCCAAGGCGGCTTAATATGGATCTGGAATCGTTGCAGCGTTTTGTTTATATTGCGGTGTATGGTGGCTATTTGAACTCGGCTGATTTTCTTAGCGTTCATGCGCACACTTGTTCATCGAACACGTCTGATGGAGCTTCCTTATCGGCCGACTGAGCTAGCTTTCATGCGCGCCTAGTTTTACTTAGTTTTGATTTAATTTTCGTGCCCAACATAATTCACGCGGAGAATGATGACAATTTTTTGTGAAAATTAAATACCAAAACTCAAAATCCTCCCAAAATTTATTATTATAATATTCTGATTCCGCGTAAATGATGTCGTTCTTTTTAATAGGATTAGGCATTTCAGGATATAATGTTGATGATGTTATACTGGTTTGGTTGTCCCAATAGTCGCAGGATACTTCCAACACTAAAAACATCATTTAGCAATCACCAGCTCGCTACTGGGACAAAACTAACCATGACTAATAATTATGTTTTAGGGAGAGGCATTTCGTTTCTTCTCCGTACAAAATAATGTCTTTTAAAATTTAAAAATGTTATTATAGTTTTCTGTAAAATTTAACGATTATTATTTTATATGAAGAAGACATGAACGGCATTTCCTGTTTCTTTTTATGCTGCTATGGATAATGTAAGGTAGGTAAAATTAAATCATTCAACAGGGCTTTAGAATAAAGCCATTTTTTAATAAAAATTAATGTTACTAACAGTATTGGGCAATTCTTTCTAGATGGTGCCGCTTTTGCGTATGTATTAATTTTAAGGTTTTTCTTGATTAAAAAAGATTGAAATCAACTAGAATCATTATAATGTTCTGATAGACAGCAGTGTACTATGTTGACGCGAGTTTCCCGTTGCGTGCAAGTGGCGCTGTCTAGCGTTAGGGTGGTGTGTAGTAAGCATGCTGGTGTGTTGTGGAACATCACTTCTGTGGGATTCTAACATTTTCTTTTGGCCAGGCTGTTCGCGTCAGTGGCGCGTTCGTGCATTGTAGACAAGACGGGCGCGGGAGGGGGGGAAAGAGAGATAGCCGAGTAGCGTCGCGCCAATTGGGAGTCTGTCCGGCATAAGCACATGTACAAAGGCTATGCCGAGAAAGGTATGTTGAAGTTCGTAATTTGTATATAATTTTTTAGTTTCATTATAATGTCGGCTTTATGCCATTATTTTTTCCTCGTACTTTACATATCGTCGTTGATAATGAAATACGTTTTATGTCACTTTAAATGAACATAACGCAATAGGTTAAAAATGTAAGGGTATTTTAACTGTAGTATTAATTTTATTCTATTATTCTTCTCCCGTACTCGTAGAGAGAAGTAGAATATTGATTTAGAGATTGTAATTTTTATTCGAAAATTTTTGGCAAATTCAGTCTTCAATTGATAAAAAGAATAGGCTTGTTTCCACCATCAATAAATTGCAAATCTATTTAGTCCTTCAGTTAGAGTATTGAAAAATAATGGGCACGTATTTTTTGTTTTTGTAAATCAATGAATATTGACAAAGATAAAACGCATCAAAACTCGGGGGTCTCGTGACGTCAAAAAAATTAAACCACGGCGTGACGTATTGACAATTTTAAAAGCGACGGACTAACTAGATTTTTTCAGTGAACAAGCCTATTCGATCTCTAACCCAAGTAGTTGCTGAGATCTCCTTGACCGCGCAATCCTTCACGTTCCGTTCGCATGGCCAACTCTCTTATAACTTCTTTATTTGTACTTTGTCAATTTTTTGCTTTCCCTTCGATTTTGACAAACTTCGTCATTTTTTTGGCGAAGCTTAAATTAAATACGTTTTACCTCTTTCCTAAGTGGCGTGAATTTTCGTAAACACCCTTTTATCGCTCTGTTACTGTTAGCGTCCTTATTGAGTACGTTCGCTTTCCAGGCTTCCAAGGCGAGGCAGGACCGAGCCAGCCGCCGCAGCCACAGCCGTCCACTTCAGGCCAGCCTCCCAAACAGGTGTTGCAGTGGAACAAACTGTTTCAAAAGAAGTAAATCAGTGATGAACAATTTTATTGTAAATATATGTATGTAGTAGTGAACTTTGTACATTAATCAGTTGACTTTTGACGTTCTCTCGATCTGTCCAAACTTCTTTAGTTATATAAAGGTGATTTAATCATTCTAAATTTTTTCTACTAAATATTTTCTTTGTGTCACGCTAAGTCGGATTTGTACATTTTGGTTTTTTCCTAATATTACCTGTATGCCAGGTTATCAATGAAGCAAAAGCTAATAATTTTCTAATGTGTCTAACCAATGACAAATTTTACACCTTGACAGTCCTTGAGCGCTTTGGTAAGGTTTTACATATTTAGTCATGCCTTGGCTTATGTCGAAAATTGATAAAATTAACATAAAAAGAATTGCGCGTTGGTACGAGAATTCGTCAGTTCGGTGGTCTAATCACAAAATTAGTTGAATTGTTAAGTATGTAGTGTATATACATTTATAAGCATGATCTCTGAAGGCCGAGTCTCTATCATCGTGCTAATGCTAAAATGTAAGGGTTCCATAGGGACTACTTTCTTTGCGCTCTTATTTGCGAAATTCAAATAGAATATAGTACATCCTATTTATTTATTTATATTTGAGTTGTGATTTCCGAGCAAACCATTTTGGATTGTATAAATAAACCTTCCTGAAGCTAATCAATTAAAATTTCAAGAGTTAGTCTTCTTCCGTGAAGACTTATTTCTTGGTTTCGTTCTATAACATTTTGTAGCTATGTTGCTAATGGTTTCGATGGGGCCCGCAGCGTCGACACTTCCAAACTGAGACGTTAACTTGGACTATTCGCAATCTGTGTGGTGGCTGCACGCGCAGCGGCCGTCCCCTGGACGACACGACTCGCTTGCGCGGGCGCCGTACTGACGTACAACGCTGCACTAACTGCCCGTACCCGCGGCGCCCGCGTTCCCTACCCATGACATGTATCTACCCAATACAATTAAAACTATTTACACCACTGGTGTTTGACAAAACAAACATGAAATAATGTGAACAATTATACAAAATAATAGAATGGTTCATAATAATAATAATATAAAGTAGTGCGGTTCAAAGTGGATAGTTGATGGTGGACGTTTCATAATGCGAAAGTAGTGATCACTTGGCGTGCAGCGGGTGGAATTGGTTCGTAAGATTTACGCGCCCTGTATGTCACTCGTGTTGGGTGACTTGTGCTTCCGGTCGCGAGCTCAATAAGCTGCATTATATTCATCTCACGACCAGATGCACAACACACCCAACTGACTTATTTTAAGGCAAATTACACTAAGTGATACAGAGTTAGCTCGTCGAATTAAGTAAATCGACTGATTAAAAGTAAACCGCAAAATCGATTGTTAGTTATAAATTTTTGATTACTTATTAAAAATAAATATTGTGTATTTGTAATTATTCAACACGTATCTTGTAGTTTTTGATTATGAATTATCAAGTATGACCGATGGATTATTACAACAGTTGGTTTTATTTCTGAATTATAATTATAATATTTCATAAGTTTTTGATGAGCGTAAGTTCACGTTGTAAAGTTTTCTAGGTGTGATTCAACCTAATATTAGGAATGTATGTGTCGCAGGATAATTAGAGAAATGTAAAATCTGATGTTTGATTATTGAAACTAATAGCGTTTTACGTATTATAACGAGAAAGATCAGTTTTTTTTCCAATTATCTTGTGAAATATGCGCCGGTGGAGCAGCCGCTCGTTCTTTGTGTCGTAGATACACTACGACCGTGACGGCGTCTCACTTCACCGGACTAAACAATTAGATGTAATGCTAAAATTAAAACTTCAATTAATAAGCGAATGTATAATCACTAGGGATTGCAATCCAGCACTGTTTTCAATCCAGCGAGACCCCGTGGGATCCCGCGAAATTTATAGTTATTATTTATTAAAAATATATTCATTGCTGCACATGACATGTTTTAAAAATGGCAAAGTTAACAATATCTGGCTTATGAAAAGAGTTAACTGCAGATGTATATTTTAAAGAAAGTCAACGAAAATATTAGTTATTATTTATTAAAAATATATTCATTGCTGCACATGTCATGTTTTCAAAATGGCAAAGTTAACAATATCTTGCTTATGAAATGAGTTAACGGCAGATGTTTATTAAAAAGAAAGTCAACGAAATTTATAGTAATTATTTAAAAAATATATTCATTGCTGCACATGATGTTTTAAAAATGGCAAAGTTAACAATATTTTGCTGATGAAATGAGTTAACTGCTGATGTTTATTAAAAAGAAAGCTGTTGTTATTAGAAAGAAAGTCAAGACAATACTATTCTGCGACACTACGTAAAGTGACACTGCAGTTATCTCACAAAACTAGAAACCGAAGAACTGCTGGTGTACCTCTTATTACGCATTATTTAACTATTACATTTTATTTATTGATAAAAGGTTCAAAAGCACTAACAAATTTCAATAATTGGCAATTTTGTGGACACATTAAATATACGCAAATTAATAAAATATGCGTGACTTCATTCTTGCGGGATACGGATACAGGAACCCGTTGTTCCTAAAACAATGCCAAATCCCATTGGATTGCGGGATCCTACTCTGTTAGATTGCAATCCCTAATAATCACTCTTTTCTAAAGTGTTTAACAAAAGTATTTTTCCATCAAGTTGTTTTTATTATTTATCATGCCAAACCCTTCCTACTGGCCGTCGAATCATTGTCTCGGTTGATGACAATCACACGACGTTCTTCCTATCCCATTTTCTTTGAAACAGATAAAGGGCCAAGACCAAAAAGGTCGGGAATCAAAGAATTTTTGCACCTTCTGCACGAAAAAGTCATAAGATGTCATCCAAACTCAACCTTAAGTAATTAATTGTTCCCGGCGGGTTATAATGAAATTCAGTACAATATTACTGCCTGTAGGTCAATAATGTGATTTGAATTTGGAACTCAACTTGGAGACCAACGAGAACCGCTCGGTCAGACGCATCTCTTCATGACTGGTGAACAATTTTCTTGCAGTGAGTGCAGTAAGTAGGTGTGAAAAGAAGAGAATGCTCCTCTGGGATAAAGGTGTCTGTGCCTTGGGTTAGCTTAAAATCACTCGATGCATTCAGGATTCTTGTAGGTATTAATTCTCGCTACGCTTCGGGAGTTAACTTTCGCATCTTTCATTAGGTTCGGGATTCCATGACGCCCGTGACATAAGACACTGCTTTATCCCCTCTGTGCGTAATCTACTATTACGTATATTCTTGAACAACAAACTCGTACCCTGGACAGTTTACCTTCTAATATTTATTGCTGCTTCAACTTCCCACATTCACAAAACGTTTTGGGAAGTGTGCATTACCCTAGCAAAATGTTTTGCATTCATAGTGCGCACAGCTAAGGAGTGGAATACCTTGCCGGAGTCTGTGTTTCCTGATAGCTACAACCTGGGAGTCTTCAAGTCAAGAGTGGATAGATTACTTCTAGGTTAGCGTGCTTCGTCTTCGACCACATCATCGCTTACGACCATTACGCTCGATAAAAATAAGTCAGACCCTGATTGTAATGCAGAAAACTTAGCATTGTTCTCAAAAGATTTAAAAACAGAACTTGATACACAAGACGGAACTGCCTACAATTTATGCTTAGTTGGATGGAACATGAACCTCCACAATCCATTAACTGGGTAACACGGTACATCTTGGCAAGACGAGTCAGATTTACTGGCTTCAGACAATCAAGTCACCCCACAAATGTACCCCCCCCCCCCCCCAAATACTTATGATTCTTTGGCCTTTCGTTTTTTCAAGGAAATCGCAAGCCATTTTTCGGAAGGGGGGAGGTGTGTCATTTGCGCTGCAGGTCTTTATTTTCAGGATAGGTCTTGCATCATACTTACGTACTAAACAAACCATAACAACCGAGCTCGAAAATTATAAAATAATAATAATAATAAAATTTATTCAAATAAAACGTTTACAAAAGAGTTTACATTTAGCCAACAGTGATATGATTTCCATACAAATATAGTGCCTGAAAATAAACTAAAACTAATATATTATTATTAAAGGTGCAAGTTATGGTGGTTCGGAATTGCAATGTTATGTAGCAACCAGCCCGATCTAGGTTAATTTAAACCTGTGTTTCAGGCCATCACTTTACAATTCAACTACATTGGTGCAGTACTATTTAAAGGTTAACTAAATAAAAATAAAGAATCTTTTAACAACTACGAGAAAAAGCTTAATAAGTAAGTACCTTAATATCTAAAAACTAAGCCTATGTATTATACAAAAGTAAACAATTACGAGGGAAACAAATATCATCATGCCAAGATTTCTAGAAGTTGTTCTGTGTCTGTGTATTGTAGAGTTCTAAATATTCACACAACATTTTACTACATTTTTTATACCTTACACTATAGAAACTTAAAACCTTGTTGAGCCTGTTATATAGAAAAGGTCCCAAGAACAGATAAAAACGATTAGCAAACGCATGTCTAGTTTGAGACTTAATGCAAACCAAGTCCTTTCTTCTTTTGTCAGAAGGCACAGGATCAAAAGGAAGTGCAAATTCGCGGACCCCAGAAAGTATCTTTTGATCATTCATATCATACTTAAGCAGAAGATACCTAATGGACTCATGGACGAAAGTTCATTAACTGAAAGAGGGCAGGAAACGAAGAGCGAGCGAAGCGAGCTTAAATTTTTTTACACCCCTCCACGGACGGATCTCATTACGTCGCACCCAACCTGAAGACCTAAAGAAATTTTTGCACCTCATCTCTGAAGGGTTTTCATTGTATTTTGATCATTTATACTGAAATTGAAGATTTTTGTTGATTTACTTAAACAGAATATCTCAGGAAGCTAGAGAGTGCAAAATGCAAGAGCGAGCGAAGCGAGCTCAATAATTTGGCTGTAGCCACCCTACGTAAGTAGGGTTCCTTCAACCTTCTTCCGAGTGACTCTGGAAAAAGGTTGAAGGAACGTGCACTGGTACCGCTCAAGCCAGCAAATGTTCCGAAATTAACTAGGTACAAACTATCGAAGAGCGTGCCTTAACTTTGCGTGTGAGCACATAAATTGGTCATACCTCCAGCACAGATATATAATACTAGCGTACCTACCGGTTGTACGTTGTTTTATAGAAGATAGTTTTATAGAATTTCGTTTCACATAAAATTTTTCTCGTATTATAATTTCATAGAATAATCAATAAACAGAATACTTACTTTGAATAAAATTTAAATCAGATTTTTGTTACAAATAAACTTTGTTTCGATATTTATGATATAATAGAATTATAAATCAAATATTCTTTATTGTTACCAAGAAAACATTTCATCAACTGACAGTTTCTAAACGTTTGACAAAATGCATACCCTCCTATAAAATTACAACATCGCACTCACAAAAAAAATGCGGGTTAATTCTACTCAAGTAAAACTTTTCATTCGGGCCCGCTCGACGGAACCCCGCGAAGCGGCAGTGGTGGCAAATGGCGATGGGAACAAAGACAAAACTATGCAAACAAGCATAACCATAAATGCAGCAAGCATACAGCTAGCATGCAGGAAGCATATAGCAAGCATGCAGCAAGCAAACGACATGCAGCTTGTAAGTAAGTAATTTAATTCCGCCAAGCCCGTTCCATCATCGGACCACAAGACGAACGGCGATGCGCCACCGGTACATGGTGGACATCCCACCCATACGCACAAAACGTTTTGGGAACACATTCATAGTGCGTACAGCTAAGGAGTGGAATTCCCTGCCGGAGTCTGTGTTTCCTGATAGCTACAACCTGGGAGTCTTTAAATCAAGAGTGAATAGGTTATTTCTAGACAAGCGTGCTCCATCTTCGACCACATCCTCGCTTACCATCAGGTGAGATAGCGGTCAAACGCGTGCCTATCATTAGTAAAAAAAAAAAAAAAGTAAGCAAGCATACAGCACATAAACGAGCATGTAACATGCATAATGCAAGCAAGCATGCAGTATGCTGGCGAGCATGCAACATGAATGCAGCGAGTATGCAGCAATCATGCGGCATGCAACATGCAGCAAGCATGTGGTTTGCAACATGCAGCATGCAAGCAAGCAAGCATGCAGCACGCAAACGAGCAGGCAACATGCAGAATGCAAGTAAGCAATACAGTATGCAGGCAAGCATGCAACATGCAGCAGGCATGGTTTCTGTCACGGCTGCGGCGCTTCGGGGCTCCGGCGATCCCACGTGAACTTATCGTCGCAGATGGTTATAACGTTTACCACCGCGGCTGAGGCTGCGGAGCGGGCGTTATAACACCTGCTCCTCAGCTCGCGGGCCGCCTCACCCCTCCGCGCCTACGCGGGCTTAAATTACACTCTAGGGGTAGGGCAGACAAGACTATGTGGGGGGAAATTGGTTAAATGCTATTTTATAAAAATGGCAATATGTGTAGTTAAATTATTCCGAATAAAATTCTTCCATCTTAAAAGTATGCCATTACCATATTATAAAACAAAAATATTTAATTATAATTACATTTCACTGAAGCATAAAATACTGTGGAAAAAAACACCGGACAAACAATATTCGTTAAAAAATAATTCTACTTTTGATAAGTTTATTGAATTGTTTGTGTGAAATAGGTTTCCTTCAAGTAAAATAATGTCTTTGAAATAATAATATTTGACATAAAATTACAACAACCAAATATTATGTGCAACATTTTCTGCGAAACGATATTCTATGAAATTTCTGTCTACGAAACAAGGGTACACCGTACCCAGTGGAAAAAACTCTTTTCTGATGAGTGTAAAATTGTTCTGAATGTATGGTAACGACGGAAGGAACAATGTCTACAGAAGAGATGGAGAACGCTTTGCACAATGCTGCATTGAATGAAGAAAGATCAGCTATGGTGGTGGTTCGTGGACGGAGGAATTAGCGCCGACGGTAAGACAGAGCTTGTCTTTGTGTCTGGGCCACGTCTGTCTGCACTAAACAGTCATCGGTAGGTACATCGAACAGTGTCTTGAGCCTCACGTGCTGCTCTATGCACACTTTATTGGCAACGGTTTCATATTCATGCACGACAATGCTAGGGCTCACACCGCGAGGGTCGTACGAGATTATGTTACCGAAGTTAGTAAGTAGGTACCTAAATCTCCCTTATGGAATGGCCAACAAGAAGCCCGGACGATCGGATGAATTAAAGAGACGAATTCGTGCAAGCGACCCTGCCCCAAGAACACTTAGCCAGCTGCAAAATGCGATCCACGAGGAATGGAATGGAATGCCACAACATTTGATCGTGACTCTCATACGATCGATGAAGAACCGTATGGAAGCAGTTAGCGGGGAGGGAATGCTAGTGATTAAATAAACGTTACTTAAGTAGCTTTTTTTTAATTATGTGTGTTGTTTTATTAATTTCCTTCATACTCCATACAGGGTAAAAATGACTATAAACAAAATAAGAACCTATGAAAATTTAATGTAAATTTTGAACATTTGAAAACCTCATATTATTAACCCTTTACCGCATGGATTTTTTAAATCCTTTGGAAAAAATATATGTCGGTATAGGGCATTTATAGGTCCCCAAAAAAATATAAAAAAAAATATAGAAGACCATGTAAAAAAGATACATAGGTAAAAGTAATTGTTCCAAATATGGAACGCCATGCGTTCTAGTTCTAAAACTCAGACGTTCCAAATTTGGTACAACAGGCGGTGTGATCGAATTATGTATAACATTGAAAAACAGGAATTAAAAGAAACAACGTGAAACTATGCTATTTAATTAAAGAAATTATGTGTGAAAGTTTTTAAAACAGTTGCGACAACCACACTTTTCGCACATCACTTGGGATTTCTGTTTGCATCCTTCCAGTTTACACCGTTGGCGATCGGTTTTCCAATCAGGCCAGTGGTTGAACCCATCTCCAGCTACTTCCATTGGAGGTAGTTCTATGCGTCGCCTTGATCGCCCCTTTTTAATTGCCTCAACATCTTGATTCAGTGGTCGTCCTCGTTTGCGTGTAGTCGGAGTATATACTTTTGAATCTTTGTGCATCAATACGTCTGCTATGGCTAACTTGAAGTCAAGCAATGGAATGTAAATATCTTCACCTTTCTGTTTCATGACTCTTCGCCATAGTAACCAGCTATTCACGCAACAGAGATCAATGAAATGGAAGAACAGCCGGTGGTACCATTTTTTACTGCGGATTTTGATCCTATAGAAGCCTAACATGGCATCTAGTAAATCAACACCACCCATGTATTTGTTATAAATAGTTACTGCTTTTGGGCAAGGAATATCAACTCTACACTTTTGTTTTTTGGAATATCTTTTCACAACTCCCATTGGTTCCTTGCCTACGTAGGATGAACACAAACTGACTGCTTTATTGTCGACCCAATTGGTAACTGATAGCTGAACGTCATCAACAGTAACACTTTTTTCGGAGCAATAACCTCGTTCTTTCTTTCCTAAAGTTTTTTTAGATATATTTATATTTGGAGCTCTTCTTAGTTGTATTGTGCCTAATGGCAGAAAACCTCTTTTGTGCAAGTTTGCCATTAGCTGCAAACTAGTGTACCAGTTATCTACAAAAATCTTATGATTCAAATTGTCTGAGACAGTCTCCATTAGTCTTTGTACCACATTTCCTGGCACTCCAAGATCGGGGCAGTTTTCTGGCTGATCAGGGTATTTTCCACCGAATAATTCAAAATCATAGCTGAATCCACTGACTCCGCTTAATACATAATTTAGATAACCCCATTTATGGGGTTTCTTCGCATTGTACTGTCTGATCCCCGAAGTTCGGGCCTTGGTAGGGATCATCTGTTCGTCGATTGACAAAAATTCCTCTTTCGGAACTTTTAGTAGCCTTTCGCGAAGGATTTTCATAAGGGGGCGTATTTTCTGAAGCCTGTCAAACTGTGGGTCATTTGGTTTTAGTTCGTTTGTTTTGTCGAAAAAATGCAAAAATCTTTTAATCACTTCGAATTTGTTGAACGTCATTACATTTGCAACTTTTTCAATATACGTGCCTTCCTTCCAGTAATGCCGAGTAGTTGGCAGGTGTACTACCGACATGTATATAATAATACCTATAAATTTATAGATGTCTTCATGTTTCACTGAATGCAAGTTTTCAGGTGAAATTTGTGCTGCGTATACGTTGCTTTCTTCCTCAATTAAATTTACAGCAGATGACGGAAAAAGAAATTTGAAAAACTCCATTGGAGTATTTAGCTGCATAATTTCATCCGGAAGAGTTTCAGATCCCAAAAAAGCAATATTGGATTCATCATACTGAATATTGTCATTCGACCAAACCAACTTATCTTTCTTTTTTTTCTTACGTGAAGAAGCTGCCTGAGAAGTAGAAGGTTGATTGTCTGTAAAATTTTCAAACATCTCCACATGCTCTTCAGTACACTCAAGAAACTCAGTCAGTTCCTCTTCTCCTTCTCCATCTTCTTCTCCTTCATCTTCTCCGTCTGAGGAAGACGTTTCTTTTTCTTCATTTATGTGTAAAGGATCTTGAGTATTGTAATCGTCTTCATCTGATACATTTTCATCCTCACTGCTCTCTGGAATTACGACGATTGTTTGTCGAGGACGCATCTCCATTTTTTCTACAATAAAATAATTAAGCAAATTTACTAAAAATAATTACGTACCTATACACATAATTTTATATTATATATACTCAGGGCTGGGAGATCATACAGCCCATAAAATACAATTATTATAAACTTGTTATGCGCTACTTTTAATTATCCTACTTAAAAATTACATTAGCTGCAGGGTTTAATAATACCCTGAAAGTATAAAAGATCTTACGCTGCATAATGTTCCCGATTCGGAAATTGTAAATGATTGATTGGAGCGCATATTGTTCCATATTTAGTGATAAAGTATTGTGGTCTAACACTGCATAATGTTCCGGATTTGGAACTTTCAAACTATTGACTGGAGTGCATAAAGTTCCATATTTGGTACTTCAAAAAACATAACAACTGCATGGTGTTGCAAATTCGGAACATTTAAAAAATGATAATATTCACTACATATTATGGTTTGAACTTACTTCTTTTGCCGTAAAAAGCCTGTGGGTCCATTGTTGTATCAGGTGAATCACTAATTTTCTTCAGATATTAACAAAAAACCAATAAAAAATCGTATTGAAAACCAGCGAATTGACAATCTGTCAAATTTTGGAAACCAACTGACGAAATAGTCGATTTTAGTTCCTAGGCACCTCTGTAGAGGCGCCACTGGCGCATATTAGGTGAGTTACACTCCCTACATACGAATTAGTTCCAAGAAAAGATCATAGATGTCACAGGAATAAATATATTATACCAAAAGCTGAATGTTCCAAATTTGTGACGATATGCGGTAAAGGGTTAAGCGACATTTGACATCTTATTCCTAATTAAACCTACTTCTTCTTTTTCTGATTATCCTCACAAACATAAACATGCAAGGTGTTTCGATTTTTGTGATGAGGAGTGTAGGTATATTTATATAGTTCTGTGATTTATTGGTAAAACATATTACCTATAGGTAGGTACTTACATGGTGACAATTTCGAAACAATAAAAACATACTCGAAAGTATTCTGGCTTGGATTTTCGTGAAAAAACTAAAACTGTATCATTCGATTTTTTATGTAGGAGCTACCTGTTTTTTTTTTTCTTTTTTTTTTTTATGTACCTACACCGATTTCTCTGCCAATTGTGGACCTATATTAGAAATTCTTTCTTTATTCGAAAGCCTATACCTACTCCTGAGGTGGTCCCATTGTCACCAAGTCAGAATCTGATGATGGGATCCCATGAAAATCGAGGGAAACCCTCAAATTTTATAGGCACACACAGTGTTTTTATAACATTTCTAAGCAATTCAGATGTTTGTGCCTGGTAATTGTTTTTTTTTTTTTTATGTACCTACACTGATTTCTCTGCCAATTGTGGACCGATTTTAGAAATTCTTTTTTTATTCGAAAGCCTGTACTCCTGAGGTGGTCCCATTGTCACCAAGTCAGAATCTGATGATGGGATCCCATGAAAATCGAGGGAAACCCTCAAGTTTTACAGGCACACACAATGTTTTTATAACATTTCTAACGCAATTCAGATGTTTGTGCCTGGTAATCATCATCTCATGTTGCTGAGCTGATGATGGAAGGTATAAGTCAAGATCTGATGATGGGATCCCATGAAAAATGTTTGTTCAGCGATATTTTCGCCAATTGTTAACAGATTTTGATGTTTATTTTTTGTTTGGAAGAGTAAGTAAATACTCTTCCAAACAAAAACCAAACCACCAAATTCACCAAATTAAAATGGGCCAGTCCGGGAATTTTCCCGGACTGGCCCATTTTAATTTGGTGAAGGTCTGATGAAGAACTTCGGAGGTAGGCAACGGAACTCTTCAATCAATAATAGCAAATGGATCGGGGTTTCTGAAATCGCATGTCTGTTGATTGTTAACACCAGTTCATAACATAATATCACGCCGGTACGCTATGTTTGTAGTTTCTCTTTTTAGTGGTACGCAGGTGAAAAAAGAGTGAAAAATGAAAAACTTTTTTATAAAAAAATTAAACCTTCCAAAAACAAAACACTACAAAGTAGGTATAAAATAACTTTCATTTTGGAAGTCGGTGTCAAAAAACCAAAAACATCGGTTTTATTTTTTGTAAAAAAGTTTTTTATACATACAAATACATACCTACTTAAATAAGTAGGTAGGTACCAATTCATAGAATAGATTTGTCTAAGAGTCGATAATAATATGGAATTAGAACTTTGTCTTATTTGAAATGGAGGATTTTGCCCTAGAAGTTGGTTATCGTCTCGAATTCTTAATTGCAATAAAGATCTTGTGGAAGTAAGCTGATGATGGCAATTAAGTGCCTACCCTACGTGTCTACGTCATACAGCATTCAAATAACTATCAGCTGACGGCCAACATACATGACAGCAGTGCGATTGTGGCGGCACTTGGAGCCTCCAGAACTGAATGCAGACCGACAGCCACGGAAGTAGTTTTTTTTTAAGACCTAGTGGCAAATGATAGAAAGCCACCAGCCGTGTTTTGTTTACGCCAATAAGAGGGTATTTTGCATCGGCCTTCGACGTGGTAGTGACCGGCGATCAAAGTGCAGGCGTTTATTTTTGACGACCAATTCTTTTTTCCGGCGACATTTCATCTAATTTTGAGTGGTTACCAAAATGCGTCTAAAAAGTGTGTGTTTAAATCACTACTATAGTTTTTTTAATGTGTATTACTACTACACAATACAATAGGTAATATTATTTATTTACTTTTTGGTATATAAAAATGGTACGAACTTACAAAAAGAAGAGTTCCAGAGGCATTTGGTCCGTAGAAAGCATGAGTTCAATTGCACGTCGTTCCACATTGGAGCGTCATGTCGCAAAAATAAGGAAGGGCGAAGTATCTTTTAATTTAGCTCCAGGTAACTTTAAACCCGTATTTCCCAATCCCAATCAAGAAGAAGAGGAGCTTGCTAGGCCCTGCACTGGGTACCCCATACTGCCCCTACCCCGGGGCACGATGGAGTTTTCGTGAAGGTTTTGTTTTTAAAATATTTTTTTTTTTTTTTTTTCACCAAATTCAGTGCCAAATGATAAATTAATAAGTAACCAAACAGTTGTCATTGGTTTCCATTAAAAAATATTTTATGTTTATTTTTATTGTTTATTTCCCTTAACGTCCCCCCTTCCCCTATACATACAAATATCCTTACAGGATAGACCCAAAGCGAAACTTAAATAGTTCCACTGTTTTGACCATAACAAATTCTATAAAAAAAAAATCTTACCTACCTATATTTCAGACAGTCCATTTTTTGGTTAGTAGGTACCTATTCAAAAACTTAGAAACTATAGACGACTAGTTTCACACTTCGCAGAATAGCCGCATTGCTGCCTATTTTTCCTCCAATATTTTCGGAATTCTATGTTAAATAGACCATAAATTAAAAAAAAAAGTGCTTCTTTTCAAAATTGCGGTTTTAAACTGACAGTTTGACATTTCGGCCGAAAAAAGAAGTTGAGTCACACAGTCATGAACTGTCTTAGCTCAAAGACATAAGGTTGCCTTTTCGTTGTCATAACAGCAGCGATGTCACTAAACGCTGCTTGTTGATTGTAAATACCTACGTTTCGTTTCACGTTAGTTTTATTCATTATTTATGTTATAAATCGATTTTAACTAAAATAAAAACGTTGCAGTGACCTTTATTTTATACTTTTTTATTATGGTGGAAGCGCCAGGGTAGCCCGCGAAATTCATTTTTTTTGTGTTTGGCATTTTGCCGGTCAGTGTGAAGCTGTATGTTGAACAAAATATGATGATATATATATAAAGATTCACAAGTACCAGGACCAGGAGAGCAGAAAAATGTCGAAGTATATCCGAGGCGGAAACGTGAGAGGTAAAAATTTCCAAGTAGGTAGGTACTCGTAGGTTCCAGGAAGCCAGATACATCATCTCAGAGTATTTTCGGGGCTGGTATTGTGAGCAGGTAGAAGACCAGGCTAGAATCGTAAGCGCTACAGTTTCACAAGTACCAGGGCCCCTAGTCTGCTAATTTTTATAAATTCGTCATTCCAACACGATGCCATTGTCATTTTGCTAAAAGTTCGTAATCTGCTAAATTCATAATGATCCTTCACTGATCGTTCAGTAGCATGTCAGTGGTCTCGTAATGAAATTGTAGTGGAATGACAGTGTCGTATTGCCATTATTAAAAAACCCGTTTGGAGAAATAATTTTCGAAAAACTGTTATTAAATTTGAACATTAATTTATGCCAGATTGCTATTGTATATAATTTTACATATTATTTATTAGTGTTCTATGAAATCTGAAGTAGTAACAAAGTCGTAAATAGCAAATACGTAATGAAACTCATTTATATTTTATCCGTTTTGCTGTCAAAGTCAAATGTGACATTAGGTACTGTTTACTTTACTGACGTCGACGACTGTTTTTATTTGTTTTGAAGCGACCGGTGTTTTTGCAAAGAGCTAATTGAATTTTAACGTGAGCGTCATAAAAAAATCAAATAATTAATAGATTTGTTTATTGCTCTTTTTTACTTCTCAATAACGACATCATGAGACTGTGCATCAATTGCGGAATAGCAACGGAACGCTGCAATACAATAGGAAGGTGAATATTGGAAATGGATCATTCTTCCTATTGTACAGGAATGGGTGGGTTAGTATCTGATATTTCTATATCGTAAACATTTAACATTTTTGTACGTAATATTTAATGTAAACAAACTAAATGGTGTAATAGGTTCTGTTAAGTTTTCTTTTAATGGTTTTATTTTTAAAAATTAACCAGAATGTGCAAAAAATTCAAATTCAAAACATCACCAATCTAGACTAAATCTGTATGGTCAATTACAACCTATTCTCTCTCTCAGAGGGGAGGCCAGCGTCCCTTCAATGGAAATGTAATATGGCCACTTATGTTTACCAAAAATAGCCACTCAGATGTTTATTTCTAAATGCTAGTGCTAGACCTAATAGTCGAATGAAAATTGTTTGTTTCAGATAAATGAAAATGACTTCATCTTCCAAGCTTGCTCTTGATGAAAGTACACCAGATGGAAATGAACAGACACTAGGACACCGTTGAGTGTTATTCAATGTGGATGTTGTCTTCTGAAAAAAGTTTGTCCTCATCAACTTTTACAGTACAGAACTGGTACAGTGCAAGAGTGTAATATAATGGATTCTGCCGTGCTTGGTTAGTTTACTAGTTTTATTCACGGGTTATGAAAAACATTATTTAGTTTAGTTTTGTTAACGAGGGCATAGAGAGTGTTATTTTCATTATCTATCTATACTTATATATAAAGCTGAAGAGTTTGTTTGTTTGTTAACTTGAACGAGCTAATCTCAGGAACTACTGGTCTGATTCGAAAAAAATTTTCAGTGTTAGATAGCCCATTTATTGAGGTAGGCTGTAGGCTGTATATCATCACGCTAAGACCAACAGGAGCGGAGCAGTAATGAAAATTGTGACGCAGATGAAGTTGCGGGTCAACTAGTACTAATATTATAAAGCTGAAGAGTTAGTTTACTTGAACGCGCTAATCTCAGGAACTACTGGTCCGATTTTAAAAATTCTATCAGTGTTAGATAGCCCATTTATCGAGGAAGGCTATTGGCTATATTATCACGCTAAGACCAACAGGAGCGGAGCAGTAACGAAAATTGTGAGGCAAACGAAGTTGCGCAGGTCAA
Organism: Lacanobia oleracea; assembly: GCA_950371165.1. Classification (NCBI taxonomy): domain Eukaryota; kingdom Metazoa; phylum Arthropoda; class Insecta; order Lepidoptera; family Noctuidae; genus Lacanobia; species Lacanobia oleracea. Next base: position 4,370,776 of record OX493385.1, read on the forward strand.
TTAGTATTTAATATTAGTCAAGCTCTTAACATCAACATTTCTCATTTGCAGGATTTCATTAATTCAGTCATTTTCAAAATGGGCACACACATACACAATGTCTCTGTGTAATGGCTTCCTGTAATGTGGATAATTTATTTTCAGGTGGGTGCTTCCAGTGTGCTTCTTTTGATGGGTGCAAGCAAATAGAGCATCCCGGTATTTCCATTCAGGCCCCTCACCATCTGGGGCATCTTCATCAGCTGTCAATGAGCGGAACAGTCAAGACATTCCTCATTTAGAAGAACCTACTTACACACATATTATGATAATCCTAATGAAGAAGATGATTAAAACGATTTACTACTGCTATGTTTTATTTTTATTTTAATATAATACTATTTCTTATTACTGTACCTGATATAAGTTAGCACCCTATTAAATACAATATAAGCAAAAGCAAGCCAGAAGTGTTGCACATGGCCCTTGTCTAAAAATATAGTTTTCTGAAAACTTCAGCTTAAAGAAACTGAAAGCCTGAGCACTTTTATAAAAAATCATCATTATAGGATGCAAGCACTGCAGCATAGCTGCAAGTGCATTCAGGAGTATATAGTCTTAGATCTCTATAACGACGAATGTTTGATAATATTTAGTGTAGGAAACATAGCCACAAATATGCATTTTTCGTTTGAACGAGCTAATCTCTGGAATCAGTCAGATTTGAAAAAATATTTTTATATTGTTAGGCTATACGGGAACAGAAAAAAACGAGATACTAACTAACTAGTATTTAAAAATAATAACCTAAAATATGGGCAAATATTATCTGATTTGGTCAGTGGGTCAAAATTGGGCTCGTGAAACCTTCCTAAATGCTCTAATTTATGGCGAAATCCAGCTCTGTAACGCCAGGCCCAAGTTTTTATGGAGTTACGGTTTCTCCTTTCGGCTCTCATTGAGTTTCTCGAAAACCACTGACACCTGGCGCTTGGCTACAGCAGCCGCACCAATGAAGGGCGAAGTTTGTCCAAAAAATATTGGATATAAAACGCCGGTAGAATGGCGCAGTGACTGGAAAAGCAATGACTACTCAATTACGTAGGTCACTGATCGATGGAACTGTCAAAATTTTAGCAGATTACCGCATACGACTGTCATTATGTACGAGATTACCATTTTATGCCATTTCGTTCAGTGGAGTGTCAGTGATTGTTCATTGGAAAGTCATAATGACACTATTATGTTAGTAGATTGCCAAACTTGTCAAAATCAACAATTATGAGATCAGTGATCGACCATTCTGACACTATTGTAATAGCAGACTTGGGGCCCCTGAGACAAGGAAACATCGAAGTAATTCAGGGGCTTAAAGTACGAACAGTAAAGACTCACAAACTACCAGGATGCCAGAGTATTTCCGACTTTCCGTGAATGAGAATATGAGACGAAGTCGCGGGCAGAAGCTAGTATTAACTAAAACTCATTCGAAAGAGCAGTCCATCACTTAATAAACATTCGATGAATCTTTCAGTCGAAGTAGCGTTTGTCGATAAAAGGTTGTCGAAAATAAATTTGTGTTAAGTGACCTAACGTCTGACCACTGTGGACTACTAGTTAGCTGTCCCATGCCACTAAATATAGTGCCACATAAAATCGTATACCTACTGGCCTCATACATCTAGCAGTTGCAATACCTAAGTTTAAAATTAATGTATCCAAAAAAAATACCATCTATAGAAAAACTTGACGATCCTGTGGAGCCCTTTTTGCTGTGGTGCAAAATGAGTAGCAATCTACATAGTCAAAAACTTTAAACACTAAACGTACCTCCTTTGGCTTCAACCAATGGGCTACACACTGGGTATTTATAAAAGTAAAGCGAGACTATACGAAGAAAACAAATATAAGGTTGATACTCCTTTTTTTAGAGTATGTTAGAAATTATACTAAATTATTTAAAAAGATTTTGTGACACTGGCAAATCTAAATTTTTAAGTGAAACTAAAAAATAAAGTAAAAGTAACTTGGAAAATTATTAACAATGAAACGGGCAAGTCAGTTAATCAAGAAAATCCAGTAGAGATAATTGTTGACAGCAAAAAAGTAAGTAAATAAGCTGACGTAGCTCAGGCATTTAATAACTTTTTTGCAAACATACTTGTACCTATAACTACGACTCGCTCCTTAAGGTCGCCCCCTCTAATGCTTAAACCCTTTTAACATAGTATGTCATCATCATCATTAACTGCCAGCCTTTTCTCAACTATATTGGGGTCGGCTTCCAGTCAAATCGGATTTAGCTAAATACCAGTATTTTACGAGGAGCAGCTGCCTACCAGACCTCCACAACCCATTAACTGGGTAACATGGTACTTCATGGCAAGACTGGAGTCAGTTTAACTGGCTTCTGACTATCCGTCACGACTGCCAAAGATCTACAAATGACAGCTGGGGCCAACGGCTTAACGTGCTTTCCGAGGCACGGAGGAAACTCGGTATGTTAAGATGGTCACCCATCCACAGACCAACCTTGGCAAGCGTCGCTTAACCTTGAAGATCGACCCGTGCTGCTGTTATTATCTAGCCACGAGCTCCTCAACTTCCTCCTTTTAACATAGTAAGTAGTGTGCCTAAATATAGTCAATTATTTAGTTTCGAGCAAGTAACACCCGTGGTGTCGTGGTTAATGTTTTCAAGACACTTAAGTCAAAAAACACTAGTGAATACTGGGGCATTTCCATTAAACTTTTGAGTAACATAATAGACATCGTGGCCCCTTACCTTGCTGTTACTACTTAATAAATGCGTGGATTTGGGAAATTTCCCTGACCATAAAAGAAGTAAAGTCATAACTTTATTTAAATCTGGTAATAAAAATGATATAGAAAACTTCCGGCCCATTTCTATCTTACCTGCGTTTAGCAAAATATTTGAAAAGTTAATAATCAAGCAACTGCTAAAACATTTTAATGTCAATAACCTCCTCCATAATGAAGAGTATTACTTTACAAAAAGCCGTTCAACTACAGACGCGGATGTTGCTCTTCTAAAACACATATTTAACGCATGGGAGAACCCGCAAAATGATTTCTGGAGGAGTTTTCTGTGATCTCTCCAAAGCTTTTGATTGCGTTCACCATGATACGCTTTTGCGTAAACTACGTCATTATGTTCTTCAAAACGAAGCTCTTAACGTAATTCATTCATATTTACAGAATGTGTTTCAATGTTTACATATTAATGGTGTGAAGTCCTCTGCGGTTCCAGTTCATTTAGGTGTGCCTCAAGGTTCTATACTGGGTCCATTCTTGTTTCTGGTGTATATAAATTATTTACGATTTTTCTTAAAAGGTATCTGTGATGTAGTAGTATTTGCAGATGACACCTCTCTTATTTTTAAAGTAAATAGAAATAGACAATATTTTAAAATACGTAAACAGTGCTCTCTCAATGATTACGCATTGGTTTTCGACAAATAATCTAGTTCTCAACGCCAAGAAAACAAAAGGTGTCAAGTTTGCCTCACCTAATGTTAGAAATCTAGGACCGAATGTTATCTTAAACAACGAGGGAGGTGCTTGAAACTGTGCAATCAGCAGTGTTCTTGGGAATAACTGTTGATTCCAAACTTCAAAGGGGCCTGCATATATCTAGCCTGTCGGGAAGGCCTAGTTCAGCCGCCTACGCCGTCAGAAAAGTAAGACAATTCACTGACGTTGACACAGCTCTGTTAGTTTATTTTAGCTATTTCCATAGCGTTATGTCTTACGGTATCCTTTTATGGGGTAAAGCTGCAGACATACAAAATATATTTGTGTTACAAAAACGGGCTGTACGAGAAATATATCAGCTGGGGTCAAGAGTTTTTGAAGAGACATTTTCAAAGACATTGGATTTCTCACGGAAGTATCTCAATTCATTTTTGCAAACATATGTATTAGGCAAAATATAAATTTATACACTGAAAAGAGTGATATCCTTAGCTTTAACACTAGAAACAAGCACAACTACATGCACTATCCCTCCGTCTTCGAAAGGTTTAAGGCTCATTTGTGGGGCTCAGTATCCGTTTTTACAATAAGCTACCCTTTCTTATCTTGAGTGGCCTTTTAACTCGTTTAAAGCTAAGGTTAAATTTAACCTTTGGTCTAAGGCATACTATTCAATCAAGGATTATTTAGACGATAATAATAATTGGTCTCAATGTTGAACATAACTTACTACGAGTACGTTACTCGACATAATTCGTTTTAAGATCCTTCATAGTTAGCTTGTGACAGTTTCTGTGAGTTCATATTATACATATTTGGTTACTTATTTGTCCGTAGAGGTATTTTTTTTTTATTTCTTCTTTTTTATATAAAGGTATATATACTTTTTTTTTAAAGTGTGGACTTTTTATGATTGAGTGTATTGCAACTTGTGATAAACTATTGACTTAGAAAATAATTGTTTATCGATAAACTGCTTCTTGTTTAATTTTGGTGGCCCCAGTTTATAACTTGTGGCGTCGAGTAACAGGTATATTGTAAGATTCTACCCCTGCACGTGTAGGCGGGCAGTGCGGGCTAGCCCTTTATGGCTGGAGGCTTACTACCTATTAAGTTTGGTTTGCATTGTTTTTATGCTTGAGTTGTCTGCTTATGCTGGCGTAATGGAGTGTGCTAGCTTACAAGTGGCAAATGCTTTAGTTTTTAGGTTGTATGTGTTACCCATGTTATATTATTTTCTCTATAACAAAACTTATAAATGCGAGTTCTTCTAACTCAACAGACAGATGTGTTGCTGGGGAGTTTGTTGGCCACTTCTTCTCCACAGCTAAAACACTAGGAAGTGGTGACGAGCGGGCGTTTTGGGGGACTGTCCATTTGTAAACGTTGACGTTCAAAAAGTGCTGGCTCTCAGCCTAATTTGAATAAGCGACTTTTGATTTTGATTTTGGTTGTTTCGCAATAATGTCCATTCGAACAATCGTTCAGCCGACTTTCCGTTCATCGAACAAAATGACTATCGAAGTTAAATTACGGACCCCTCACTTTTGGTGGTCAAACTAGAACGTTTAAAAAAAATATTGGACTAAGTATATTGTGTGACATATCAAATGAAAGGCCTTACCTACTGTGAGGGTTTTAATGATATTTTTTCGTAATTAAAAATTACACGAAAAATGACCATTTCCTCCCTTATCTCCGAAACTACTGAGTTTAGGCTCAGTAGTTTCGGAGATTTGAGGAGCTCGTGGCTAAATAAAAACAGCCGCACGGGTCGATCTTTAAGGTTAAGCAACGCTTGCCAAGGTTGGTCTGTGGATGGGTGACCATCTTAACATACCGAGTTTCCTCCGTGCCTCGGAAAGCACGTTAAGCCGTTGGTCCCGACTGTCATTAGTAGATCTTTGGCAGTCTTTACGGATTGTCAGAAGCCAGTAAATCTGACTCCAGTCTTGCCAAGAAGTACCGTGTTACCCAGTTAATGGGTTGTGGAGGTCTGGTAGGCAGCCGCTCCTCGTAAAAAACTGGTATTCAGCTGAATCCGGTTTGACTGGAAGCCGACCCCAATATAGTTGGGAAAAGGCTAGGCAGATGATGAGTTTCGGAGATTTAGGAAAAGATGAAGATAACAGCTCTTTACCTATAGATTACAAGAAAATCTGTAAGAAGTACCTATAGGATAACATGTTAAAAAAATCAAATTCGTTCGGAACCCTTTGCACGCGAGTTCGACTCGCACTTGGCCAGTTTTTTAACCAGAAATCTGTTTTTTCATAAATTTTTACGACATTCATAACAGACGGTATTACTAACGTTCGAAATTGGAGGATGTACCACTGGCATTGCGTCGAAGAATGTTTCTGCAGATGGACGGTTGCCCAGCCATAATGGGCTGGGCAACCGTCCATCTGCAGAAACATTTGGAGTAGAATACGCCTGCAACTAAGCCCGAAACTACGGACTTCGGACTTAGAGAGTAGCCCCCCAGGTTATCAAAATGAACTCAAACATAAAAATGTTCTATTCAGTATTAATATATATTAATACTGAATAGAACATTTTTATGTTTGAGTTATGAACATGCAATTTTTACTATTGGGTAGTTAATACGATGGAAATAATTTAAAGTAAGTAGGTAATAAAAAGATCGGTGATCGGGGCGAGTTATCGAGAAATTCTACGATTATTGTAAAAATTTATGAATAACACAGATTTTTGTTTAAAAAACATGTTTGTTTTCAAATTGAAGGTAGTTTTCCCACTATTTTCATTTTGTGAGGACGCCCCAATTACTTCCAATCATTATGAAGTTGGTTTCATCGCGATAGATCGTTTAGTTTAAAAGGTACCAACGCCGTTTTGTTTTGTCACCGTAGCGAACAAAATTTTCAAAAAAAAAAACATTATAGAATAAATTTTTCTTTAATACATTTTCCGTCGATAAAATTAAGCATAGTTTCCTTAATTTTCATATGTACTTACACGTTATAAGGACACACTGTTTAAACCATTGAAATATAAAACAGAACACTTATTTATTAAATCTACAGTTAGTAGGAGATCGGGTATAAGAAAAATATACCCTCGCATGTTATTTAATTCTAATGAAAGCACTTTTTCTTTCTATAACACAGAATAAGGAGCGTATCCTACCCTTTTTTAGCTGCCGGGTGCACACCTGGCTCGCTTCATCTCCATCTGTTTATTGATGGTTTATTGGTAAATCAAGTTTTCATTTGATATTTATTTCGATTATTGGTATTAGCAACATTTACCTTATTAAACCTTGGCAACCCCATAGTTGCACAGAGGGAAAGTAGGCAACCCATATTTTTTCTATTCCTTGGGATATATTCTACCAGCTGATGGTCGACTTTTATAAATAACAAATGAGGGAAAATGGTAAAAAAAATGTGATTACTTAAACATTTTATTGTTAAACATCATTGGCACATGATTTAGCTAGGCAACCTACCTCCAACGTATCAATCTAAACATTATCTAGCGTTTATTCTATATTACAATAAATAACGTGTGAGGGTATTTATATTTCTTAGATCTGATCTTAGACCAAGTATACTGGGTCCCTCTCCAAGAGCCAATCGAAAACAAAATATTGTTGAATTTCGGTACAGAGATTGTACCGAAATTCAACAATATTTTGTTCAGTCGTAAAAACTGGCCAATTGCAAGTTGGACTCGCGTGCAAAGGGTTCCGAACGAATTTGCTTTTTTTCATGTTATTTTAACACTACCTATAGACTTATAGGTTTTCCTGTAATCTTTAGGAATAGAACTATTATCTGCATGTTTTTCCAAATTTTAGGCTCAGTACAGCCAGCAGCAATAACAGCCGCACGGGTTGATCTTCAAGGTGAAGCAACGCTTAACTGTTGGTCTATGGATGGGTGGCCATCTTAAAATACCTACCGAGTGTCCTCCGTGCTTCGGAAAGCACGTTAAGCGTTTGTCCCGGATATCATTTGTAGATCTTTAGTAGGTACCTAGTCGTTTTGGATAGTCAGAAGCCAGTAAATCCGACTCCAGTCTTGCCATGAAGTATCGTGTTACCCAGTTAATGGGATGTGGAGGTCTGGTAGGCAGCCGCTCCGCGTAATATACTGGTGTTCAGCTAAATCCGGTTTGACTGGAAGCCGACCCCAATATAGTTGGGAAAAGCTAGGTAAGTAGATGAAGATGAAAGGTAAAAAAGAAATTGTGTTTCCACCATTGACACTAATCACTCAATCACAGCGATTTGGCATGCTTAAAATCAGTTTGAGGAATGGCCGGCCACGTTCCTTGCAGCTAGTCAAAAAGTTGTGGTGTGGTACCTATGATGTGCATGGCATACATACTCGGCAGAGATCTTCTTTGGAACATATCCCATGCGTGCTCAATTGGGTTCATCATCATCATCATATCAGCCGAAAGACGTCCACTGCTGGACATAAGCCTCCCCCAAGCGTCGCCGCAACGGCCGGTCCTGTGCGTCTCGCATCCATCGGCTACCCGCGACCTTCACCAGGCCATCGGTCCACCTTGTGGGAGGCCTTCAAACGTTCCGGTAGGTACGCAGTCGCCACTCCAGAACTTTCGGCCCCATCGACCATCCGTTCTGCGAGAAATATGCCCTGCCCACTGCCACTTTAAAGTGGCATCCTTTGGTCTATGTCGGTAACCTTGGTTCTCTTGCGGATATCATCATTCACTCCAGTTCCACCTAAGTTTATGCGGTACGTACCTACAACGTTGACAGAATAGACCGGCTGCAAATTGAAAGGGCGCCATGACATCTTTGCCGGCTAATTAATAAGCCAAATTCATCTGAATTAATTAATTAGGTAAGTACTTAGCCATACTCATGACACAAGTTTCTGAATTGAGAATTTAGAGTCACAAGCGTATCAAACAGGTAAATTTTTACAAGTTTTCGACAGCTTCTCAACAACAAATTATTTAGTACCTTCATATTTAATAACCAGGGGGTAAGTCCATAATGTACGGACAATCAAAGCGTATTTTCTAGTTTCTCAACGGCGACGCGGCGTCGTGTTGTGCTCGCAAATAAAAGAAGGCACGCGGGTCCAGACTCCAGACGGGTTCGGCGACGGCGTCGGCGGCGCGCGGGGGCGGCGTCCTCGTTCCGCGGGGTCGCCGCACAGCGCCGCGGCGCCACCGTCGCTTGTCACCTGCGACGACCGACGACGCTCGGTGCCGTTACTACAAGTCCACAACTCTTGCGCCGACGCGACGCTCCACAAATTCCTCTTTCTAAGTGAACACATACTCGTGCGCGGCTAAAAACCAGTGAACCATACTAAAGTGCTTGTTCTGTAGGATCGCAGTAGCACGGTAAGTGTTTCAATGTTTTCCACAATAAAGTCGAGTTTTGTCTGCTCGCGCACGCGGTTCTGACAGATAACCGATGTTTTTGTTTATGTTTTGTGTTGTTGATATTATTTTGGTATTTTTTGCATACAGTTTAGCAGGTGCCTACGTTTATATCAATGTCAATACATTTGAATGGAATATACCTACATAACAAAATAGTAATATTTAATGCGAGCTGCAGCTACCTGTTTGTTATTATTTATGTACTTACTTAACCGAAATGCGAGTGAAGTCTTATAAAATGCGTAAGTATATTGTTGTCGTTATTTTTCTTGAGTTTTAAACTTTGAGTCGCTATTGAGTTTACTAAGGTTCGATTGTCCGGCTGTGCATGCTTCATAAAGTTATTGTTTATGCGAGATAGCACTTTAGGTGAAGGTGTTAGGAGCTATAATTCCGCGTGGGTGGATGTAGCCTTGGGGGAAAGGGACGTCGCGTCGCCGCCGCCGCGCCGCCATGCAGGTAGGCAGGCTATCGTCGCGGCAAAGACTAATATCACCGGAACGGACACTGCTTTGAGATTCCTACATCTAAGATTACTTTAGGGGTTTATTGCAAAATTCAGTATTCTGTATTAAGTATGCTCCAATTGATGTTAATCTTCTTACTACTGGTTTCAGCAATATCAAATACGTAGAAAAGTAAACACTTGCCAAGTGATCTACCTGGTTGTTCATAGACTAATTCGACAATTTGTTTGCCAATATTTTAATTAGTGTAAGGCCTTAAACATCTTACTTAAGTAATCCTTTAAATCATCTAATGAAACGATTGGACGCTGGGGAAGTCTGAAAAGTATGCTTGATGTAGTTGTTATTTTGGTTTTATCCTTATAATAAAACCTCAGAGCAACCACGATACGTGGTGTTTATCCAAATGGTACCTACCTATGGTAAGCACGTGAAGCACACATTTTAATATTTATTTACAAATAAATGTATTTAAATGGCTTGCTTGCGGGGTCCAAAATAATTAAATCGTTTCTCCGAGACTCGTCAAGCTTCATTGACTCGGCGCTTTTCTGGTGAACGCTATTCAACTCTTAATTATGACTCTCAGGAGTTGGATTGGTTGGGATTGGGAATGGCGTGACGGACTTCTACAAAAAAAACGGCTAGTCAAAGATAATAGTTTTATAACTAGGCAATTAGGTACTATTTGTACTAAACCTGACTACGTAGGTGCATACTCGTATTTACTTTGACTGTCACATTACTCATTAATATAATAAGCGTGTCTGCATTTGGATAAAAATCTGGCCATATGCGAGTCGGACTATTACACGAAGGTTTCCGTACCATAAACCGAAAAAGTAAGGTTTCTTGTTTATTTCAACCGTCTATCTATAAGGAAGCGGACACGAATCATCAACCCGTTCACGATGCCAGCGGGCAAATCGCGCGGCGCTAGAGCGGCGCGCGTTGTGTTGTGTTATGAGAAGTTGCCTATCTATGACTATGTCTCTGCAGACACGCGGGCACCGGTCGACAGGCGCGCGACACGTACGCCGCGCCGCTGCCTTCGTGAACATTTCCAGATAAATCTATCCATTTGAACGCGCCGCCAGTCGCGCTGCCGCCGCCTCCGCCGCCGCGCCTGTGTTCGTGTCCGCGGCCTTACGGTTCTTGAGACACAGCCCGCTGACAAACAGACGGACGGATGGACAGCGGAGGCTTAGTAATAGGGATCCGTTGATTAGGCTTGGTAAGCCGAAGGGTACGGAACCCTAAAAACTTGGAGACCTCTAAGAACACAGGACCTTGTAGGCAGAAAGTAAAACGAACTCGTCTCATCTGTCCAATTAATTAGTCTTTGTTCAAAACAGTGACCGAGAAGTATGAGCGCTACCCGGGTAGGCTCTATAATTTTAATTAAACTCAAGACTTAATTAACTATTGTGAGACGTTAAGTCCTTAATCGAATTTATGCTGTTTGTATTATTTTTCATTTGACAGTCATCTGATTGGTTTCGAGAGGAATTTACACTTTGTTCCACTGTTTTTTCGTTTTCTCGGAACCAAGGTGACTCTGACTAATATAATGTGTCAGTGGTGACATAACGCACTAAATACCTGTTTATAAAAAATATTTAGTTTCCTTACTTATTTCTATTTTTAGGAGGATATATTATTATATTAGGAGCCTACTGATTTAATAACCTACTTATATGTCACTGGCTGACCCGTGGCCACTTGGTTAGGCGGTAGTTTTCGGGCTAATATAATAATATAGCCTATGACACATACAAATAACGTGGCTTTCTATTGGTAAAAGAATTTTCAAAATCGGTTCAGTAGATCTAGACATTATCCCCTATAACTTCACAAACTTTACCTCTTTATAATATTAGTAGATACCTATAGAAGTACCTATAGATTATTTTATGTGTCATCAACTCATCATCATCATCATCCATAGAATGACGTAGCGCTCTGCTGAGCATAGGCCTAGGGTTGCCAACATTTCTTCGACGAAATATAGTATTTTTCAAAATTAGCTATACAAATGAATGGTTTAAAATCATGAAAAAGTCATTCTATAGGGCTTCATGAGCTTAGAGGGCTACATTGATTCTTCAGATAAATACGCGTTACGGCCGCGAATCGTATTTAGTTCAACATACAGCTTTTGCAAAATATTTGAATTTCGCGGGCTACCCTGACGCTTTTTTTAGTGTACCAAAAATAAAATTAACGATTTGTTCACAATTCCATTCATTGTATCACGTCACTAGCGTGATAGTCAAATTTTTGTTGTGTACTTACCTTCCCCCCCCGCAGAAAGTGGCAGAAAATTTGTTCGACGATTCGCCGCTTGCCATCTCCATAGGCTAAATGCTCTAAGTACCATAGGCCTCACTTTTACATCACCAATCCTCACACTCCTGTCACACATTAACATAGGTAGCCTAACTAGTATTATAAATACGAAAATGAGTTAGTTTGTTACGTACGTTTTCGCGCCAAAATCGCTTAAGGGCTGTTAATGTGCCTGTCCATTTGCGGGGTGCGAGGCGGCGGACCGGAGAAACGGACAAATATTAACCAATCAAAGTTAGTCAAAATGTCAGTGACTCACGTTGTGCGGAGATTTTATGCAATTCCTGGACCTGGCACCCTTAGGCAGAGGCTAGGTGCAATTGAGTACATAATGACTGCGAAAAACAATCTACTTATAAACAAAAAAAAACTTGTAGGTACCTAAAAATAGATCGACTCTAACTTTACTTTAGTACCTATTTTTGCCACTGGCACGCTAAAGAAGTAAATTTCATGAATTTAGAATAAGCTCATCTAGGAAGTTTTTACAAAACTTGCTCTAACTGGAGTTCAGATTCCCACTTTTGACCGTTGCAAAGCGCATCGTTGGCTAGGTAACTAGTTCCGAGTGTTGAGTACAGGTGGCACTGCTAGTATCGTTTTATGTGGTCGTAAATTTTATTTGTGCTTACGGCGAAAAAGTATTTCTTTTCAAATAAGGTAAAGGATAACCTATATCTATACTAATATATAAAGCTGAAGAGTTTGTTTGTTTGCGCTAATCTCAGGAACTACTGGTCCGATTTGAAAAAAATATTTCAGTGTTACATAGCCCATTTATTGAGGAAGGCTATAGGAATAGGAGCGGAGCAGGAGCAGAGGTTGCGCGGATCAACTAGTCGTGTATAAATGTTTTTTATTTTTGGTTCTTGCAATGTTTCAATACATTGTTGTAAAACAATTTTCTATAGGAAAATACATTTATTATTGACAGTTGTTTATCAAAGTTTGATAAACAACAGTACTGTTAATAATTACAAACTAACAACTAACGAACAAACTAAATGTGATTTAGGTCTATCTATTTAATATCGTAGATATATCTGCCTTTTTTATTTTTTAAAGGATGGGAAATCATCAAATGACTCCTCCCGCTCTGGGTGAAGCAGGAGGGAGTGTCAGACTCTTACTGACTAAAACCCATCCGTGTTCCTCCTAGTGCCCTTTGCGTTCCAGGGCTAAAGTGCCTCTTTCGAACAAAGCCTGCAGCCTCGGCAGGCTCTGGCCCTAGCGGGGCCCAGTCTTCTATGCTGACAGCTCTTTGAGGCGCGCGTGGAACACAGCGCGCCGTCGACCCGGCCCTGGTTCTGGGTGCTTACTCTCGAATATAATTCCGATAGATCGACATTGGAATTGTCAGCCAAACGTCAGGGATTGGCTAGACTCAGTGAGTCCAGCCAATCCCTGACCATTAAATCAACCAACTGACGTTTGACCAATGTCGATCTATCGGAATTATATTTCAGAGTAAGCACCCTGATCAGACGTCGAGCCACAGTAGCCGATGGATGCGAGACGTGCAGGACCGGTCGTTGTGGCGACGCTTGGGGGAGGCTTATGTCCATTGGATGTCTTTCGGATGATATGATGATGATGATGATTGAAGCTCCATTTGATATGTACTATGCTAAATTATATACAGCACACTGCCTTTATCAGAGAGGAGGTATATGTCTCAGTCTCAGCCGGGGAACGTTGAGGCGCACTCGCGTCAAATTTAGAAACGAGCTTTTGCCCGCAACTTCTTACGCGCAAATCCCGTTTGTCCCTGATCCTGTGGGTATTTCGGGAAATCCTTAGTGCTTCCCTACACTCCCCAAGGAACCTCCATGGCAAACTTCAGCTTCCTACGAGCAGTAGTTCGGCTGTGCGTTGTCACTCAGTAACGAAAGAATTTTATATAGATACTCGTACCTATTAGGATATACGGTGTGTTCCAGAAGTGCGTGTTCATATTTAAGGGCCCCTTATCCGAAATTTACGTTTCTAGATCGAGTTGTTTTCAGAGAAATCACCATACATAAATTCGTAAAAAAATATATAGTATAGATACATGTGAGATCTAGTGACTTTTTTGGTTAAAAACACGATATTTAACATTTTGATCGATAAAAAAAAATCAGGAAGTAAAGTCGATTTTGAAAGTATTTTAAGTTGTATGAGACTTGTGGGAACGCAATTTTTATGAAAATTTAACATTTCATTTACTAATCGGGTTTGACAGGGATATTATTGGATAGATTTTTATAATATGGCACTTATTTTTTTTATATTAAATAAATACGTGAAAAACGGCTCGCGCGCACCGCGCTATTGTCCTGCCGGGAAAAGGGAAAAGGTGCTGTCGGGAAAAGGGGCCCTTAAGTTTTTTTTTGGGTAGCTGGATATACATAAAGAAAGACATAGAGGAGGATTTCCCGAAACTCTTACGGAAACGGGAAAAACGGGATATTCGCGTACGAAGGCCAAAATGGCAAAACAAAAGAAAATGTTTGTAAAAAATAAATACCTCCCGCAAATACCGACTTAAATGTACCACTAAAAAAATGCACTGTAAAATCACTTTCCAAGCAGTTTGAAGTTGCTGACATGAATGCTGTGATTGAACTAATGTAATAAGTTATTGGTTCGAAACTTTTTAGTTGATTTTTTTTTGGGTCAATTTTAACTTTTAAATAAATAAATATAATTAATTGACCCACTTGACTAATACTAGATCTAACCAATTTTTTTTTACTGTTGATAGGCACGCGTTTGACCACTATCTCACCTGATGGTAAGTGATTATGTGGTCGAAGATGGATATTTATTGCAATGTTTATTTATAACTAGTTGACCCGCGCAACTTCGTCTGCTCCGCTCCTGTGGTTCTTAGCGTGATGATATATAGCCTTCCCATCCATCATCATCATCTGCCTAGCCTTTTCCCAACTATATTGGGGTCGGCTTCCAGTCAAGCCGGATTTAGCTGAATACCAGTATTTTATGAGGAGCGGCTGCCTACCAGACCTCCACAACCCATTAACTGGGTAACATGGTACTTCATGGCAAGACTGGAGTCAGATTTACTGGCTTCTGACTATCCCTACCCTACCTACCCTACCTACCCTACCTACCCTATCTACCCTACCTACCCTACCTACCCTACCTACCCTACCTACCCTACCTACCCTACCTACCCTACCTACCCTACCTACCCTACCTACCCTACCTACCCTACCTACCCTACCTACCCTACCTACCCTACCTACCCTACCTACCCTACCTACCCTACCTACCCTACCTACCCTACCTACCCTACCTACCCTACCTACCCTACCTACCCTACCTACCCTACCTACCCTACCTACCCTACCTACCCTACCTACCCTACCTACCCTACCTACCCTACCTACCCTACCTACCCTACCTACCCTACCTACCCTACCTACCCTACCTACCCTACCTACCCTACCTACCCTACCTACCCTACCTACCCTACCTACCCTACCTACCCTACCTACCCTACCTACCCTACCTACCCTACCTACCCTACCTACCCTACCTACCCTACCTACCCTACCTACCCTACCTACCCTACCTACCCTACCTACCCTACCTACCCTACCTACCCTACCTACCCTACCTACCCTACCTACCCTACCTACCCTACCTACCCTACCTACCCTACCTACCCTACCTACCCTACCTACCCTACCTACCCTACCTACCCTACCTACCCTACCTACCCTACCTACCCTACCTACCCTACCTACCCTACCTACCCTACCTACCCTACCTACCCTACCTACCCTACCTACCCTACCTACCCTACCTACCCTACCTACCCTACCTACCCTACCTACCCTACCTGCTTACTTTTTTTTTGTTTTAAACCTTCCCTGTATTCTGGCGAAAGTAACAAAGAAATAATTATTTAAATCAGTCCCGCCGGTCTCGAGTTTTAGCGAGACTAACGAACAGCAATTCATTTTTATATATAAAGAATAGGTAAGTTACCTCTATGCCTTATAAAGCATGTAAGATGTAACTAACTCATAGAGAATTATCACACGTTCGATTATAAATTACGCTCAGTATCAGGTGTGTATTATATTATCACTTTGTCATAATAAATAAGTACAACTGCTCATTTTAAGGGTTCCGTGCCTCAAAAGGAAAGAAAAACGGTACCCTTATAGGATCACTTTGTTGTCCGTCCGTCCTTCCGTCTGTCAAGACCATTTACGATCATTAAAAATATAGTGTTTATTTAAAGTAAAATGTACATACTTTGTGGCTTAATAGGCGATTCGGCCGCTGAGTTTCGTCCGATCCGGTCGAAACAGGAATTTCGTTATTATTTATTTTTGAGTGGTGTTTTGGACGATACTTTTTTTAGGCAAATTTTGTACAGTCAGAATGAATAAACCGGCCAAGTGCGCATCGGACTCGCACACGAAAAATTCCGTACCATATACCTTAAATTTTATTATTTTTGTTATAGCGGCAATGGATCTGTGAAAATATCGTCTACCTATTACGGTTCTTGATATACAGCCCGCTGACAGACGGACGGACTGACAGCGGAGGCTTAGCAATAGGGTTCCGTTGGTTACCCGTTGGGAACGGAACTCTAAAAACCTTAGGAAGAATTATATTTTGTTTAAGTAAAAGTCAGATAATGGTTGGAAAAGATAAAGTTTACAACAAAAGTTCTTTAACTTTTTTAATCAACCACGTTTAAAAAGAGAGCAATACTTTGTAATGATAGTTTTTGTTTTGTTGTGTTTGTCTGTCAATGTGGGTGCAACATGCCAAAAGTTGAAAACAAACCAACCCATGAGTGATTCTGATTACTTATTAATGTTTATTTTATTAATTATTTTTTTTCGTGGCCCCAAAGTATAATGTTTCTGACGTGACTTTGTCTCTAAGCATACCTATGTATGCTTTGACTTTGTTTTATACTATGTAGTGAAATTCCTGTTTCGACCGGATCGGACGAAACTCAGCGGCCGAATCGCCTACTAAGCTAAATTTTTACGGAACCCTCGGTGGGCGAGACTGACTCGCACTAGTCCGGTTTTTTTTTCATTGAAATAGCAACATTTTCAACAGTACTTTACGACCTCAATAATTGTTAGTGCTCGTCTAGAAATATAGCTCGGGGGAATGCGCCTAACCTAACTATTATTATTTAACAAGTGCAGTCTGTCTGTCCGTCATGATAATATTTATTGTTTGCAACAATATAATATTAAAAGGTTTGTGTTTATGCTCAGTTAATACGTTTAAGATTATACGTTGCGAGCGCCTGATCCTGGCTTTTACAATAAATAAATTCAGTTTGACGGTAAAATTGTATTATACGTTTAATAAATACCGATATTTAATGACAGGGCTTTGAACGTGCAGATTGCGAGGCAATGCTTTAGAAAAATTATATTTTGACTCTTCGGCGAATGGCGAATTAAATGTTTTATGAGAACATAGGCTGGAGTTTTGTTTAAATTGACGCCTCCCAGGTGTTTTAGAAGAAAGATCATTTGAAATAAGCCCCGACTCTCAGTTTA
Source organism: Lacanobia oleracea (assembly GCA_950371165.1). Lineage (NCBI taxonomy): Eukaryota > Metazoa > Arthropoda > Insecta > Lepidoptera > Noctuidae > Lacanobia > Lacanobia oleracea. The sequence goes on from OX493385.1 coordinate 4,388,017, forward strand.
CTATCATCCTTCCCTTGGTAAAAATAGGCGAAAGTCTCTGTCACTTGTATTATAAATAAACACGAAAATTCATTCGCAAATCCAATTCCTGATCCCAATAACATAATTCCAAGGGTGATTGAGCAGGCACCACGCCTTGAAACCGACATTTTATATGATTTGCAAGTACGGAACCCCGCCGAGCGGATTGCATTGAGCAGTTGAGTTTGAAATAGGCCCTCGGGGTACCGCAGGGCGTGCTCTGCGGGCTCCTAATACGTTGTTTAAATATTTTTCATTTTTAACTATTTTGCGTCCCGTGGAGATGTAATGAAATCTAAGTAGGTAGTTCAATATTAAAGGGTGCGAGCAATGTGCGTTATAGCATTCTGTAAGTGTTTGTTGTTGATGAACTCAGCGCTCGTTATGATGCTGACTCGAAGTGGTGCTGCTGGTGGTGCCATGAGCACTGCTTTATAGATAGTTTGTAGATACATAATGAATCTTGCGTCAGCCAAAAAAATATATATTATTTGTTGTTATAGCAATAGAAATACATATTCCGTGCAAATTTCAAATGTTTACCTCTTATGGTTCTTGTGACAGACAGATGGACGGCCGGACAGATGGATGGACAGCGGAGGCTTAGTAATAGGGTTCCATTGGTTACCCTTTGGGTACGGAACCCTAATAAAAAAAGCCTCAAAAGTAAAACAACGCACAAAATCAAGAAACAATCGTTTACGAACGGCACTGGTCCTACCCACCCTCAATTCGAGCATGTATGGCTAGCCATCGAGCGCGTATCCGTACCGTGTAATTCTATCTCATAAATATTAGCGCAAATAATACATATTCGAGTTGAAATGGCGCCTTGATTGATGTCAAAGCGTTCGCTACGAGCCGTGGTAACGTTGTGCAGGAAACGTTCCCGGCGCTTGCTTTAATCTGTGAGAATATTAGAACCGGCTTTTATATGAAAGGTACGGAATTTTTAAAAATTAGGAATGATTATCTACTACTAAAAAAAGCGAATGAATTGGTACCTAGGTTCTTATTTTGAGGATTTTACAAAAAATACAACTTGTCAAACAAAATTAGCCAAAGTACTTAAAAGTAACTGTTTTTTTTTTAATATAGATAAGCTCCCATTAATGACCACTATCTCACCTGATGGTAAGCGATGATTTGGTTGAAGATGGAGCACGATTGACTAGAAGTATTGTAGCTATAAGGAAACAGACTCTGGCAGAGAAATCCACTCCTTAGATGTACCTACGCAATGTGTTCCCAAAACGTTTTGTGAGTGTGGGTGGGATGTCCAGTACCAGTGGCGCGTCTTATGGTCCGATGATGGAACGGGCCAAACTGTCCAAAATGTAACCGACAGAAAACAAATAGCTTAACATTTCCGCTTATTTGTTGTTTTTTTTTAAATATAGAATTCGAGACAACAAATGAAATTTAGTGAACCCGGAATATTGACTGGAAAAAAAGCGATGTCTCATTTATGAGCCGATTTTTCAATACTCAGATAACTTTTATCTGAGCAACTAAAATGAGGGAAACTATGTTTAATTTAAAGACGAAAAACGTATTAAAAAAAATCTATTAACGCCAGCGAAACGTATTGAAAACCATGGCCTTTGAATATTTATACCTAACTTTCCCACATCACTCAAAAAGTCAAAACTCGCAAATCGTGTGAATTGCCGTTCATAGACAGTTTACCCAAACCTGGATATTTACGCCTCCGGCTTATTCCATTAAATCTAATGTCAACGTACTTTCGTCAATGCAATAGATACTACTTAACTGTTTCCCATGAGAATATTTTAGTTATTTCGTCCGCGAAATATTTCCGTCTCCATAGCTAGAGAAGTATAATTGTAAAGAAATTTGTAAAAATTCAGAACAAATAGATTGTTCATATACGTCCGCTACAACCACTACACTACTAACCTGCGCGTCTCGCATCCATCGGCTACCCGCGACCTTCACCAGGCCATCGGTCCACCTTGTGGGAGGCTTACAACACTGCGTCTTCCGGTACGCGGTCGCCGCTCCAGAACTTTTCGGCCCCATCGACCATCTGTTCTTCGAGCAATGTGCACTGTTTGGGGATCTTCGGGCTATCTCGGTAACCTTGGTTCTCTTGCCAATATCATCATTCCTGGTATAGATTGATTAGATTGTTCATTAATGATTAAAAATGTACCTATACATCAAAAATCTGTCAGTAAGAGATTTCCCGAAATTCCTATGGGAAAGAACGGGATATGCGCGAGCAAAAGCTAGTAGATCCAGATAGGTTATCACTAGCAACTTATTTTTTTATAAAAAAAAACCGCTTTTTTTCCCGTCATTTCATGACGCAGGTAACATAGCATAGTCAAAGCAAAGTGTCAGTAGCAGTTCCGCCTATAATATTATGTGTCTATGGTTGCCTGAGGTTGCTCAGGGCTAGCCTGTGCTCAAAGAGCGGAGAGGAGCAGGGAAATGTGGAGCTAGAAAACTTTGCAAAATTGTTCTTCTTTTTTTTCTCTGCACGCCTCCTTTCCTTTACAGGAGAATTGGCAAATTTTCCTGTATTATACAAAAAAAAACTTGCATTATACAACTTGGAACAAACTTCTTATTGGGTAGGCAGTACCTAAGGTCTTACGCCCCCACACACTCTTGTGTCAGAGTTTCTAAACCGCCTCAAGGGTCTTTGACATGGTTTATTTGGCCAAATGGTGGTCACCATTTGGCGGCCGGGACCACCGGCTTATACGTGCCTTCCGGAAGTACGGAATCATCTTTTTATCAGACAATCAGGTGATTCAAGCCTGCAATGTCCTAGCCAAATTGGGAACTACTTTACAAAGTATGCTTCCTATGGGAATCGATCCCACGACCACCGGGTCACAAAGCAAACGCCTGAACCACTCGACCACGGAGGCAGATAGTCCCATAGCGACTTGTTCATGGTGATGAGTACAACCCTTAAGAGGTACTGCGTTTATTCTGTAACACGTTATATAGTATATTGTTATTTGTTACTTTGATTTTGAGACCTTTACGTTAATTATCGCGATTAAATAAAAACTGTTTTTACAAAAAAAATAAAACCGACTTCTGGTGTTGGAGGAGTATAGGCTTTCGAATAAAAAAATAATTTTTTAAATCGGTCCACAATTGGCGGAAAAATCAGTGAACAAACATACCTAGTCAGTCAAAAACGTATGCGATTGACATACCTACGCTGTTGAAATGTGACGTGATCAAGCCCTTGTATTTAAGCATTTCAAAAGTCGCATTCGCGTATAATATGGCACTTGGTCTAGTTTAGAGATTCTGAAATTTTGAAAAGTTATTGCGACATAAATTTGAACGCTTTTCTAACACGAGAATTGGTACTTTAGTCTCCGCTTACAATCTCCACTTCAAACACTTTGCTTTTACTAGTGGAAAAGCGCTGTTTCCGCTCCGTTCTGCTTCAGTTCTGCAATGGACGCTAAGCTCCTCCTCGCTCATCTACTCAAACTCGCTCCGCGTATATAGACGGGCAGCCAAATATATATTCCCGTCGTAGTAAACGCCTGCTCGTCTGTCACCAACATTCGTTAAACATGCTAAAAACATGTTCTGATGTGTGATCGCCCCCGCTTTGTCAAAGTTTTAATAATTTTTCAAAGTGCTGTTTGTAGTTTTAAGCCTTTGTTATGTTAAAGTCATAATTTGACGAGAGTATGGAACTGATTGGAAGGCTCTTTTCGTAACAAATTTCAATCTGATGTTTCAGTAAATTAATTGGCTTTCGTTACAAAGCGTTATGTTCTCGTCAATACGGTTTTACATTTTGTGAATAGAACGGTAGGTAATGTTGGATGGCACTGTTTTTCTCTTTTTTTAGTCGATTAACTTTTTAGATATTATGGGCTCAGTAGGTGGTCGCCGGTACTTCCGAACAAGAGACTTCCGAACAAATTCCGCAACCCTGGAACGCGGCGGGCACTAGGGGGAACACGGATGGGTTTTAGTCAGTAAGAGTCTGACACTCCCTCCTGCTTCAACCAGAGAGGGAGGAGTCATTTGAAAAAAAAGGTGGTCGTGTTAATTGTAGCATCAGTGGTTATTTCATATACCTGGTCTACTAGATAGATTTATAAACGAGGAAAATCTTAAAAAAGGACTCCGGCCGGGAATTCCACTTCTTAACTGCCAGTAAGTAACACTTCAATAACTTAAATAATCTGCACGTAATAATATCTGCAACATTGACCATATAAAGATCAATTTTCCGTTGATCGGGGCCTGCGTACGCGCCGCGAGCAAGTTTACTCCCTTATTAGGAATTATAAAAATATAATATGCCCCTGTAATTCTTGTTTTTTGTTTCGGTAGCCGATACTCACCACAAATTATTATGTATTAAAATAGGCGAGGTTCGACTGTAAGCGGGGTTTGAGAAGTCAGTGTTGAACAATAATTCTTGATTGTTCATGATAGTGAAAATGTGTTTAGTAATGACGACGCAGATGTGACGCATGGCAAGCTCATATTTACCAGAGCTGATCATCTATACTAATATTATAAAGAGGTAAAGTAAATGAGTTTGTGAGATTGTAGGGGGTAATCTCTGGATTTACTGAACCGCTTTTGAAAATTCTTATACTAATAGAAAGCCACGTTATTTGTGAGTGTCATCATAGGCTAATATTAAACCAAGAAATACCACCCAACGAAGTGGGCGCGGGTCAGCTAATTATATATAAAATTCTTCCGTGACTGCCTGATTGAGTAACTGACAGACAACGCACAACCGAAATTTGGCATGTGAGTTCCTTGGGGAGTGTTTATTTATTTAAGGGAACAGTTACATGTTAAGGTTTAAGTAAAACTATGAGTAAAATAATGAGTTGGTAAACATGTAACCCACACCATTGTCCACGGTTCAATAACTGTGTTGTGTGAGAGTTCCATGTAGGTCCCTATTACTAAGCTTCCGCTGTTCGTCCGTTTGTCCCTCCATCTGTATGTCAGCGGGACGTATCTCTTGAACGATAACATTTGGTAGACAGTTGAAATTTTCACAGAGTTTGCATTTCTGTTGCCACAGCGGCAAACATCATAATAAATTTACATTTTTTTTAAAGTACCTACATAGTATCATGTCAAGCGCGAGTCCGACTCGCACTTGACCGGTTTTTATTTATTTTCAATCGAGCCTTTAGTCCGTTACACGATAAGTGTGTAAGATACTTGTAAATCCAATCTTTCGCATTCATCATAATAGGGTATTTTACTGAAGAAACCTAGTTAGTCCATCAGATAATTTTCTAAAAAATATTGAACACTTATTTTTTCTTTTTTTCACGTAATTAAAACATAAAGACGATACAGTGCGTTGAAAACACGAATGACGTCACTACGATGGTACAATTTGTACCAGCGCAGCAGCGATGTGAAGTCAACAGCAGCCCCCTTTGATGCGCTATATCTTTATCAATTTTTTATTGATTCGGTATGGTAAAAAATAAGTGTCCAATATTTTTGAAAAATTAACGGACGGACACATTTTTTCTCAAATAAAATCATAATTTTTAGATCTAGTTAAATAGCCTAATATTTTTTTTTTGTTTGCTCTTGACAGATGAGGAAAAAATCAGATGTAAACAAAACCGCTCCGCTTTCAATGAGACACTGGGTCATACAGAAGCGTGAGCATCATTACTTTGTTCTACTGTAATTACTTTTTTGAATTATTAATCCAATATTTAAAATCTTCCCAGGAGAGTTTTTGGCGAGCCATTCTGGATTTGGTTTTTTGTACTTATAAGTACCTAGGTTGTGTTCCCATTGTCGAACTCCAATCTTTTATTTACGGGCATTGGTAGCTACTTAACCAACGATTTTCTTATGCATTTGAAGTTGGGTATTTGTCAAGGTCTCCTTTAGTTTGTCTAGTCTTTCTTTTTCATACCGAAGACCGGAGCCGCCGGCGATCGGACCGGACCGGAGTAGGGGGTACTTTTATGTCAAAATTTGACAGTTTTTTGACACGATTTCTTAACTCGAGACTCACTCAGGCACAGAGAAATTTTAACACAAAGGTTGCGAGCATAGACAAGTAGACCAGTTTGTGACGAGACAGAGTGTTAATATAATCCTTCAGGTATTTAACAATAGGGTAGTTTCCAGTAAAGTATAATTTATTTTTGGTCCCGTTACTTAGATACGCAAAAAATATTGGACTCGAATTCATTGCGCTGAACATACAATGATAAAATTCACCAAAGTTCAGGAGCTTGTGATCTCACTTCTATTTGAATAGTGTCGGGACTAAGGCGTGACATCACACGAAATTACTTATTTCGTCTTATATCTATCATTACAGGTTTAAATATTTCGTCTTTGCGTTTTATTTACCTACGTGATAAAAGTGAAACACGTGTCCAAATAGATTTCCATACGAATCTACTCTATTTATTTTCCTATCCACACAACGTTTTCAAGTTAAGGCTGCTCTCTCGAAAAAGCTTAAAAAAGCGGGCAGAAAGAAAGCAGTTTTTCGTCTGCACTAACAGAGAAATGACTTCTGATAAAAATAGTCAGTAATCTACATGATATGATCCGTAATTTGGTTTAGCCAGAATTTGGCTATCACTAGGTATCACATAAGATATGAAAAAAAAAACGCATCAAATCACCTCCAAATCGTTGAGATGAAACCATTTTACTCCTTCATTTTTAACCAAATGAGTATAAAAAAACTATTAACTGTTTTTCAATACAAACGAAAATAATTTGGTTTAGTTACTTTTTAAAAACATTTATTGTAAAAAAATAAAAATGGGTGTAGCGGAGTGGCGCGTGGAGGCGTAGTTAGCTCCGTTTTTATGTACAAGGTCATTAACATGAATACCTTAACTAAAACACACAGTTTTCTTAACCCAACGTTACATTATTTCAAAAAATCATTGCACTCTTGCAAATCTCACTTACACAATCCAAAAAACACGCATAAAATAAGAAACCAAAGTCAACGTTAAAATTAAAACGACCACTTTGGCAAGCCCATTGATATTTATTTTATAAATCAATATCTTTATTTTAATCATTTATATTATCTTCTCCTATTCCGAAAACATACGGGTCCGTAGGTACCTACATATCGGTACGTACACTTGAAGCCTAGAATTTAAAAGAGTAATTTGCTAATATTAAATTTTCTATTCAAAACTAGCCAAACGTGACAGATGAAATGACAGGCTGTCGGTCGTCGGATGTATTGTATGACATTTGTCTAAGTAGTGTGTTGAATGAATGGCGTGTAATGGAGCGCTTGCGGCTTGTAATCATATCTAATCAACAATAGGAATAAAAGTAATTGTTGATTGCTTCATGGTTTTAGCAAATTTAGAGTGAGTTAGAAGCATACAAAAATCTTTGTGAATGGTGTTTTTGGGACCAAGTAGCGTTCCTTGAGGACCCCCACATATTTTCCTCGTAGATAAGCCCCTAGCCTAAAACTTCATTAGCTTGCGTGCTCCGCAGTTCTTAAAACCTTTCCACAACAGTCTGTTTCAATGCTAAGTACTACAACTGCTAAGTACTTCAATGGATACAATAACTTTATCGTTAACGTTTCTTTGTTACTCAGTAACTGGAGGTGAATTTGATCGCTTGCCACTGTCGCTATTGACACCGTTTCCGCAGTTAAAACAGTTGTTTTTGCTTTATTATAATTATCTTGTCGTTCACTGTTTATAGTTATTAAGTTACTCAAACAGACATTAATGGGGCAAAGTCTGTTAGCAATTTCATCCTTGGTAACTATGCTCGCTGCTTCTCTTCTAATTTCTCCTTTTGCTCTTGTTCCCTCATGGCTACAACCTGGGAATCTTTAAGTGAAGAGGTATAATAACTGGCACGATTTGTGAGCACCCACTCCATTGGTTGGTTTGAAGACGATAGTTCTGACGCTTCACGTTATTGGTTCGTCAGTCAATGCTCATCGACTATTGCACTTGCAAGTTTCGTTCGCCCACCGTACATTGGCGAGATCACCCCGCTGCATCCATCTGTGCTCACGATTCGTGCCGGCTACTATATAGGCTACTTCTAGGCGAGGATGCTCCATCGTTAACTGAATCATCTATCTTGTTGATTGGTATATTTATTATATATTTATACTGAATTTGTGGTTTATATTTGTATATTGTTTATTATTGTATTTGAATAATTATCTTTCGCTTTTTATTGCACCTACGGCTGTTCTCTGCATTACCCAAAGGTTGACTGGTACAGAATGCCTATGGCATTAAGTCCGCCTCTTAACAGTTGTGTGCTGAAAGTGTTAAATAAATGAATAAATCATCGTTTACCATCAGTTGAGTAGTGCTCAAATGCAAGCCTAATAATATTAATGCCCTTTTTTTCGAAGAATCAATAATAGGAGTTGCGTCTGTAATTTATGCCTAAAATTGTATAAATAATATCTAAGTAACTAAAGTTTTACTCAACTAATTTGCTTAGCTGAACTTGGCTAAGCTGAACTCATGTCCAAAAGATAGTAAATTGCTTTTAGAATAAGGACTTATCTTTCGAAATTCTAGAGGCGAGTTAGTTACTATCTAGGTCTACAATAGTATACTTGATTGTCTGTCTGTCAGTGTGTGTCTGTTCAGTCAGTGAGTAATAAGTGCAGTAGTTGCAGGACGCATGTCCTCACCATACAATTTAAATGATTCAAATTATACTAAGTACTGATAAATGAAGTCTTCAAAATATAATTCTGAAATCGTTTTTTGCTTTCGCCACGGGTAATCGGGAAAATTACTAACTGTCGTACTGGCTATTATATAATTATATTTGTGGCAAAGCGACTTGAGTTGCGGACAGTAGCTTGGTATTTAGTATTCTTATTTTTTTACACACTGTGAATATATGGAGCTCAATACAGGATGTATTTTTATCTGGAATCTGGCCACTTAATATTTATTATATTTACGCTAATGTTTACTTGTACAGTTAACTTAAAGTAACTACTAAATATTGTTAAACATTGAATAGGGCTGGGCTTTCCATCGACCAAATAATAAGTATTGCCATTCAACGCGGCAATGCTGTCAGTGTTCTGGGCACTTTTCCCATTGACCTTTGTGAATGAATTTTTGATACTCAATGATTTATTTTGTACACGCCTTAATTAAGTATCTATTACTGAAAACATGTTTGTTGCTTCTCCAATCGTCAGTTTATTTCCTTGTATCCATCCATTCAAACGTACATGCCGTTATCAACAAAGGTCCAGCAACAAAACGTTCAGCAGCATCGATACTTCAAAGCTAAGTAAATTTAATGGATGCCACGAATCAAAAGCACTAAAAACCAGCTCAAAACCCTGACCTAAAAGGCAAAAAAACTTAACGAAACGCTCGTCTATCCGTGGATCGTGAGAAAGTCGTAATAAACATATCAATTTTAAGATCGATCAGCTTTCTCGTGATTGCTAACTGTTTATTAGTTCCCTACATAGGGTCAGTAAGTATAGCTAAGGTTTGCAGTAGCCATATTTATTGAAATTACTTACAATTTCATTGTGGAGTGTAATAATGGCCTGCAAGCCGGTAGCTTCGCTCGCCTTAATATTAGGCCGCATTTTGTTAGTAACCACTCGAATTAGATGGTTTATATGTTAACGATTTGGTCAGGCAGCCTGCTCGGAGCGGCGAGGTCGCTTCGTGCAGGTACTCTTATGTTTTTCTTCTTTCTTTTGGCACTTATCTAGTCGCCACGATTAAAAACTTGTTTTATCTACTGAAAGCACTTTCATGATACATTTTTGTTACTTATTGGAAGAGATTCTGTTTCATCGAACCCCCATTCGTTTCTAGTAAGCTTGTATCTATGAGTATCTAAAACTAGAACTTCTTCATGTTAGACTTTCTCATCACTGAGTTCTACTTTAAATTAAGTTTTTGGAGTTATTTTTTTTTATCAGCTAAGGGTAGAAGACCTATGGGTAGAATATTTATTGGAGTAACCCAATAAATGTTCGCCCCATAGGTCTTCTCCATCAACACATCTACCCTTAGCTTTCTTAGCAATATTTCTTGCACAGTCATTGAAATGTTCAGGACACTCCATTTGTCCTAATCTGTGAAATACTTCACCATAAACGGAACATAAAACCTCATATTAGCATCAGTAACAATAAAACAATCCTATGCAGCCTTGTACAATAAACTGAGTGACTAACGTACGATACAAAGTCGCTAGTTATTCAAACTTCGCCCGCTATTCAAGCTAATACTTATTCTTATTTGTCTAGCTCGTTGAAAGCCAGGCATACCGGCAGGAGCCCGACAATTAATCATTTAGATAACCCACCAATGAAGGAAGGAAGTATGCAACATTTATATTTTGTATGACAAAATACCTAGCGGTTTGATCCGGACATAAAAACTCAAACAGTCCGCGTTATAGAGTTGTGGGGCTCTGGTATGCGATATCGATGGTTTCTTCGCTACTTGTAATAAGCAGCTCTGATTTGTTTCAAAGGAGATATTTTACAGTCACAGAAATGTCTTATATACAGTAATATTATTGATACTAAACGGTAGATATTTAAGAAAAACATAAAATATATCTCAAACCGTCAATCGCGTTATTGAATCGGCATTCGCTTCTTTTGTTACAAGCTCCTCCTAACACATTGAAACTAGATTGAACTCAGATTAACTAAGATCTTGTAAATCTGCAGTTTTATTTATCGCATCCGATTCAATCTGTGTCCCTCCCTGACAAACCTTCGGTATCGATATCGATGCACCGTTGCAGGCAACAGCACTACCGTTTCACATTTGAGCCTTTCGCGTAGTCGCTTATCGGGCACGTTTTACATTTTTATTGCAAGCGGATACGGGCCGCGCTGTGTCGGCGTTATTATTTCTCCCTACAATTATTGCTTAGAAGTCCGGCCTGTGGCGGGCCGACGGGCGTCGTGCGACCCTCGTGCGGGCGTCGTGCGGGCGTCGTGCGATTGTCGCGCGATTGTTTCTACGCTACTTTTTACATGATATACGCGATTGGTATATGTGGTTGTTATCTATTAGACGAAGGTTGGCTGCGATTTTAGAAGCGATAAGCTTTGTGAGCGCAGCTTTTCTTTAAACGGTTTAAGGTTATTTTGGATTTTACAAAATGTGATATTGTATTTAAACGTAGATTAATAATAATAATAATTTTATTTATATATACCTCATAGGTCTCATACCACATCATCATCATCACCCACAGCCCAGCTTCGCCCATCTCGCTGTCGTCTGTCCATCTCGTTACGACTGCCGATACGGTTCTTCCAGTCTCGGTCACCAACTTACTATATCATCATCGCCTTGCCAGGTGTCCTCCCAGCTCCATTTCAGTTCCATAATACGTTTTCCGATGTCGACGATCTTCGAACGATCTACGTCTTCGGATCTTGACATTCATAATGCGTACAGCTAAGGGGTGGAATTCCCTGCCGGAGTCTGGGTTCCCTGATAGCAACAACCTGCGAGTCTTTAAGTAAAGAGTGAATAGGTTACTTCTAGGCAAGCGTGCTCCATCTTCGACCACATCATCGCTTACAATTAGGTGAGATAACATCAAACGCGTAAAAAAATAATTCTGTCAGCGGCTTCTCCCGCGTAAGCTTCAGAAATTATACCAAGGAAACATACATACATAAAAATAAGTAAGATAAGTAATCTAATTCTGTGACCAATTTCATCAAGATCCGTTCAGCTTCAGCCGTCCTGGAGTGATTGAGTATCAAACATCCATCCATCTATCCAAGCTTTCGTATTCATAATTTGAGTTAAGAGTTAAGACATTTACTTAGGAAAATACCATTCCTTACATTGTTTGTACGAGTAAGACAAGTCTTAAAAAATATCATTTTTTGCTTCACAAGTGGCTAAGTACTTGATCGGCATCACATGATAATTTTAATTTCGCCATCTTGTATTATAATGTTTTTCTTTGTACACGAGTACGGTATGTGGAATGTGGTGGAACGGGATGCAATTCCTTCGATAGCACACATGCACTTTAACAACATGTTTCTATGTGGCCCCATTGAATGGACACACTTTACTATATTCGCACGGGTGCAAATTAATGTTTATTTTGCTGAAACTAACAAAGTGAACATCTAATTACCGGAGTCAATAATATTGTTCAGTTGAGATAAAAAGTGCAATAGACAACCGTCAACGACGTCTGTTCTCAGGTGTCTACCACGGGACATCTCTACCGCAGTATAATAGATATTATTACCTCCGTTATATTTTTTTGATTAATTTTGAGATATCTCCTAAGATATTCATCCAAATTAAATGGTATAAACGGCAATTTTGCTCTAAATTGAACACTCAAGATGACTAACATATATATTAAGATAAGGATTTGTACTACTTTAGTGAGAACACCTCTTCAAATAAAGCAGTATTTTAAATCAAATTTGAATATCATAAAAATGGTTATTGTGAGTCAACTATAAAAGATACACATATGCTATCGCAGAATTTTTCGTAGATATTTATGTGTTATCTAAAACTGTAGTACATTGTTTTGTTCTATCTAATAGTTTCCGCTGCGCAGGCGATGTAAAGATTTTTGTAGATCATTTTTTTCCGACCTCTTCAGTAATAATCTTCAAATATCAGCGAATTTACACAAAACCCGCATCAAAATACGTTGCATAGTTTTAAAGATCTAAGCATACATAGGGACAGACAGACGTGGGAAGCGACTTTGTCTTCTATACGTATAATAAAATCGTAGACTAACCGTGTCCGCTAAGTTTTGTTAAGCTATAAAAGCTAATTTGATAAAAACAAATACAACTCAATTCTAAAACGTAATAGCAAGAAAATAAAAATTTTATGATTTTATTATTTTCAAAGCTACTGACTGAAATCCGTCTTTTTTTTAAGGATGGGAAATCATCAAATGACTCCTCCCGCTCTAGGCGGAGCAGAAGGGAGTGTCCGACTCTAGACTAAAACCTATCCGTGTTCCAGGGCTGCGGTGACTCTTTGGAACAAATTCCGCAACCCTGGCAAGCCTGAAATCAGTCTTTTTTTTTTAGGATGGGAAATCATCAAATGACTCTTACTGACTAAAACCCATCCGTGTTCCTCCTAGTGCCCTTTGCGTTCCAGGGTACGGTGCCTCTATCGAACGAAGTTCGCGGGCCCAGCAGGCACTGGCCTTAGTGGGTCCCGTCTTCCGTGCTGACATCTCCTGGAGGCAGTTTGGGATCGCAGCGCGCAGCCGACCCGGGCCTGGTTCTGATCAGACGGCGATGCACCCAATGCTCGCCGTCCGCAGATCCGCGCCTACAGTGGCCGAGAATCGTCCTGTGACTCCCGACGTCCGGGCCGTTTTCTTCTGTTGCGGCGGCTGGGGCGTGAAGTTTCCCTCTCTCTCACGCGTTCAGCTTAGTTCGGTTAGCATTACTGATTCGCAGAAGGAGATGACCGCTTCCCATGTCTCCTCGCTCCAAACCATGGCTTGAACCGGACTGAAATCCGTCTAGATGCATTATTCAAACTTCAAAATATTTTATTTCACATGAGCCTACATAACCACTTATAAAACGATATTATCAGGAGCTAGTGTACGTATTCTTGTAAGGGTTCCGTAGCCCGATAAAATGATTCCCCATTATTCTATATCATTACAGCGCCCTAGACGTACTTGTAGTTATGGAAAGCTAGCAGATTAGATTTCCGGCTGATTGGTGAACGTGCGCTGCGGTGCTCAACGAACGTTGCCTGCCAAACATTGTACAATCGATAGCAGCCTACTAATTAAACATTGTTCAAATTGGAAGCCTGCTTGCAAGTGCACCTGTGTGCGAACGGCCTAGCTTGATTTACACCTATCATTTGTATTTCATAAATGTATTGGGGTCTGTGCAGGGATGTTACGGATATCTTTGGGAGGGAACTAAGGGCGCGACTGCGGATTCCCGAAATAGTCGGCGGGTGGAACTCCGATCTCCTCTACAGCTGCAGTGTCCTACTCCTCCGCTGTACTTTTCTGATTAATTTCGTTGCGGATCCAAGACAGTTAAATCGTTTTTCCGGGATTTGTCGGGCTTCATTGGCTCGGCGTTTTTCTGGTGGTCGCCACTGCTGATTCTGGCTTTCAGGAGTTGCAGTGGCTGGGAATGTGTGGCGGGCTTGTCTCAAAAAACTAAAACACCTGTAGTGTTGTTCTGTAAAAATCTCAAACATAGGTAACGAAAGCAAGCTGGAAGTGAGCTTTCAAGCCATAGCTTGAGAAGATGGAATAACAGTTCACTTTATGTCACTTCACCAAAGTTCTTCACGGTGATGTATTAACTGAATATGCAAGCGTATGCGGTTTCTTTATTTTACTCCTAGATGCTGTTTCGCAGTGTCGTTATATATGGTAGGCGCAAGATAAATGTGCAATAACGGTCATTGACCCATATACATTTAAGATAAGATATTTATTATGCAAATATGGGTACAAAACAACGTGATATAAATAATACAATCATATACATACATAATTTTTTTTTGTGATGGCTTAGCTCTTGACTCTAGTCTATGTCAGAGATGACAGAGACAAAGTCTACGATGGAGCGAGCTTACCTAGAAGGAGCCTGTTCATTCTAACTTTAAGATTAGGGTTGTAAGCGTTCGGAAACAAAGATAGATTACAAGTGAACAACAATAATGTTGGAGAGAATAAAGATTGTTTAGAATCAAACGTTGAGAACTACTGAAAATAATAAATAAGAAAATATGAAAACGTTGGACAATTCCAAACCGTCACTGGTTTATCGAAACAACAGAAACAGAATCATTAGTAGGTGATAGATCATATTAAAATCAATGTAGAAATTGATCTGATATGGTTTTGCCTAGTAATTAATTGGCTTGTGGAAGACAGATAAGCGGGCTCCATGTTTCTACTTTATTTGATATGGATTTGCTGTTGAGTCTAGGTCTGAGGTGTGACAGAGACAGAGTTGGCGAAGGAGTGAGCTAACCCAGAAGAAGCCTGTTCACTCAATTGCCAGAGTATGTGTTTCCTTTGAGTCTTTAAGTCAAGAGTGAATAGGTTACTTCTAGGCAAGCGTGCTCCATCTTCGACCGCATCATCGCTTACCATCAGGCGAGATAGTGGTCAAACGTATGCCTATCAATAGTAGAAAATAACCGGGCAAGTTCGAGGGTTCCGTACGAATTGAAGGTACATTTGACGAAGATTTTTTTAATGATTTAAGTACAAATGTATAGTTTTCAGACTGTTCCCTATACCTGTAGTTTAAGGCGGTATTACTTGCCAAATTTCATAGTTCTAGGGTCAACGGACAATACTCTATACATTTTGATTCCCTTGAGAGTGTCGAAATATACGTTTCTTGCGGCATAAACGACCTTTTTTTTACCTTAACATAGACGCTTGATTTTTTCACAGCTTCAAGGGACAGTAGACTGAGTATATGGTTTTAATTTCAACGCGATACCTCCATGCGTTCCCGAGATAAAGGTCTTGACAGACTGACGGACGGACAGCAAAGTGATCCTATAAGGGTTCCGTTTTTCCTTTTGAGGTACGGAACCCTAGACGTGATTGCAGATATTATGAATCAGTACCAACAAGAAAGCTATCAGTAACAACCCTAGTCGGCTGTAATTATGGCGAGAGGAGCTGGATGTTTCGTCTGATTGATTGCACACTTCCAACGTTTTGTTTGATGAATACACATAATGTTGCTTTGGTTCATCTTGGGAGAGCTCCTAAAATGTTAAGAGGGAATTCTATTGGGTCTTTCTCCATACAGACGCATTCCGCTGTTTTCTTCGTGGATTATGCTTCTACAGCAATGATTTTTTTCCAAAACATACAACTAAAAAAATTATGACGATCCAAAAACCCGAAAAACAGCCCGTTTTTACCGTTATGTTCAGACGCTTCTCAGACAAATTCGATAAGTTTTTAACAAATTTTGATAATATATTTTTTTTTAGATCAGTCCAGTTTTGAAGAATAAAACAGTGGAACACAAAATGTCTTTTGGTTAAGGATTTTATAGGTAAAATCAGCCTGAGCGGCAGTTGTCGCTTTCGCACTTTACTATAAAGGGCGCAGCGCGACGGCATCAGCAATAGTTTCTTCAAATACCTATTTTTAAAATTCCTGGGGACTTACCCGCCAGTTGCTCAAGAATAATTGACATTCTATCGACGACAAAGATAGTCGAATATCAAAAACCGGTCAAGTGCGAGTCTGAATCGCGTATGAAGGCTTCCGTACCATCTCTGTTATTACAAAAAAACTCCATAAAAACACATCTGTTGAATGGGGACGCCTTTTAATTTTTAAATTAAAATTTATCGTTATTTTTTAGCAACCTTAGCAATACGACAGTCAGTGTCTGTTGCCATTGTTAATGCAAGCAATGCATTCGCAAGCAAAGGGTTCCGAACCAATTCAATTTTATTAACATGTAAATTTAACACTACATACTTCTTATAGGTTTTCCCGTATTCTTTAGGTATAGAACTATACCACAAGGAGGACCGAAGACCTGGTGAAGGTCGCGGGTAGCCGATGGATGCGAGACGCGCAGGACCAGTCGTTGTGGCGACGCTTGGGGGAGGCCTATGTCCAGCAGTGGACGTCTTTAATTTGATGATAGAGCTATTATCGGATTTTTGTCTCTAATTCCTTAAATAACTTCAAAACTATTTATTTTAAAATTATGAAAAAATATTAATAAAACCCTCACAGTAAGCCATTTTCATTTGATATGTCACACATACAGTTTGCGAGGAGCTCGTGACTAAATAATAGCAGACGCACGGGTCGATCTTCAAGGTTAAGCAACGCTTGTCAAGGTTGGTCTGTGGATGGGTGACCATCTTAATATACCGAGTTTCCTCCGTGTCTCGGAAAGCACGTTAAGCCGTTGGTCCCGGCTGTCATTTGTAGATCTTTGGCAGTCGTTACGGATTGTTAGAAGCCAGTAAATCTGACTCCAGTCTTGCCGAGCAGTACCGTAATAATCAGTTAATGGGTTGTGGAGGTCTGGTAGGCAGCCGCTCCACGTAAAACACTGGTATTCAGCTGAATCCGGTTTGACTGGAAGCCGACCCCAATACAGTTGGGACAAGGCTAGGCAGATGATGATGATTTCACACGATACAGTTTGAAAAACTTTTTACCACCAAAAAAAGTGTAAGGAACTGGCACTACCGAAACGTCTCGTGATGAAACATAATTTTTCACAACTTGACAAGGTTCGCTAAACAGTAGATAGTCGATGTCCGCTGGTCGATAATACGCTGCATGCGAGACGCACTGGACTGGGCGACACTTGGAGGAACTAAGTCCACAGGTGGACGTCTTCCTCGGTTACGGAATTTGTTCGAAAGAGTCACCGCGGCCCTGGAACGCAAAGGGCATTAGGAGGAACACGGATGGGTTTTAGTCAGTAGAGTCTGACACTCCCTTTCGCCCAGAACGGAAGGAGGCATTCCTATAAAAGAGGTGGACGTCTTTCGGCTGACGGCGGTGAAACATATTTTGCCAGTAGGGATCTTAAATGTTCGTTTCTTGTTGATACACCAGAACAAATTTCCGTGCGTTCAAGCGATTTTGCCATACCTATTTACTATACCATGCTACTGGCTTAGCTCTATTCTGTCTCCTGCTTGATAAGGAGGGAAGTGGAATATATTTTTTTCCTACTCCTCTGCTGTACTTTTGTGATTAATTTCGTTGCGGGATCCAAGACAGTTAAATCGTTTCTCCGGGACTCGTCGGGCTTCATTGGCTCGGCGTTTTTCTGGAGGTCGCCTCTATTGATTCTGGCTTTCAGGAGTAGGAGTGGTTGGGAATGTGTGGCGGGCTTGTCCCAATAAAAAGTAGGGATCTTATGGTAACGTGCTACCTTCCAACTCTATCTACTTCGACTTCGAATTCACTCACAAGACGTCGACTAAGTGTTGCCCGCCGTGGTAATACCAGACTTTCGCCGAAAAAAATAAATCAAAAATACATGCAACAGTCAGTACTATTTTTAGCAGACCCCCAGGCGCCAAATTATGTACCGATTGCGAACCAACCTAATTTTATATATGCCTTGCACGGAAGCTGTGTCCTTGGAGTTTAAAAAAGAAAGGTGTCGCGGGACACCCGGCGTTAGTACGAAGTTCCTGTGGCTATATTCAGGTTTATTAAAAAAAAAAAAAACTATATTTAAATACTGATTAGCATATTCCAAATTCAGCCGGTCTGTTCTGTCAACGTCTCACCACGCAAACTTTGGTGGAGTCAGCATGAAGTGAAGTTCCGTCTTGTTTTGTATGGATTGACAGCTCTAGGACATGGGCAAAATATATCACCAAAAACAAAAGATTGAAATGTATCATTCGATCACTGGGATATGTATGACTCTTTTGTATCTTCATATCCATATGTATCAGTAGCTCACGCGTGTGAGAGTGATAGATAATGTCAAAGCGCGACAGAACCTTTCATTGAACATTTCAAATACGGAAGTGCGAAAGAGAAAAACGCGGTTAGTGAATGAGTTGTAAAGATACACTGATATACTTATACATTCGGATGTGAACGGATACAAAGAGTGATTGATGGAAACGAATTGATTCATATTATCTTTTTTATCTATTTCTCCTGAGTTATCAATCTCTAGACAGCTACAGCAACTATGCTTCCACGTTGAGATTTTACAGAATAGATACCGCTCTATAAAATATTAATTTCGAATCTGCTTTTCAGTGTTTAATAGAACCATGTGGATATTTTTATGGGTGGGGACAGGGCTATTCACTAAATCAGGCATAATTAAAGAAAACGATCAAACAATAATTTCAAAACAAAGGATCGAGTTTATCGTCCATAAGCCTATCAAGTTCTGTTCTACTTTTTTTGGGAATTCATTGACCTGGCTACTAAGGCTTTTAAGTCAAGTCCTGGTTTTTGGTGCATAAGACAGCGGATGTGACACATTCTAATGTGCCTTGGAGTATTTGGCAGAAAAGTCTTGAGTCAGCCTTCTCGGTAAGCTCCACTGATAGTCCAGGGAAATTAGTCAAAATTAAATAAGAATCTCGGAATGAGAGAT
Organism: Lacanobia oleracea; assembly: GCA_950371165.1. Lineage (NCBI taxonomy): Eukaryota > Metazoa > Arthropoda > Insecta > Lepidoptera > Noctuidae > Lacanobia > Lacanobia oleracea. The sequence goes on from OX493385.1 coordinate 4,407,167, forward strand.
ACCTATAGGAAATAGAAAACCCATAGGAAACGAGATATTTGTAACAAAATTGTAAAAAGTCGATTTTTGATCTTTGCCCTTGGAATATCTATATCTAGGTTTTGAGACAAGTTTTAGGGTGCCTATATAAAGGTTTATATAACTTTATAGCCGACTATCTCAAATTCCGAGGTGAAACCCCTAATTTGCCTGGACTATGGGGTTGTCACTACTTAATTAAAATTCTCAACTCTATTTTGACGACGTCCCAATAATTCTACTTATTGTATATAGTTGCGTGGACAGTTGAGATACAAAACTTCACCAACTATTCTTTCTTTTATTCAATTTTACATCACAATGTCCCCTAGGAATCAATTTGTAAATAATGAAAACGTAAGTAGATATTTCATTCAAGATTTTGCTTTCAAACTTTGCGTTATTTAAACGTCTTCGTTCGTCTAAAGTTGAAGATTTTTAATCAATTGTTGTAAGGTCTCTTCTTTCCTCTGGAAGTTTAGACCTTATGTGCCAGAGTACTGTTTTTTGACGACGTTGAGTTTTGAGTTCATAGGTAATTTCGAAATATGGTAGGTGCCAGATAAACTTGTAATAAAGTATATTGCATGACCTTGTCCTAATATCCTTTCGTAAATACCCGAACAAGGGCACCTTCAAATTAGTCACACACAAAGCAGCGCGACCGCCGCGCTGCTTCCGCACGGCACTTTGCGACTGATTTGAAGGTGTCCTTAATTATGAGTAAATTACTGGAGACCATAAAGGATCACGATAGAAGTCGGTTGAGAACAGCTTTGTCTTTATTTCGGTTTTCGAAACCAGTTGAGCCCTCCTAGATTTCTCTGGGACCTTTGAGTTTCGCTTTTGAGCGTCGTAATGTTGACAACTATTTTTTTTCTGTTAGTGTCCACAGATGAAAAATATTATCTACCATAGAGTTCAATCGTTCAGAAACGACAAAAACCGCTAGTCGCATAGAAATAAAGTTTTAATCAGTTTCAATCAGTTTCGCTTGTGGGACCAATGTAGGTGGGACCAAACCTTTTATCGCGGTGGTAAACTGGTTAAATAATGAATTTAACGAACGTGAGTTACCAAATAACTCAAAGTTACAAGATAACTCAGGTTTGTGCAAGCGAGCTTAAGACTCTAAATCAAAAGAATGAATAATTAGGGGCGTCAGTACCTTCTGGAGAAGCAGTGCGGTGATGAAAGGGCGTAGGTACCCTCCTCGCAATATCCGCGCGGAAGGAAGCTAGACCTCCCCAGTAACTTCGTAGTAACGTTCTGTAATAGTTATTTCTGAAAGCCTATATTCCTGTGTCTAGGTATGTCTCTGTGGCCCGAGGGCCTGCTTTTCGTTGTAACACGTTGCACTGATTAGATGAGATTGGGAATCAGGAGACTTATAGATGTCGTTAGGGTAGAGATTTGTTAATGCTCAGAGGGATGAGTGAAGAATGGTTATTATGTTTTCGCGCGTACATTGTATGTTTTTTTGTTTGTCAATTTCTTTATTATCTCTACCTCTAATCTACCTTTCAAACGATTTCGTTTAAAAAACCCAAGTGCCTTTAGATAGGTTAAAAAAAGCAATATGGGCGCTAAATTGTAACCCGTAAATATTTTTTTTAACTAAACCTATCGAGTAGGGTACCTATTTATTTATTTATTGTACACCAAAACATAGAAAAAAAACCAAAAAGTATATCTTACACTCTATCCATCTCTTCCAGGCCCGGTTTCGGATTTTTTAGTGCATTGCTTATAAGTTGACTGATTTGCAATCGGGTTTTTGATTTATTAAATCACTAGTTGACCCGCGCAACTTCGTTTGCGTCACAATTTTCATTGCTACTCCGCTCCTATTGGTCTATAGACCTATAGCCTTCCTCGATAAATGGGCTATCTAACACTGAAAGAATTTTTCAAATCGGACCAGCAGTTCCTGAGATTAGCGCGTTCAAGCAAACAAACAAACTCTTCAGCTTTATATATTAGTATAGATATTTAATCTTTTTTTATGTTTGTTACGATGTCACACCTAAATCGCTAAGGGGCGGTCTCCACGAGCGAGAGAATCGCGGCGATATTATAGTCCGTGCCACACGTTTCTATAACAACGCTATGAACGTGTCTCCACACTGCGATAGTATCGCGGCGGTTCGATGTATGAAAAAAACGTCAACTCGCCGCGATTCTCTCCTTCGTGAAGTCGGCCTCTAAACCAATTTTGGATTGATTTTGAATTTGATTCGAAATTCTAGTTATCGTTGAAGACAAGCAAGCTGCAGTTGATGACAAAAAATGTCGAAGCTTTTAACACGCTAACTTTAAAACTATGAATGTGTACCTATTAAAGTAATTAATGTACTATTGTTCTGATACAAAACTTGTATTGTGTTTGCTCATCAATAATGATGTATGTAATTTATTATTTTCTGGTGCATTTCTTGCCTCTGCCAACTGCTATGTTATATCTTTACCACTCTTGGTAGATAATAAACAATAACCTGATAATTATCGTCATGATGATCATATCAGCCGAAAAACGTCCACTGCTGGACATAGGCCTTTCCCAAGTGACACCACTACAACCGGTCCTGTACGTCTCGCATCCATCGGCTGCCCGCCCTAACTTAACCGAACCTGATAATAGTAGCATGAAATAAATAAAATTATAGCGTTTAAAATTGCTTGAACCATATATCTACCCAGATCCTACATACGGTGTCGTCTCCCTAAACAATCTGAACATAGGTACACATCAACACGTCACGCCATCCAATATCTGTTTATTAAAGTATAGGAGGCCGGAGAAAATTAAATAATCTTCCCCACGAAAATAAATTGCAATAAGGCGAAATCCGCCGTCGTCAAGTGACAATATTTTAAATTACATCAGTTTATCAACGACCAATAGGGGGCCGGGAAGGAATAGAGTTCGTGCTGCACAACCAATAGGATTCGAGAAATTTTGGTGGAATTTTGCCGCGCTTTGAAGCGCGGGTTCTGCCGGTAATGGTTGGTATCGAGTGGCCTTGGGGTGAATCAAATTGCTGAGAATATCACGAGCTCCTGTTGATTTATTTACCATGGGTGTAGTTGTTGAACTACTCTGTAAGTTCGTGCTTATTTGCGGGAGTTCTTGGTCATGATAAAGAATTTTTATAATAGGTCTGTGTTTTTTTAGAAAAGGGATAATTGACTGGATTCAACCTGTCACAGAGTAAACGCAATAGCTCTTAAGGGGTCATTGTACTCATCGTTATGAACAACTTTGTCTATGGGACCAACACCGAAATCGCGAAAAAAAAACTCGACTTCCCGCATACATTTATATGCGCATAACTCGACAAACCTACAGCACAACCATATGGAGAGGACCTCAAGGAAAAAGAGGAAGGCCCTCTACACGATGGGAGGACGAAATAAAAAAGTCGCTGGCCCATTGTGGTGGCAAATAGCACAGGATAGAGAGAAGTGGACATCATTGGAGGAGGCCTTTACCCAACCTGGGAACCTTGCTTATAATTAATCATAGTATATAAATTGTAAATTAAGAAGTAATGTAGCAGGATCAAATAAAGGCTTTTTTATTTTTTATTTTATTTATTTTTATAACTCGACCAAATGTACTGAACAGTTGTTTTTAACGATTTCGGAATTGGCCCCATATAGTAAAAGTTGTTCATAATTATGAGTACATGCAGTGACCCCTTAAGAGGTATTGCGTTTATTCTGGTACAAGTTGTATATATTAATTATAGATATATGTAGGTATATCTATACTTACTAATATACGAGTATAAAGCTGAAGAGTTTGTTTGTTTACATGAACGCGCTAATCTCAGGAAGTACTCGTCCTATTTGAAAAATTCTTTCAGTGTTAGATAGCCCATTTATCGAGGAAGGCTATAGGCTATATATCATCACGCTAAGACCAATAGGAGCGGAGCAGTAATGAAAATTGGGACGCAGACGAAGTTGCGCGTGCCAACTAGTGTATAATAAAATGAATAAAGAGAACCATAACTACTATCCAATTACCAGGAATTTTGCCAGGAATTAAACTGTTTTTGTTAATATTATTAATTCTATTTCAGGTTTTCGGGAAAATTCATCTGGCAGGGTGCAGTACCGTTGGAGCTTAGTAAGTATTAATGAATAACCCCTGTTTATATACTTTATTCGTATCTCGGTAAAGAATCGTTATTATTGTTATTAGCCCACACTGTCCCACTGCTGGGCAAAGGCCTCCCGCCATTCCTCCACGATTTTGCTCCACTAGCCATCCCTACATTTCACAAAAGCTTAGTTCTGGTATTTTCACTTGTGAAAAAATAATCTACGTCAAAAAGTTTAATACTGACTTGTAATATGGGCATTTTATAAGAAAACTAGCTGTGCCCCGCGGTTTCGCTCCCTTCAACTGGCTACCTACTTACCTACCTACCTGCATTATCTTATTTTTTTCTTTTATAAGAACCTTTTCCTGACAATAACAAACACAACAAAAAAGACAGTGAAATCGGTCCAGCCGTTCACGCGTGATGCCCTGACCAAGGGAAATAGGGATTCATTTTTATATTTATGTATAAGATAAGGTATATAAGATGATATAGAAGATTGTTTATTTAGTTTTATCTGATTTTTTTTTGCAGATGAAAATCAACACACATCTTTGGGTCGCTTTACAACGGATAACGGGTGAAGCTACTTTCGAACTCAAGTTCGGTAAGTTAATTTGATTAAAATATTTTTAACATTTACAAAAAGTAGAAGGTAGAAGGTGTCACTCATTTAGTATAAGAATATTGGTTCTATTCTCAAAAGCTACGAGTAAAAACGCTCAAATGACAAAATGTTAAACACTTTTTCCTTCGTGCCTCGGAAAGCACGTTAAGCCGTTGGTCCCGGCTGTCATTTGTAGATCTTTGGCAGTCGTTACGGATAGTCAGAAGCCAGTAAATCTGACTCCAGTCTTGCCATGAAGTACTGTGTTACCCAGTTAATGGGTTGTGGAGGTCTGGTGGCAGCCGCTCCACGTAAAATACTGGTATTCAGCTAAATCCGGCTTGACTAAAAGCCGACCCCAATATAGTTGGGGAAAGGCTAGGCAGATGATGATCTAAGAAGTTTCGCCGGGACTCTTCGAGTCATTGCCAAGACGCTTTCTTGGTGTCCACGGTTGATCTGACACTCAGGAGTTGCAGCAGTAGTTGGGGTAACCTCTTTCAAAACAATATGAATTACAACACCACACCGAAAACCCTATTCTCATACTTGAAAATCGTTCACATTCACGTCGCGGACATTTTATCACACCTTGAACAATCAAGGTCAAAAATTGACAAATGGTTCTGAAATTAGAGTTGTTTTTTTTTCAGTTTGTGTCTTAGATATGCGAAACGAACGCTCCTTAAATACGGCACTTCCCTTTCAGAGGGTCAACTCTATTAATTTTTCCGTAACGTTCGCATTGGCATATCATTCGTAATCTGACAGAATCACATGTAATTTTTTACATTTTGACGGATTTCACACGAATTCCCTACAGGTACGTCATGAAAACCACCCTAACAGCAAACACAAGTGAATGAAATACAAAATCCTTTGTTTCAAATAGACCTGTTACAGGCACTTTTGAATTGTCTGGGTCTGTCAGTCAAATAGATGAAACTTATTCTACCGCGCTAGCGACGAGAGCAGCAACATGCTCTGCAGCAAAACACACTCACCGACCTTATCTCAGGCGCGGAAGTTGCACGTTCCAAAGAGTAGATCCTATGGAGAAGAACGTGTTTACAAAGTCATGGTTACAATCCTTAATAAATTAATTAATGAGTGAAATTTTACAATGCAAAAGAGATTGAGTCTATACAATGCAAAGATACCTTTCCATCATCATCAAAATTTTGGCGCTTTAGTCGTTATGGAGCGGACAAGCGTTGAGCCAAGCATTTTTATCATTAATGTTCATCCCTATTTCATAATAACTATGCTTGTCTGCGTAACATACAATGCATAGTGCAATTATAGTCAGTAGTAGCATATTTATCGTGCTGCAGCGAACGCCTGCGTTAAAGATTTCTCTCTCACAGGGCTACGGGCTTAATATTGCAGGAGCCGACATAGCGTACATACACCGGATAATTGAACTGCACGCAAATCAACTGCTCTGTGTGGATAGTCCTTAATATTGCTGCTATTGAGCCACTCGCTGGCTGGAGATGAAATTAAATTTTATGAGGATGAATGAACCATAGTTTTGCCGTTTGTGGGTAGGTATCTAGGCTTAAGTTGGATATATGGGTTGTGTGGCGGAAAGACCAGTACACAAAAACGTTCGTTAGGTCATAATTAATTCAGCTTTTTTTTTTTTTTTTTTTTTTGTCGATGGCCACTCGCAGTTATCAACCCTAGAGGGTTGTCAACTACTAAACCGGACTATTAATTCAGCCTAGAAACACTTGCTTTTTAATGGATGGGAAATCATCAAATTAATCCTTCCGCTCTGGGCGGAGAGGAAGGGAGTGTCAAAACTCTTACTGACTATAACCCATCTGTGTTCTTCCTAATGCCTTTTGCGTTCCAGGGCCTTGGTGACTGTTTCAAACAAATTCCGCAACGGGGACCACCCGCTGCACTACCTATAGAATAAGCCCATGCTTTCTTTTGCCATACATTTCCATATATCTGTTCTGTCCATCTGTAATTCAGCTGTTTTCTCCGATTTGACTCAATCTCTAGACTTGCTAATCAGACTGACTAAGAAACCCTCCACGTCGAAACACTTCGAAAAACGTGCCGAAATAGCGAATTTAGAAAAACTTACAGTAACTTCTCGATAACTAGGAGTTTCCTAACAGTTACATGTCGCCAACCTTTTTGTGGTATAAAACCTTTTTATTTAAAATTTCCTATAATAGTAATTATGTTTCTTTTTACATGACGTTTGTTAATTGTTTTCAAGAAAGGCCGCGGACACGAACTTAGCCGGCAAGGAGCGGCGCGGCCTTTGTGTTTCTCTACAGTCCCCAAGGAACCTTCATGCCTTTCAGCTTCCTACCAGTAGTTTCGACTGTGCGTTGTCTGTTAGTAACGGAAGAATTTTATATATTAGGATTGAGTTTTATTTAGAGTTTTCTACTTAAGGTGGAAGCGCCACGGTAGTTCGCGAAATTCAAATATATTATGTTTTTTTTTTGCAATTTACCGGTCAGTGTGAAGCTGTATGTTGAACAAAATACGATTCCTGAGCGTACGAGCATACGAGCCCTGAGAGGGCTATAGGTATTGATGATTAAAATGGTTTTAATTCTTTAAATAAATACGCGTTACGGCCGCGAATCGTATTTTGTTCAATATAAAGCTTCACACTGACTGGCAAATTGCAAAAAACATAAAAATGTTTGAATTTCGCGGGCTACCTTGGCGCTTCCACCTTAAGTGGTCGGCTCGAACAAATTAGGTATTCTATTTTGTTCACTAACAACAAAAAACACCGAAAATTAATGACCAATCGGAAACAAGTTAATAATAAAATAAGCAAAAGAAAAACCAGGTAAACGTAGGGAGTGCCAATGACGCACGGAGCCAAGTGCTGCCTATAAAGAATTAATTTATTGTACGGTTGGTACCGCCGCGCCGCGCGCCCTATCATTGGGATGGCTAAACATTTGCTTGTCCCGCACTTTACGGCTGGAACTAGGGACATCGGCAGCTTAATTTGTTATGGCTACTTTGTTTTTCATGTAGTTGTGTTAGTTATTAATGTGGGGGAAACCATAAAAAGGTAAAAAAAGAAGGTTTCATTTAGGAACAGCAAACGGTGAATGTTCAGGCCATTTGACGTCTTTCTTACTTCAAGGTTTAAAGCCTAATTATTTACAAAAATCATACAGTTATTTTATATTTAAAATACGAATTTTATTTTACACACTTAAAATAAATAAAAATCTGAACTAAAATAAATGGCATCAAAAACTTCGTCCGCATCGTTGTCGACTGGGAGTGAGCCCAATAGACAATTTGCCTGAAATCTGAAAAAGCAAACTTTTCTAATACGGGATTTTTTAAGAACCCGCCCTACAGACTTTTTAGTGTCTATTGAAAATAATATTTTTTGTTCCTATTTACTCTGGACCGTTATGACATAGACCATAAAGAATTGGTTTAATAGTCTTTGACATAGACAAACACAGTATCAAAGACTGTTTGAATAAGTCACTATTATGACTTATATATACTTACTGCCCTAGCAAAATATTCAATATCGTCTTCCAAATTTCAATCTTCACCCGCAAAATGAAGGGCAAAATTAAATCATCCGGAAAATTAATCCAAAAACTATTTATCCCTCAATCTCTTTACATATGGAAATAAATAATTTCATTTATGTACCTCTAGGCACATGCAGGCAAAGCGTGACGATAAGATCGAAATATGTCTGCCTCATTCTTTCTCATGAAGGAACGAAAGAGACGGGAATATTAAGGAAGTTTAAGAGATGAGGGAAGTTATTCAGCCAACTCAATATTATAAAGAAAGATACGTCAACGGAAATCGAAAAGTCTACAAAGGTACTATATAGATCGCGATGTCGCTATGTCGAAGTTCCTGCCCTGACCTCTTACGGGAAGGAGGGATGAACGATCGGAGGCAAGGGAATGAACATTTTAACGACTGTTTTTTTTTTAAATTTATCTAGTCGTTTTGGATAGGTTGAGAGAGCTGGTATGGATGTTTGAAATGTGGGACGTGTAATGTGGCTCTTTAAACTTCAATTTACGTATATAGGCCTTGGTTTAAGTGACTGAAAAAAACCGGCCTAGTGCAAGTCGGACTCTCACATTAGTGTGAGAGTCCGACTTGCACTGGGCACGGAACCCTTAGGGGTTCCGTACCATAAACCGAAAAAAAAACACCGTTTCTTGTACAAGAGCTCCCTTCAATATTTAATTTTATTTGTTTTTTATTATTTGTTGTTATAGCGGCAAACTGAGAAGCTTGTGGCTAGATAATAACAACCGCACAGGTCGATCTTCAAGGTTAAGCAACGCTTGCCAAGGTTGGTCTGTGGATGAGTGACCATCTTAACATACCGATTTCCTCCGTGCCTCTGAAAGCACGTTAAGCCGTTGGTCCTGGCCGTCATTTGTAGATCTTTGGCGGTGGTCGTTACGTCAGAAGCCAGTTAATCTAACTCCAGTCTTGCCATAAAGTACCTACAGTGTTACCCAGTTAATGGGTTGTGGAGGTCTGGTTGGCAGCCGCTCTACGTAAAATACTGGTATTCAGGTAAATCCGAGTTGACTGGAAGCCGACCCTAATATACCTAGTTGGGAAAAGGCTAGGCAGATGATGATAGCGGCCAACGTAATAGATACTGAAAATTCGTTGTTTTCTTTAACCAAGTAAGTATTCAAATGACTAATATTTGGATTCGATTTTCTCTTTAAATTAATTAAGTTTTAATTTTACATGTTCATTTCGTTATGAAAATTGAAACGTGCCGCGTTTGTCTGGTCGTTCGTTTTGAAAAAAGAAAACAACAATTTTTTAAATGTTGTTTTTTTTCAATAAGCAAGCAGAAAAATGCTTACCGTTTTTTGCTTGCTCTCTTGAATAACATTCCAGTTCTAGAATCTACAGAATACCCATGTAGGTTATGAAATACTTAAAAGAAAAGCAAATTAATTAATTCGTTCTAAGTTTTAGTTACATAAGTATGTACCTACTTACATATTTTTTTACTTGCATTAATATATCAAAAAAAAAATCCCACGTTTCGTCTGACGGGCAGAAGGAATTCTCTCGTGAAAATTTGATTGTCCCTTGGGGAAAATATATTTTACTAAAACCATAAATCTAACCATAAACCTGGTTCTGCTAAAGTAGCATTTTTAGCCCCCCTGTTCTGTTTTTTCAATGCTTGAACTTTACGACGATTCATTTCTTAAGATGTCCTATTTTTTTTCATAAATTGTTATTTGTGGGATACATTCGTTCGTCGAGGCACAACATTTCTATAAATACTTAAGTGTCGATAAGCACAATTTGTTACTAACTCATTACTAACAACTTATGTCTGAAATAAAGATATTTTATTTATAGAGAACTTGCAGGTACTTTAGATAGCACAGAACACAATACACAGAAGCGTCAATGTTTATTTAAAGTAATAGTTTCGTATTTGCAACACTAGATGGCATAGTGTACACCGTGCCTGTTCCTTGTACGACTACTGAAACCAAGCCATTTTAGGCACCAATCAGTGACAACGTCTGAACTAATCTATTACAGTCTTTGCTACCTCAAATGCATTGTACTATTGTCTATGTCACGCGTGCCTCTGCGAGCGCTCCTGCCAAATTAGCTCTACGCCCCGATCAAAGGAATGTCAGCTATACCCGTACAGCTATAAGGGTGGTCGAGTGTGTGAAGGTATCGTGGTTATATTGACAAGACAGGTACTAGAGCCCGCACACGCTTGCCTCTCACGAGTCGTGGGGCAAATCACGACGCTCCGTGTTACGAATAACAATGGGGTGACCATACCCGCACGAATTGATTCGGTACGTCGGTCGATTGTCTAGATTTTCACGTATTTGTCATTATTTTAATGTGACATGTGTGAAGGAAGTGACGACCTGCTAGTGGTGACATAGTCCGGCAGTTCATTGGTTTAGGTTAGTATACTTAAGTATCGTTTTGTCAGCTGGGCTGCCAATAGTGGCACTGATGAATTCATGCTAGCCAAAGAGTAATTAAGGCTTAAAGTCACTCAAAGAGGCAATGGAGAGGTCAAAATTGTTTTGTGCGTATGGTTGGGATATCCACCATGTACCGGTGGCGCATCGCCGTACGTCTTGTGGTCCGATGATGGAAAGGGCTTGGCGGAATTAAATTATGCAATTCCGTCGCACACTTCCCAAAATGCAATCGATAGAAAACCGACAAGCTAGCAACTCGTCGTCGATGCTCAAGACTTTGGAGCTTCGACTCGACGAGCCTATCATTGCTGATGATCCCCTTGGCTCGTTTCTCAATTGACTCAAGGGCATCAAGCTGGTATCTGGCAGACGCGTCCTAAAGGTGAAAGCAGTACTCCATACACGACCGAACTTGCGCTTGATAGAGTTTAAGCAGCTGATCCGGCGTGAAGTACAATCTCACCTTTGCTAGGATCCCCAACTTTCTCGGCGCAACCGATTACACGCATAACCTAAAGGGGTCATTGTACTCATTTATTGATATGAACAATTTTTACTATGGAACCAATCCAGAAAACCCGAAAAAGAAACACTCCATTTATAAACTGTTCCATACATTTAGGTATGTTTACATAATTCCACAAAATGTACTGAAGAGCTAATATTCTATTCGCGATTTGAGGGTTGGTTCCTTAATAAACGTTGTTCATTTACAACCCCCCACGCAAAAACGACGGGGTGTTATAAGTTTGACGTATCTGTGTGTGTGTGTGTGTGTGTTTGTGGCATCGTAGCTCCCGAACGGATGAACCGATTTTGATTTGATTTCTTTTGTTTGAAAGGTCAATTAGTCGGGAGTGTTATTGGAGTGAATGTTTGATGAAAATCGAAAAGGGCTTGACTTGACTATTAGAATACTATACACTATGACAAATTTCAAATCCAAGATGGCCACCACCACAAAATGTACCTAATTTGCCGGGTAGATTTCAAATGAAAGGGCTTGACTAGTACACTATTCTGAAAGGGAATGAGGAATATTAACTAACGAAATGAAAATTAAGTTTAAAAAGCATGAAATAAAAATTAAATTAAAACGATTCTCTGGGCCAAGCGTCATCGCGTCGGGAGACCGCTAATAATAATTATACATAGTAAATACAAAAGATTTGCGATCTCCCGAGGCGAAGACGCTTGGCCAAAAGAATCGATCAATATAAATAGGTTTTTACTTTTAAAGGTTTTTTTTTGTCGGGGTTTTTTGATGAATACAGTGACCCTTTTTCAGGTTTTGCGATAAATCATTTACATACTGTTTAAGTTCTTTATTTGGGAATCGAGAACGATCATAATTACAAATAGCTGAAAGCGACTGAAAGTAAGTAGATACAAAAACCCGCCAAGTGCAAGTCAGACTCGCGCATGAGGGGATTCCGTACCAGAAACTGAAAAAAAAAACACGTTTCTTGAATGAGAGCCCCCTTTTACTTTTACTTAATTAATTTTTTCTTATCTGTTGTTATAGCGGCAATAGAAATACACACTCTGTGAAAGTTTCCACTGACTACCTATTACGGTTATTGAGATACAGCCCGCTGACAGATATACGGACGGACGGATGGACGGACGGTCAGCGGATGCTTAATAATAGGGTTCCGTAATCCCTTGGTAACATTTCGGGAACGGAACCTTAACAACACGTTTTTCTTGTATGGGAGCCTCTTTACTTTTTTATATTTTGTTGTTATAACGGGAATAGAAATACACACTCTGTGAAAATTTCAACTGTCTACTGTCTATTACGGTGCTTGAGTTACAGTCCGCTGGCTTTTTACATTGTTTGTTTACCATAAACAAAATCTACTGTGAAAAGGCCAACTGCATAATATATATACTAATATTATAAGAGGTAAAGCTTGTGAGATTGTGGGGGGTAATCTCTGGATCTACTGAACCTATTTTGAAAAATTGTTTACCAATAAAAAGCCACTTTATTTGTGAGTGTCTTATGCTATACAACCTGTAACAGAATATAAGCAATACCTCCGAAGGGGTCGTTGAACTCATCGTTATGAAAAACATTGAAATCGCGAAAAAAACTCGACTCCCCCGTACATTTCTGTGCGCATAACTCGACAAAATGTACTGAACGGCTAGTCTATTCTGTAAGTAACCATTTCGATATCGAGCTTCACCTGAGTGAGATAGCTCACAAAGTGAACTTTATTACGCACCACATAAAGGTCTTACGTTTATATTGTACTCACCGCGGATTCCGCTGTCGAGACTCGAAAATGTTCTTACAGAATAGCACTACTGTGGCCTTAGTGCGAGTTTTTTAACGTTCTCGATCGCGTTAACGTAAACGTCAATTTGTATTGAAACTGAATAAGCGCCGTCTGGTGACACTCACGGAGAACCTTTTTTTTTCTATACAGTTTGACATAAGCGAACATTTACGTCAACGCGATCGAGTGCGTTAAAAAACTTACACTAAGCCCTCTGTACCCCTATTCTTTAACAACATTTTCGAGTCTCGACAGCGGAATTCGAGGTGAGTATAAAGATAAGACCTTTATGTTGTGTGTAATAAAGTTCACTTTGTGAGCTATCTCACTCAGGTGAAGTTCGACATCGAAATGGTTATTTACAGAATAGTCTAACTGTTGATTTTTTTTCGCGATTTTGCGGTTATTCTTAAAGTAAAAGTTGTTCATAATGATGAGTACAATGACCCTTTAAGAGGTATAGCGTTTATTATGTTACACGTTGTATATTAACAATGAAGTGGGCACGGGTCAGCCAGTTAAAAATAACCTAGTTAATAATAAAACTGGTTATAAATTGCACAGTGAATCAGACCTATGTAACATTATGCTTCTTTCCGATAACTGTATCCAGTCAGCATTGTAGACAGACCCAATGGACTAGTAGTTATGTATCTACAGAAATCATGCACTAATTGCATAGTTGCTGTGCAAACATGAACGTTAAGACTTTCGTAAATGTTCCTAGTTTCGATTATTAAATTGTTTTTGTTCATGGTCTCGTTTTGCGTTATTTACAGAAAAAAGAATTTTTTTAATAAGTAGTTCAAGTAGATTATAAGGAACGCAATATTAACATACGGAAGCTTTGGAAATTTTCGAAGAAGTTAAAAGTTTTTATAAGAATTTATATATATGTTGTTTTTTGTATGATGCAGACATTTCAGTTAGTCGATTTTTACTGCTTTGTGGTCGTTTTTGAGGGCATTTTTTAATATATCTAACAACAACTTCAACTGGTGTTTAGGACTGTTGTTTATTTAACGCAATTCTTTTTGTGTACGAGTTCACAAAAACTAAATAAACAATGCACTTGCTCGTATTATTAAAGAAAGCCAGTCTTAGACGAAATCCCTATTTTTTATGTTAATTAACAACTTAAGTGTGCTTGATTCCCATTTGTCTTTACTACCATCGTGATAAACATTAATTTTTTTTGTTTCAAATCAATTCAATTTTAAAATATCTTTATCAAAATGAGTGCAGTTTGATATGCTGCCGTGAAAATGTCGTTATCCGACTTCTGATTGATGTTGTACTATAGAAAAAATATCTATCGATCTGTGTTTGCGAATTTTCAATACCTTGAAGAGCTTTGGAAATTCGCAAACACTGATCGATAGATATTTTTTCACACGGTGTACCGTAGATACTATTAGCCTTACAAGTAACAACCAGCCAATGATCAGCGGTCGCAGTCTCCTTGCAGACAGCTGGGCGGTATTTCGGTACACCGCCGGTTTTTTTCGAATCTTAGCTGTTTTAAAACCAATTGCAATCATCATAAAATAAATTAGGTACAAAAAAACATTATCCAATTAGTACCGCCAGTGACAGGTACTTATTGGAAACTAGCTGACACACGCAACTTCGCCTGCGTCACATTTTTCATGAATGCTCCACTTATTGTAATCGTAGCGTGATGTTATATAGCCTTCCTCGATAAATGGGCTATCCAACACTAAAACAATTTTTCAATTCGAACCAGTAGTGCCTGAGATTAGCGCAAACAAACAAACGAACTATAATACGCTTATAATCCTTAATAATATTATAAATGCGAAAGTAACTCTGTCTGTGTGTCTGTCTGTCGCGCTTTCGCGCCAAAACTACTGCAATGCTTTCTCAGGCTCTAGCCTGTGAAAGAACATAGGCTACTTTTTATCCCGGGACCACGTGGGCGAAGCCGCTGTCAGAAGCTGGTATAGTATAGACTCAAAGTACAATCTAGTAAGTTCTCCACGCGCCCGATTGGCAAGTTTGGCGGTTACCACAATGATATTGTGCTAGAGGGGCGCTGTGGGTAGGCTCTCAAGTGAAGCTCCCTGCTAGATGACTATGGAGCCTATATAGGCCACTAGTGTGGGCAAATATCAGATAATGTTAGCCACCTATATCGCCTGCTAGGGGTGAATTATTAAAAGGTAGAACGATTTTTTTTGTATTTTTTTTTTTGTATTTCGTGATCATATTTGTGTAGTTTAGGCTAGGAATAAGTAATATAGTACATGGAATTTAAACGTTCTTGGCGTCTGGTGAAATGAAGAACAGACTATGAAATTGGTTAATAAATTCAAGTTCCTTATATTTTCGGAAATCAGGAGAAACAGACGATGTTGTGAGACTTAGAGTTTGTCTCTTTCATGTCTCATTTCGGCCAATAGTTTCCATCATCAGTAAATTGGAAATCTATTTAGTCCGCAAGTTAGAGTATTGAAAAATAATGGACATGTGTTTTTTTGTTTTTCTAAATCTATTAATATTGACAAAGATAAAACGCATCAAAACTCGCTCGTGACGTCAGAACGCACTAAAAATATACCTCGGCGTGACGTTGTGAGAACTTTAAAAACCATGTATATTCATCAATTTTGGTTTAAGTATCAAAAGAAAAAATACGTGTATGGAGTTTCTTGTCCGTTCTTCTCCATACGAATCTACCTTTTGCGAACAGACGACGTGAGTGACGACTAGAATACTAGAGTCACTATAATATTTTACATTCATTTGACGTTAAAAAGTGACTTTGAGTTTTGTGGCAGATATTTTTTGGGAATCTATCAGATGGACTTACTTATTAGTTTTTTAGACTTTTTTTGTTTTTACTAATTTTAAAACGACGCGCGACGTTCGCATTCGCATTTCAGTCGCAATGTGCCAAAAATGTATGCAAAATGAGTTTTTTTGACAAATTGTTATTAGAACGTTCCTTAAAATAAGTAGAAAAGGCCCTCAGGCCAAAGTTGATTATGATTTACCAAATAACTTCTAATACCTTAGTCTAAATAGATTTTAAAATACATGAAATAGTCTTAGAATACCTATCCAGCAACTAGCTGACCCCCCAGACGTTTTTCGACGACATCCTGTATAAAAAAAAACAGTTTTTCTCCGAAATGTCCTAATTTCCGGACAACTTTTCCATTTTGTCTTTCGCTTAGAACCTTACGCAAACTATTACATTTTCACAACACTACAAATTCTTTGGACAACGTCTTCGTCCACGCATACATTGAAATAAGCAAAAATACTCATAAAATTAAAACTAGGTACTGAGCCAAACTGAATACATTTTTACAGGACCAAATGGTAAGTATTTCTTTTCATCAAACTAAAAAAGAATTACATAAATCGGATCAGGAACCTCGGAGTAATCGGTGTACATACATAAAAAATACACCCGCCGAATTAGAACCTCCTCCTTTTAGAAGAAGTCGGTTAAAACACAGACGCAGCTATTGTTCGACTATACCTACTAGAAAGCACAAACTTCCATAGGCGTGTCTATATTTTACATTACTGTAGGTAATTATATACGTACATACATTCACAAGTTACTCGCGGGGCCGGCGGAGATTAGAATCACAAATGTTTGGTATCCGGTACTGGCTCACACTGAGGGAGGAACGAGGAGACTCGTCGATGTCTTTACTCGGAAAAATGTTCGAGAGAAAGCGATGGATAAGCCCTACCTACAATAGATCAAGCTTCCCTAGAAGACGCCTGAAAACAAAAAAAAACATTACTTATAAAAGTTTATGTTAACTTTATAATTCATCAGATTCGGCAAGTACCTACAGACAACTATACTAATACCTATAATAAAGCTGAAGAGTTTGTTTGTTTGGTTGACGCGCTACTCTCTGGAACTACCAGTCTGATTTGGAAAGCATGATAGCCACAATTATGAGAAAGGTTATATAGGCTATACGAGAACGGGAAAAAAGTGATATGCGCGTACGAAGTCGCAGGCAAAAGCTGCTCATCTAGATAAATAAAAATACAAGCGCCTAAAAATAACCCACAACATGTTACAGCACGGTTTTAATCGGATTACAGAGTGGTCATGAGGATTGACAGGCCGCTACTAGTGATGGGGGCCACCCCACCAGCCGTCTTGCCCGTCCGACACGAGAATTCGATTAGACTACGTAGGAACGTAATTGGGGTACCCACCACACCTACATCCCGCTTCCCAATCGAACGTCCCACCGACCTAAGGACTTGCTATCTATAGGGAAGCCTTAAGAGGAAACGCGGGCAGAGAGACTTTGTACGTAAAAAGTCATAATTCGAGGTTTCGCTCTCGCGTGTTTCCTCCTCCAATATTGGACCAATTTAAAAGGTATTTCATAAACTGAATTTGAAGGATGTAAACTGTGTCCCTATGTTCCTTTTTGACGTTATATTAACCGTATAAGCACTACAACCCTCAAAAAATGCTCGAAATTTTCTGTTTATCAGACCGCTATCAATAGAGCCTTAGTGTACAATCAGCAAAGCTATTAGGTATGCAGGCAGCGAACTTGCAACTACTTTTAAACAATGTTGTGAGTGTGCTGAGTAGACAATTATTGTACAACACACTCGTAAGTATGTCAAAAGTTTAAAAAATTATAATGCACACTTTACAAAAAAACATTGGCAGTGCTGTGGAAAAGTTAACATTTTTGCCTGCATACCGAATACCTAGCTTTGTTGACAACGATTAATGAAAAAAGAAATAACATCGGGACACAGTATAGGTATATCCTTCTGTAACAGTTTATGAAATACCTTTTAAATCGGTATAATATTAGAGGAGGAAACAAGCGAGAGCTAAACCTCAAATTATGACTGTTTTACATACAAAGCCTATCCGCCCGCATTTCCTCTTAAACGCTTGTATGTGTATCGCTCACCGTCTTTTCCCTCAAGAGCGGAGATTGATGCAGTTTGTGAAAATGATTTGATTATGTCTGCGTCAACTTGTGGAGCATGGCTGGCTATAGACTAGTTTGTGGAGAGATTTCCTAAAGATTACATGTCACCGGAATATTATAATATATAAATATGCGTGAAATTGTAAAATATTTTTTCTGAATAAGCCACGGACATATTGGAAGCTATTGAATTTGGGTGGGATTTATTGTATACTTACAAAACATTTTTTTCATACGGAATCTGCAATTTTCTGGTTGCATTATGAAATGACTCGTTATACAGTTGACGAGATCATATTGATGATTTTAATACTTTTCGGTCTCACTTACAGAGATAAGAAAAACATCAATTTTTTCTCAACGTGGTAACAATGGTTAACAGATTGTAAAAATATACATTTAGATTTTATTTTATCTAAGGAAATGGTGGTAAGTAATGACGACTACCATGGTTGCAGAATAAATAAAACGGAAATGAAGTCAAGCAAGATGCCTATTATTGCGACAGTTCCACAAGATTTCCGTTAAACGACGACGACGCGGCTTTTTAAACTTTAACTACCAGTGTTAGAAGACTGTGATAATTAAACGGTATTTTCCTAGACGGGAATTAATAGTACTCGTAGCTATATTTAGTCCGTCTTTAGATTTGCATAAAATATTGACAACGTAACTATTGCCTTTTCAAATCGATAGAAATTCACAAAAATAAGGCGCATCAAAGTTTAGGAGTGGGGGCTGACGACGTCACTATTGTTTGTAAAATCTGTACGAAAAAATTCGTCACCCGAGCTTTCGACGCACTTGTATCGTTTTAATTTTATGTTCACGTGAAATAAAAAAAATAATACTTATTTGATGTTTTTAGGCAAAAATCCCTGTTTTTGGAACTTCCTACACTAACTCTATGTCAAAATTCGTAGGTATATAGTATCGACATCGACAAAGAACAGCCATCAGATAGTGTATTGCAGTCACAACAGAGGCTACTTGTTCAATTATACAGATTGATTGTTTTTTTTTATATTTTTGCAGTGAACCTTAAGATGTGTACTGTATCATTCGCAGCGAACACGTTACGCCCTAAAATCCGCGTAACATTTATTTATTTATTTATTTATTTATTTATTTATTTACATACATACAAATATCCTTACAGGCTAGACCCAATGCGATATTGTAGCACACTTAAAACTTAAATAGTTCCCTGTTTTTTATAACAAATTGTATGAGTAGCTATTCTTGTAAATTCACCCAAAGTGCAACAGAATATGTCTATGTCATCAGCAATGAGGTTAAGAGTGCGGAGCGCGCTCGTTAGCGGCGCCTCGCGCAGCAAGTTAGTACGCGCGCGCGGTTCTGCCAGCAACCGTGGTTGTCGACGACGCCCCACATACCCGTCTGGCACGACTAGTTCCACCTTTTGCAATATATCCGCATTGTGTATCTTCCCCCTTATTATTTTAAAGATATAAGTCACTAGTGTGAGTTGCCTCCTGACCCTTAGTTCATTATATCCGACCATACCCAAGACAAATAGAGTTGGATACATCAATGGATAAAATGGATATACGCCAAATTCCCTCATATATAAGTACCTAATAAATTTATTTTGTACCCGCTCCAACATGAGACTATATTTAGTTTCATGTGGAGCCCAGATAACTGCGTTACATTCTAGTTGGCTTCTTACTAAAGCATTGTATAACGCCGTTATAGCTTTCATGTTTGTGAAGCCTTTAACCATTCTAAGCACAAATCCTAGGTTTCTATATGCTTTTTTACATATCTTAACTATATGAACACGAAAGGTGAGCCCAGTGACGAAACTAACTCCCAAGTCCCTCACTTCAGTAACCCTATCCATCGGCACTCCGTCCACCGTATAAGTATGCGTGATGGGTGTGCGTGCGCGCGAAAAACTTATGGTCACACACTTAGATGTGTTGAACTGCAGGAGATTACTCTTGCTCCAAGCTACCACTCTGTCTATATCTCTCTGCAGTCTCTCACAGTCAGTCACGTTTGTGATGGGGAGATAAAGCTTGAGGTCGTCGGCAAACAGCAAACACTTAGCCTCTTGCACAACGTTTGGTAGGTCATTAATCATTATGAGAAATTCCAGAGGCCCTAAATTAGTACCTTGGCTTACCCCAGATCTAGTATAGTATGCATTCGATTGAAATCCTGCATAGTCAACATACTGTTGCCTGTCACTCATATAACTAGCAAAAAACCTAAGTAAATGCGGGGTGAAACCGATCCCTGCTAACTTTTTCAGCAACACATCATTATCCACTAAATCAAAAGCCTTTTTAAAGTCGAAATAAGCAGCATCGGCTTGTCCCCCACCGTCTACTATCGGCACCACACCCGCCATGTAGCTGAGTAAATTACTGGTAGTATTTCTACTCGGCCGAAATCCATGCTGCGCGTCTGTGAGTTGTGAGCTAACTTGCTGAAAAATGCACTTATGAATTGCTGATTCTAATACTTTAGCCATTGTTGACAACACTGCAACCGGTCTGTATTCTTCAACTTTAGTTCCCGAACCTCCCTTCGGTACCGGTATGACCCGGGTAATCTTCCACATCTCGGGAAACTCAGCCGATTTGAGGCAAAGATTGTAGATGTGCAACAGCGGTTTCGCTAATCCCATTCGACAGTCCCTAAAAATGTACGGCGGAATACCATCAGGCCCTGACGATTTTTTCGGTTTAAGATTCTGCAGGGCGCGTACCACGTCATCCAACTCCAATCTATCAAGATGAACCCGCCCTGCTCCGTTCTGACTACCCGCTTCCACTATCGCCACATCCACATCTAGTCTCGGTTTGTCAACACTGTACACTGAGTAAAAGTATTCAGCAAATTCTTGAACCGCTTGTTCACATGTCAATGCCTCTCCGTTGCGAACGTCAACAACGAAACATGCGCGTGGTCGTGCTCGTTTCTACGTACTGACTGGCCATGTGCTCACTTTGTAACATGTTACATTACGACCCGTAACACCAGTCATATTGCCGAAACTCTAGGCAAATTGTAGGCAAGCGTGCTCCGTCTTCGACCACATCATCGCTTACCATCAGGTGAGATAGTGGTCAAACGCGTGCACCGTCAATTTAAAAATAAAACTGGGAATGTGGTTACCGGTTCTACAATTACGGCTCACTCCTATTTCTTTTTGTGTTGATATCTGAATGGTCATGAAACTGTTTTATATGAGCAAGATTCCAACTTGCAGTCTTCAAATACGCTTCATTTTCAGAGCTTTAATTGGCATTTTCGAATAAAATATGACGAGAGAGACTTCGGGCAAGAGTGAAACTTGCATGTAGCTATTCCCTAGCCTCATGCAAGTTTCATCTTCTTGGAGATACATGATGTCTCATCGAGTCTCTCGTAGCTTTTTTCTACTTGAAATTTACATAACTTGTACACCACCGAAGTGGTCATCATTAATCAGGAGACAAACATCTCAGTTATATAGTAAAAGCGGCAATTTGTTTTATAGTTTACCATTATCAAATCCTATGTCTAGTCTTGACTGCGACAGAAATGAGAGACTAGGTACTTATAAAATTACTAGTACAAACGTTTTCTGTGCAGGTAAATCGACGGAGTGCGTAGTGACCAGTTTTAGTGGATCGTTAGCTGATCACGGTGGAACACGGGCGAGACTTCGAGGAAAGCAAGTTCGACCGACGGTTCGGCGGGTGGCTCGGCGAACGGATCGACGGGCGGTTCTGCGAGCGGATCGACGGGCGGTTCATCGAGAGGCGAGCGTTCTTCGAGCAACATCTGCAACCAGTTATCCTGCAACGTGTTACACCAGTATCAGTTTACCCCTACGCACTACATGCGGAAATAAAACCAATGTTTTTGGTGAGTGTTTGCACTAAATGTGGCAAGTCCACATTTAGTGGTTTTCCCTTAGCTTGATAACTTTTTGCCTGTTTGTACTTACTTCAACTCTGTTTGTAAAAAAACGTGTGTGGTGGATTGTGTGATCTTTTAAAAAAGTTTAATCTCTACAAAAAACGGAAGGGCTTGGACTTGTTTAAAGATGGAGCTCGTGGCTAGATAATCACAGCCGCACGGGTCAATCGTCAAGGTTAAACAACGCTGGCCAAGGTTGGTCTGTGGATGGGTGAGCATCGTAACATACCGAGTTTCCTCCGAGCCTCGGACAGCACGTTAAGCCGTTGGTCCCGGCAGTCATTTGTAGATCTTTGGCAGTCGTTACGGATTGTCAGAAGCCAGTAAATCTGACTCCAGTCTTGCCATGAAGTACTGTGTTACCCAGTTAATGGGTTGTGGAGGTCTGGTAGGCAACCGCTCTTCATAAAATACTGGTATTCAGCTGAATCCGGATTGACTGGTAGCCGACCCCAATATAGTTGGGAAAAGGCTAGGCAGATGATGATAACTTGTTTAAAGATCTGTCAAGATGCTTAGTTAGCACTGCGCGTGACTGAGCATTGCCGTACAACGTGGCAAGGCTGCCAGTGGCCAGGGATGCGGAGGAATTTTTCAACGCCATGTTTCAATAAACCCTTTCTTTTTTGTAGAGGTTAAACGAACTTTTTAAAAAGATCACTCTATCCACACGCACATTAATTTTGTAACTCTAAAGTAAAAGTGAAAAGGAACGGACCGGTATGATTCAAGCCAGGTGCGTACCTACCTATGTGCAATTGTGCATGTCAGTAGATAGATTATTATTATTAACTTTGGTTGCTGTGTTTGACGTGTCGTTCTATATAGACAACGCTTACCATCAGGTGAGATAGTGGTCAAACGCGTGCCTACCAATAGTAAAAAAAAAACCGGCCAAGTGCGAGTCGGACTCGCACACGAAGGGTAAAAATAAAGATTTATGGTAAGGACCATAAATCTTTATTTTTACTATTTGTTGATATAGCAGCAATAGAAATACACATTCTGTGAAAATTTCAACTCTCTACCTATTACGGTTCAAGAACCGCAAGCGATACAGCCCGCTGACAGACAAACGGACGAACGGACGGACAGCGGCCCCCTTCCTAGGTGTCTAGTCGGCGGGCAACATACATAACTTTGTCTTACACTGAAGATGAGAAGTCATAGCAAAAAAAAAATTAGCATGAAATTTAATTATTTAATTTGCCTCAAAGTTTTAATAACAAACAAACAAGTCTCCCGCTATTTAATCACAACGATATTTGTTTTCGCATTTATAATATTAAGTAGGACAATGTGTGACAAATTTGTCAAAAAAAAAACTGCCCAAGTGCGAGTCGGACTTGCGGTCAAAGGTTTCAGAACTAATTTTTTAACATGTTATTTTAACTCTGCAGACTTCTTATAAGTTTTCCTGTAATCTTTAGTTATAGAACTATTTTCTGCACTTTGTTCGAAATTGGAAAGGTTAAATTTCTTGAATAACTTCAAAACTTTTTACATTAAAATTATGAAAACAATAAATAATTAAAACCTTCACAGTAAGCCCATTTGCTATGTCGTACGATACAGTTTGAAAACTTTTTTTTTAAATTGTCTAGTTTGACCCCCAAAAGTAACCCTCATACTAAAAATATATTTATTTACTAAACGCGGCCGTGTTTGAAACACATAAAAGAAGTTAAAGTGTTACTTACAACTTGCTTGCTTGTTAGTCAACAACTTAAACAAATAAATTAAAAACTTGTTTTTTTAAATGTTTTCATACATTTTCTTAACTACAGTCGCTAGCGAGTATATATTGATAAAACTTATGGTAGATTTACTGGAATAAAACCCGCATCGCAAAACACAGAATTTAATTCCAGATCCACTGCGCTAACCATACGGCCTTTGAGGCTAAAAGTTACAAGCTACCCACATTTTGGCAAATATGAAGAGATGTGATTTCACAGCATAAACCCTGTACATGTGGCTGGGGACACGGTGATGTGTGTTTGCTGACAGCTAACAGCAGAGAGCATACAAGTACACTATAAGTCTGCGGTCGGCCATCATGCGTTGATCATGGGCGCACATAAATAGCGTATTATATCGCGTATATATAGGCCAGTCATACAAGACATTTTAGGTCGCAGTATTTTGCATCAACCTGACTTTTTGGGATGTTATCAGGGTAGATGCCAGTAGTTTACACCCAATTATCAACCTCGGAAGACCTGTGCTGCGTGGAGCTTGGAAAACTTCAAAATTTTTAATCATTTTTCAGACTGGCTTATATCTTCTAAACGGTGAATTCTACATAAAAAGTCAATCAGTGGACTATTAAAGTAGATAAAATTTTCTACAATAGGGAATATGCATGTAAAACTTATTTATCATCTATACAGTAGGTATATCTAAAAATATAATACTAACAGTGAAAATAGAAGAAAAATTACTGGAAAAACGAAGGAGATATCATTATTTTAAACTAATATATCTGTCCCTCTCGCGAAAACGCTGTTTTCTATGGCAGCTGTACAGGCGTCATAGATGATGACGTCAAAGTTTACATCGGACTTCTCTTTCTAATTTTAATCTTTGAAGCTTTATAACTTAATCGCTGATGCAGGTATTTAAAAAACAAATTCATGATTGTTTACTAGAGCTATTATATATTTAATTTTTCAAATAAAGGCAATTAGAGCCTATTAGAGTGCAAATGCAGTTGAATTGGATTTACAGGTATTGAGATCAAACCCGAACCATTTTTCACAAAAAATCGAAATTGTAGTTTAAAATTGATCTCTGTCATTTGCTGGACTTTCAAAAAAGATATTTTAGAGAGCTCAGTGGATAATGTTTCATATCATATGAAATGAAATTGAATAAAAAAATAAAAAATACTATAAATTTATCGATCTTAAATATTGCATATATTTTGGGAGTAGGTATATTTAAATTAAGGGAAATTATTTACGTTACGTGGTGACGGGACCTCAGCTGGCTTCTGCTACAGAAGTACACGGCATAATGTAAATTAATATTTTCAATAATCTAAGAGAATGATCATCCAACTATGGGAAGATACTCGAATGTTCGAAATTTACCATTGACAGGCCCTTTTCTAGAAGATCATTTAATTTTGCTACTTATTAGACTTTTGTCAATTATGAATTCGTTCGAGTTAACTAATGAAATTAAACCTGGACGGATAAATAATTTTGAATGTTGGAGTTAAGCATTTTTAACGCCCCATAGGCCATAGCATCATTATAGTCATCGTTGGACTATTAGAAACGATTCCAGTTCAGTTCATAATAATCATAAATTACACCAGTAGAAAGAGCTTCCCAAAAAACTAAACACTACAAAGTAAAAAATAACTTTAATTTCGGAAGTCGGTGTTTTTTGTTATTTCGTTTTTGAACACCGACTTCCGAAATTAAAGTTATTTTTTACTTTGTAGTGTTTTGTTTTTGGAAGTCGGTTTTATTTTTTTGTTACCTTCCCTCATCAGTTCAGCAACATGAGATGATGATTACCAAGCACGAATAACTGAATTGCGTTAGAAAGATCATGAAAAACAGTGTATGTGCTTATAAAATTTGAGGGTTTTCCTCGATTTTCATGGGATCCCATCATCAGATTCTGACATGCTGACAATGGGACCACCTCAGGAGTATACGCTATCGAATAAAAAAAGAATTTTTGAAATCGGTTCAGAACCGAACATAGAACCTCCTCCTTTTGGAAGAAGTCGGTTAAAAAGAGCCTTTGGTAATGACTTGAATTTGTAGTTGTCAGTATGTTCGGAGTTAATGACGTGAATAATTTTGGGTATCGAAGTTAAAGATTTTTAGCACCCTTACAGCTATAATCCCCTAACAAATTCTACTAATACTAACATTTTTAGTATAGAGAAAGTGAATTAGGATTATGAAATCGATTTTTATTGTAGGTTATTCTCTAAAAAAAAAAGAAAAGCGCCTGAATCAACTGGTTTACGACTTCACTTCTTACGATTTAGGTCCGATTTGATATTTTAAGTGTAATTTACATGTACATAATCAACCTTAATTATCAAACAATTTAAATGAATAATAATTAATATCATGATATCAAAATCACCACTATTCCTTTCCACTCGGGTTTTGATTGAATATTTTGAACAATAAGCGGTGATTGTGACTTAACTATAATAGTTTTGGGAGCAAAGTCCCGCAAACCTCCGTTGTAAAGTTAGGATCCTCCTACCAGGCGGTGGTTGTGATTGGCGGGCTTCTACCCGATAGTTAAAGATAAAGATTAAGATCATTTATATCTGAGCATATAGTACATTAAGGTAGGGCTGATGTATAAGTTGAAATCGCATGGTAAACTTTGCTTGCGCGGTGCAGGATTTTAGTTCGCTGCTAGTTGGATAGATGGCGTTGCGGTTCTTTTTGCTGCGATGTAGATTTGCTCTGTTGGTTTTTCTTGTATCGTTCTTGATGCTGAAAATTGTAGTTTGTTACTTTGCTCTCACTTCTTTCTAATGTTTAGGATTCTAATGATGGAAGATTTTTACAAATCGGTCCAGTAGTTTAACAAACAAACAAACAAATCTTTCCTCTTCATGATATTAAGTAAGTAGTTCAGATTTAGACTCGCGACCCAGCCCGGCTTCGTACGTGGGTTTACACGATATCGCAGGTTCACACGATACATACTATCATAAACTTTTATAGAATTCTGTCTGTGCAACAAAGCAATGCAGATAAATTATTTCAGCCAATTTAAATCTTCGACCGCATCATCGCTTCCCCATCAGGTGAGATAGTGGTCAAACATAAGCCAATCAACAGTAAAAAAGAAACAATTACACGAGACCTTTACGAATCATACAGTGAAACTTACGTCTTGAATTACTATCTCTTGACGAAAACCGCATTGAATTAAGTTGTGCAGTTTCAAAGATATGTAGCGCACAGACGGCGTGGCGGCGGGAGGTCCATGTAGGCCCTACATGGTAGTAAACAAAGCTGCCTCCCTACATTGTAATACCTTGCTTTCTTCTTAAATTCACGAATTTACAATTTGACTGTGTTTTTTGCGTAAAATGGTCAGTTTTGGCTTTGTTATTCTTAGAAATTGAAATATTTAGGCATCTTTGGTTGATAGGGTAGTCTAGAATGACGCCCCGGGCGTAGGGAGTCACAGGCCGATTCCCGGCCACCGTAGGCGCCCCTCAAAGATATGTCAGCATAGAAGAAGAAGAAGAAGGGGTACGCTAGGGCCAGTGCCTGCCAGGGTTGCGGAATTTGTTCGAAAGGGTCACCGCGGCCCTGGAACGCAAAGGGCACTAGTAGGAACACGGATAGGTTTTAGTCAGTAAGAGTCTGACACTCCCTCCGCCTTCACCCAAGCGGGAGGAGTCATTTGTTGATTTCCCATCCATAAAAAAGGATAGTCGAGAATAGTTATTAGTATATAGGGTTCCGTTGGTTACCCTTTGGGTACAGAACTCTAAAAACTGGCCAAGTGCGAGTCTCACACGAAGGTTTACGTACCACAACCTAAGGGGTTATGGTACGTAAACCTTCGTGTGAACTTTTAGTAGATATATAACGGTATATAACGGTTCTTGAGATACAGCCCACTGACAGACAGACGGACGGATGGACAGCGGAGGCTTAGTAATAGGGTTCCATTGGTTACCCTTCGGGTACAAAATTTTTAAACTAACGAAGGTATTAACGTGCCTAACTGTACCCACCTACTCAAAAATTACTTCCCTGGGGGGCTACTCTCTAAGCCCGAAGTCCGTAGTTTCGGGCTTAGTTGCGGGCGTATTCTACTCCGTATCACCTACAGACTTACAATACGATTAGTCCCGAACCCGAACTAAGAACGAATGACAACACGATTTGATAGAACCTAACTGCCAAATAGTGTTGTCATTAATTCTTAGTGGTTAGGAGATATGGAGTAGACACGGGTGTACCGTGTCAGAAAATACGGACGTCGGGCTTAGAGAGCAGACCCCTGATACAAATGAGTGGTTACTACGTATACCTAGTGCCGCCATCGATACAGTGATGTACTCAATATAGTGAATATGTCAAAGTGATTCTTCGCTGGCGTGCTTGCATCTGAGTGATGTCCGCTCGATGCACGCGTTAATTTGTGACGTGCACAGCCGGTGGACAGTGCATTGTGCTAATATTACACGAACACAGGAACTAGGAAGCGATTGATCTATCCAAGCGATATTTGTTGATGTCAATATTTTTATAGAGACGTAATTGTAAAGGTGGCAGTTATCTTATGACGTGAAACATATAAAACTGTAGTTGTGTTCCTTGGCCGAAGGAGCTCGTGGTTAAATAATGAAAGCTGTACATTTCGATCTTCAAGGATAAGCAACGCTTGCCGAGGTTGGTCTGTGGATGAGTGACCACCTTAACATACACGTTAAGCCGTTGGTCCTGGCTGTCATTTTTTTCCCAAAATACAAGCTCCTGGCCTAGTTTGGGAATCAGTATCAGTACATTTATATTGAAATAAACATCTTATGACGGTCCATGTATGTGTACATACTTAAATACCAATGTTTGAAATTTTGTGTCAATAAGCAATTTTTATATTATTTTATTTTTTGTACTTTGGCTGTCGTTACAGATAGCCAGAAACCAAAAATCTGACACCAGTCTTACGTGTCACGGCCAAGGAGTACCGTGTTATCCAATTAATGGGTTGTGAAGCTCAGGTAGGCAGCCACTCCACGTAAAATACTGGTATTCAGCTGAATCCGGTTTGACTGACTACCGACCCCAATAAAGTTGGGAAAAGGCTAGGCAGATGATGATAGTTCCGTTCCCGAAGGATACCGACATAGGCCGAACAATCGATAAAATTAAGAGGTAGTGGGCAGGACACATTGCTTTCAGAACAGATAATTGATGGGGTGGAGAGGAGTTCTGGAGTGGCGAACGCGTACCTGAAGACGAAACGTACAAATACAAAATCCTTTATTTCAAATAGACCAGTTACAGGCACTTTTGAGTAAGCAAGGTCTGTCAGTCAAATAGACGAAGCTTATTCTGCCGCGCTAGCGACAAGAGCAGCAAGTTGCTCTGCAGCAAAACACACTTACCGACCCTATCTCCAGCGCGGAAGTTGCACGTTCCAAAGAGTAGATCCTATGGAGAAGAACGTCCAAGAAACGTGGACCGATGACCTGGCGAAGGTCTTGACGAGTCTCGGAGGGGGCCTATGTCCAGAAATTAAAGTCTAGGCTGATGGTGATGAGCAACGGAACCCTTTAAATAAACCTCCGCTATCCGACCATTCGTCTGTCTGTCAGTTTTCTCGAAATCATGGTCTAAACTCTTCCGTTACGACTGACTGAGTGACTGAGAAACAACGCACAGCCGAAACTACTGGTCGTAGAGAGCTGAAATTTGGCGCGTAGGCTCCTAAAGGAGTGTAGAGGAACACAAAGAGAGTACTTCCCGAAATTCCTACGGGAACGGGTAAAAATGTGCGCGTACGAAATCGCGAGCAAAAGCTAGCAGTTTATATAAATAGAAGGCAGCGAGTCCTAATGCTTAACACAATTTATTTAACAATCTATAAAACCGGCTGTATTTACTTGAACATAAGCTTTCTCTGACTTTAACAACCAGCAAGGTACAAACAAACATATAAACAGACTTTCGCATCTATAATATTAGATATTCTTCGTTATTATAGCAATGAAGTATCTTGTTATTCATATGTGGTCGATCAGGGAGGACATGTTCAACAACTTTTTTATTATTTTAATATTGGATACAATGTTTGCAATCGTACAATCTTTATCGACGAGACTTGTTCTCCTACAAAGTTATTTTAAGTATAATTACTTGTTTTTAAAGTTATTCACAAACGAACATGAATATTACATTGTTGAGATGAAAAGTTCATTTTTATAGATCGCCATGTTAAAGTTTTCAAGTTTTTTTTTTAGAATAAAACTTATAGTTGGCTATCAGAATTTTATTACATGTGTCCGGTTTGAAAAGATTCATTATTAATTAATTGAGGGCTGCTTCATTTAAAATGGGTTTCTTGTTCTTTTTTATATCCATTCAAAAATGGTTGGTATTAAAATGTAAAGGTGGTAGACCAAATGCTTATTTTTGAACTACAATTTGCCACTTAGTTTGCTTGACCACGCTGTATATTCTTAGTATTATTTTTATTCCAAATAAGAAATTACAGAAAACAGTGCTTCCATAGCCATCCATCTCTGCGTTTAGTCGATGATGTCAAGAAATACTTAAATTAAGCATTAGTCTCATCATCTTGAATAAATATCTATTTAAAAAGCAAGTTCTGTATTAACTTATTCATTTTCTTTTACCTTTTGAATGATTTCACTGTAAAATTCTGCCGTCAGGAAATGAGGAGCTCGTGGCTAGATAATAACAGCCGCACGCGTCGATCTTCAAGGTTAAGCAACGCTTGCCAAGGTTGGTCTGTGGTTGGGTGACCATCTTTACATACCGAGTTTCCTCCGTGCCTCGGAAAGCACGTTAAGCCGTTGGTCCCGGCTGTCATTTGTAGGTCTTTGGCAGTCGTTACGGATAGTCAGAAGCCAGTAAATCTGACTCCAGTCTTGCCATGAAGTAGGTACCGTGTTACCCAGTTAATTGGTTGTGAAGGTCTGGTAGGCAGCCGCTCCTCGTAAAATAATGGTATTCAACTAAATCCGGCTTGACTGGAAGCCGACTCCAATATAGTTGGGAAAAAGCTAGGCAGATGATGAGGTAGTTCCTGAGATTAGCGCGTTCAACCAAACAAACTCTTTAGGCTTTATAACTTAGAATTAGTTAGATATCTAGTAGTTTTAGTTTACATAAGTTTTTATTTAGTTTGTCTTATAATCGGCACTCAGATTGTAGAATTGACCTCAGTTTTCAATATCCGTGGCATGTCCACTCGTTCCTATGTCCTTGCCTTCGAGCCGTGCCGGTTCATTATTAATTCTAACTGTGCTGCCGTACGTTCTCGCATATGAATCAGAGATTTCAGATCGGCCGTCAATCGTGGCCACTCTTAATTGATGATATTAATTGTACCATTTGTACTGTATTACCTATTTATGTGATGCTTCCCATTTACATACGTAATCGCTTGTTTTGGGATTTGCGATTAAGCCCCTTAATGTAGGGGATGTAATATTGGGGTTGGGATTTAAAACGATGTTGTTTCTTTATTCTTTAGCATGAAGTTGTGAGTTTTGTATTAAGTCTGGTATTAAGTGGAGGGTAGTTCTTGAAATCGATACCAAGTTTTTTTTATTTGAATTAAATACAAATCTTATTTTTGTACTTAAAATTAACTATCAATCTAATATATAAAATTCTTCTGTTATTGACTGATTGAGTGTCTAAGTGACTAACAGACAACGTATAGCCGAAACTACTGGTCTAGAAAGCTGGAATTTAGTACTAAGAGAGGATTTGTCGAAATTCCTACGTGAACGGGAAAAAATGGGATATGCACGTACGAAGTTCCGGGCAAAAGCTAATCCCAATATTATGCTCTTCCGTTACGAACGTGAACTCTTCCAATACTTTCCTTTTAAACGAAACTTTAGAAATAATGAATCATTAAATTAATACAAATTTATTAATTTTTATCCTAAATTTTTTTGGGTGTGGGGTCCCCCACTGCTGCCCTTTTAACAATGACAAAATATATCGATTTGAAATGGCAAAAAATACATGTCCAATATTTTTTGAAAATCTTGTGGATAGATTAAAAAATATTATATTTCTATCTAGTACATTACCCTATTGACGTTTTATTAATATGTATTTATTTTTAATTTGTGTATTAGCGTTTGTTGCCTGATAATAAAGAATTATTCATCATCGTCATAATCCACAGCCCGACTTCGCCCATTGCTGAGCATTGGCCTCTCTTTTCTAGTGCCAATCTCCACGTCATCCAGGTTCTACCTGCGATGGCAACAATGACATCTAACTAAATTATATTAGTAACCGGAAAACATTGAACATATTCCAATTCATTTCCCAAGTGAGGTAGCACTTGGAAAATGAACACTAAGTACAGCTTACAAGCTACAACTGAAATGATCAAGGGGAAAGAGCGAATTTTCAATGCGCTTCTACTTTGTAATCATCACCACGTGTCCATGACAGCTAAGGTAGTTCATACCTTATTTTCCAGAGCCCATTAGAACTGCTCTAACTACTAAGTGCGCTTGTAACTATTGCGAAACGTTTGTGGTCGCCCCATTATCTAATTTCACATGTCAGTCAATTTTCTAAGCCATACAGTTCATAGAAATTTCATAATAAGAACAGAGGGAAAGAGGAATTATCATAGCGGCTGAAGACTTGAAAAATGTATACTCATGTCTGTTTTTTAATCTGGGAGACTAAATTGACAACTCCAAATGTCAAAACTGACTTAAAGGTTATTGAAATCTATGTCAGTTTGCCATTTGCACTTGTACTATAGAATAGTATAACTGAAAAGTTTGTATGTTTGGTTGAACGCACTGATCTCAGGAACTACTGTTCGGGATTGAAAGTTATTTATGTGTTGGATAGTGGTGTGGGAGCGGAGCATTAATGAAAAATGTGACACAGACGAAATTGCGCGGATCAGCTAGTAATAAAAACACTGCTACGTGCGGGTCGGACTCGCACATGAAGGGTTCCGTACCATAAACCGAAAAAACACGTTTCTTTAAGGGTAGCCTCCTGTAATTTTAAATTTAGTTATTTTTTTTTTGTTATAGCGCCAATAGACATACACAATCTGTGAAAATTTCAACACTCTACCTGTTACGGTTCTTGAGACACAGCCCGCTGACAGACAGACGGACGGACGGACGGATGGAAGGACAGTGGAGTCTTACGGAAACTTCCTCCACTCCAAACGACCCAGATGCCACGAAGACAGAAAGCGCACATTTATTGACAACTAGTCCGCCCCGGCTTTGCCCGGGTGTACTTTTTACAAAATTTTCTTTTATACAACCTCTCCCTAACAATTACGAACACAACAAAAAAAACATTATTCAAATCGGTAAAGTCGTTCTCAAATTATGCGCACGTGAATATTGTCGATAGTTTTTTTTTTATCTACAAAGACAGAAAAACAAGCTTTTTTTGAGCTGGGTTTGTTCTTGATTCTAGTCTAGATCAGAAGCCGAAGCTATACCTAATCGTCAAAATTACTGGGGGAGTCTGAGTCTAGTGGACAAAATTACTTAAATATACTCAGTCTCAGACCTAAAGAATAATAATAATAATATAGAATAATTGTTGAATGTGTACGACGAAGGTAAGGAGCGGGCTGTGCACATGCACAGTGCATTTTATTTTTACCGGTACCACTCGCAGTTCAGTTTTCTAAGGGTGGTTGCTGTTTAACTGGGCTAGCCTGTGGTGGCCTCAAATGAATTTAAGTCCCCCAGCACAACTCCCTCGAGCTTATATACTGCGGTGGTAAAGAAACCACATCGCGATTCAGGACGGAGGATCAACGCCATCTATCGAGTTAGGGGTACAACTTTGGGCTGCATGACTTCTGTCTCAGAATGAATAAAATTGTACATACATATATTACGGTCGAATTGTACGATTTTATTTATTCATTGTCATATTGTTTTTATTAGATTTTTTGCTTGGAAGTATTATGTTGTTTTTAGATAAGATATGTTACAGGTGCCATGCGTCGTAGAGCGCATGCGCGAAGTTTGAAACTTTTCATCTTTTTGTGTAGGCTTAAAAGCTGTAACATAAAATTGATAACAGGGAACCCATTCTTTGTTTTAAAAAAAAAAATGTTGTTTATTAGATAATACAAATTTTGGAATCTTATTCTTTGTTCCTTAATAAAACATTTTATTTGTGAATTAACCCTTAATCAAATATATATTTTTATCGAGAAACACGAAAATCAGATATGGTTTCTAGGTAATTTGGATTAATTTCGAAAACAAAAAAAATAATCAGTCGGGGGAAATGAGGGGTTTTGCGGTGGGAAATAATTTCCCATTATTTGACTTCTTCTCTTTCTTTCTTCTTTCTTTGGTTAACACTTTTTTCTACCGCTTACAATTAATATTAAGTAAAAAATATTTTTTTATTAGTAATCGACCTGAAACGGTGCAGCGGTTGCACATTATAACCTGAGGCACAAGATATTATTTACATATTGAAATCTAGGCGCTGTACCAATGATCATGGCATTATCAACCGTCTAGCTGCCGTCACAGATGGTCATTAACTCCGTCAAATCAGCGAGTGCATCATAGTTAGCATAAAGCAGGGAAACACGGAGTTACGACACCCGTTACATCACTAAACATGCTCCCGATGAACTAAAGAGAAATTATAATCCGCCGTCACATAACTATGGATTAAGTTTAATTAGTCGGCGTCATTATTAATAACAGGCCGGTGTGTACAGGGGCAGGCAGAAGTGTTGAGGAAAATTATAGAAAAATGTTAAGTTGACAACGTAGGAAGGAACCACAGAACTATGGAAAGAACATTGTAAAAATATGGTAGGTTTCGTTTCTGCAGACACATTAACACATTTGGAAAGCTGTTTTAATTCAGATGTGTACAGCAAAACAGTATTACTCTTTCTTGTCCTATCGATTCATCACGCCACTGGAAAAGCAAAGCTCATTTTTTTTAAACATGAAAGCTGAAAGCTTCACTGGGATATTCGACAGTTAATCCTTTTTTTTTTTTTTAAGGATGGGATATCATCAAATGACTCCTTCCGCTCTGGGCGGAGCGGAAGGGAGTGTCAGACTCTTACTGACTAAAACCCATCCGTGTTCCTCCTACTGCCCTTTGCGTTCCAGGGTACGGTGCCTCTTTCGAACGGATTCCGCACCCCGGCAGGCACTGGCCCTGGCGGGCCCCGTCTCCCTTGCTGACAGCTCTTTGATGCGCGCGTGGAATACAGCGCGCCGCCGACACGGGTCTAGTTTTGATCGGACGGCGAGCCGCCCAATGCTCGCCGTCCGCAGACCCGCGCCTACGGTGGTCGGAAATCGCCCTGCGACTCCCGACGCTCGACAGTTAAGCCTACTTCGATGAAAAGAAACAGTGGCAACTGGATAACTAGAAAGGTGACGATGTGATAATACGCTTTTGCTTGTAAAGGCTGTAGTACCTCTTCACCACAGTCTCTATTAAGCTTAAGAAATTCCAACCTCAGGTGGACGAGGATAAATCACAACAATTCATTTCCCTTTCTGTAATCGTTGGCAGTTATCGTAAAGTGAATGCTAACAAAGGCATCGCCGTTTGATTTTTCTCGATTTTTGTCTGACACATACCAAGCATTGGATCGAGTGAGGGACGATATCGGAACGACAAAGTTTTTCCCAAAATTGGCAACACTGACGAACTTTTTGATTAACTTTGACATGGTCGGAACTGTAGAGTATTGTTAGGTTGTGGTTGTAACATTAGCCATCGACAAAATAGAGAAGGTAATCTACAGGTACCTTTATCCGGAGGGGCTGGGGACGCGGCGGTGAGAGATTTTGTTTGTCTGCGGAAACGAAGGGGATTTGAACCGGGTAAAAGCTCTGATGCACTCATTTATAGGAAAGGGAATTGTGGCAGCGCTCGTCGCCTTAGCCGGTTGTTTACTTACTGCCGGTGCACTCTATTTGGTTTACGTGGTTCTGTCTGTTTTATAAAATAATACGCTTTTGCTTGTAAAAGGTATAGTGTTCGCGTGTTTAGGTAACAGTTTTAGTTATTTGATATTTCTGCTTGCAGACACTTTGCAATGCGGAAATTTTTGCGTGAGCACGAGGATTGCCGATGTTTACGAAACTTCAGATTTCGTTGTATCTGAAACTTTTAAAACAAGTGGCGTGTTTTTCAAATCTAGACGAAAACGACTTAAAACTAAAACGGAGATCTTAATAAATTACTCGTAAAATCTATGCCACAAACTGTAAAGACGAACTAAAAACTTCCGTTGTCAACTGTACACCACATAATTGCCGTGCGTATTAGCTTTTAATTGTTATGTATATTTACAGATACACTTCTATCGAGTAAAATGACAGACAATTGAATTATGACTTCTTTCCGTCCCTGTACAATTGTGTCGCAAGTACCTATGTCCTGTCGGCAATGACTGTTCTTTAATCAGCGGCGTGCAATATACTTTGCGTCCATTGTTTGATTATATATCCGCACTTGTTATTAAATGTGAATTCTTCTAGTCCCACGGTTGCGTGATTAGGGAATTATAATTGATTTACGAGAAGAACTGGTCAATTAAGTCTGGGCTGGTTGTGTTTCTTGCTTATTTTTCCGTTACTGACTGATTGAATACTGACAGACAACGCACAGCCGAAACTACTGGTGGTAGAAAACTGATATTAGGCATGTAGGTTCCTTGGAGTGTAGTCCAGCACTAAGAGAGAAATTCTGAGAGAAACGTCTAAATACGGCCCGATATGTGGCTACGAAGTCGCGGACGCAAGTGTCCACATACAGCCTGTTTCGGAAGTGTCTGTTCATAATAAATTGTAATGTTCTGTATCTGATTTACAGTAAATTAACAGTTGTAAGTAAAAGAAAACTATCTTTGCCTTTTACCAATCACTCTGATGCAGTTATTTATCGTCCGTCCCTTGTCCCATGTTATGTGCGGCGCAACACATTTTTTTCTTCCATTCTGTCCTGTCAGCCGCCACGCGGTCACTAACTCCCTTTTCTTTCACATCACTCCTGATACAATCCTGCCACATTTATATTCATAACTTCTTTTGTTACACTCGTTTTATGATCTCCCTCCTCTTCGCTAACCAAGATAAGCGGTTCCCTTTCAACTTTTCCGTCACTGGCACCATTTTTAGACTCTCTATACTAATATACTAATTTCTCATTTTATCCATTCTCGTTACTGCACCAATTCCATCTCAACATCCTCATCTCTGCTCAATACTTTTATCTCCGCTACATGCAATATTTTTTTCATCTTTTTTTTTCACAGCCCAAATTCTGATCCATTCAGTACGACAGGTTATCAAGGACTTATAGACTTCTCTGCTCGGTGCCTTCAAATCTGTGATTGAACGAAAATGCCACCATACACATCTGAAACTGTTTCTTGATCTCTTCGTTAAATGTTTGCTTTTTTCATGTTCTCATATTTTCTCCTTGCACTCGATGTCATCGCTTTGATCGCCATTTACGACGCTAAGATTCAGCTCCGCATCAGCCACTGAGATTTTATGCAATTCCATTGGTTAATATTTCTCCGCTCCTCTCCTCTTCGCCTTAGTGGACCGTCAGCCTTAAGCCTCGTGTTCACAAGGTGACATATTTTCCCGCGCAACTTTCCCGCTAAACTTGGCGGTGCCTGTCAACTTGATAATAAGCGACAAATTTCCGCGACAAGTGTGACGTCACGCGAAGTTGGATTGTACAGTCGGGGAAACTTCATCGAATTGATAGACTACGCCTATTTGCTGTGGTATGGCCTCTCAATACAACTATCAAAGATGATGACTGAATCCTAAATTTATGGTGATTTGTCCACAAGGACAATTAAAATTCCTCTAGTTGCTTAACAAATATTTTTACGGACAAAAAGGTCTTGACAGACTCACACACGAAAGAACGAACAACGAAGTAATCCGATAGGGGTTTCATTTTTTTGGGATCATCATCATATCGTAATATATCATGGCAACCACCAGCAAGAACGCCGAGTCTATGAAGCTCGACGTCGGTCTTGCTAAGAGATATTGAAAACAATACCACACTGCCAGACCGACGTCGAGCTTCATTAAAAAACCCAGTACTGGATTTTTGAGGTCTGAGGAGGAGAGGTTGTGTAATGGTACATTAGGTACTGCAGCGGCCAGCAAAAGAGGCATTGATGGACGAGCGTGTAAATACTACTATACTACTACGTAAGGGCGCCATTAAATTTGCCTCAAAGTGCCGCCCTGCAGCAGCGCGGCTGCAGCACTGCTTTTTTAATCCATACAAATACTAAAAAATTGGCCGCAGCGCGGCTGCAGCGCTGCCGCCGCGCAGTACTTTGCGTTTATTATTTGTATGGACTAACAAAGCAGCGCGACAATTACTTTTCAAAATCTATGACAAACAACGAACAATTTTTTTCCCGCTTAAAAGAGTTCATTTCCTGTTTCTTGTAATCTATAGGTAAAGATCTATTAACTCCTTGTTTTTCAAAATTTTAGGCTCATTAGTTTCGGAGATAAGGGGGGGGGGGATGATCATTTTTCGTCTAATTTCTTGAATAACTTCAAAACCATTTATTTAAAAAATTATGAATTATAATATAATTGAAACCCTCACAGTAAGCTTTTTCATTTGATATGTCACACGATAATGATGAAAAAACTTTTTATTTTAATTTTATAGTTTGACCCCCAAAAGTGATCCCCATTTAAAAAAAAATATAATTTACGTAACGCTTCTGTGTTTGGGTCACAGAAGTCCATATGTGTACCAAATTTCAACAGAATCGGTCTTGTGGATCCGGAGAAAACTGGTTGTGACAGACGGACAGACGGACAGACAGTCAGACAGACACCCGAGTGATCCTATAAGGGTTCCGTTTTTTGTTCGGAACTCTAAAAATCAACTCTATGAGTACTAATAGAAAAAGTACTTTACTAAAAGAAAGAAAGTAAGAAAGAAAACATTTAGGTACTTAGCACATAACTTAATAACGCTTCACAAACCGCCAAGTTACGTGAACCAGTGCTACCTCAGCAATATGTCGCATAACGTCGATATTTCGCGCATCGCAGAGTACCAATCAGTAATATTAACATCAAGGGAGGCTAGTCTCGCACGCAGTGGGCTTAATTTGCTTGATCAACTTAATGGCTAATTAAAAATGATTTTAATTAGGAAATTCTCCAACTGTATCACGAATTTTACGTTAAAAATCGTGATTTATTCGACTGGAACGTGTAAACGGAATATATTTCGGAAAATTTGGTTTTTACTATAGTAATTGCTGGCAGAAAATGCCCGACGACATTGCGGGAAAATCAAACGAAGATGGTGGTCCTACCGTCAGGCCCCACAAAATTAAGAGCCGTGAGGAATGGAAGGAAGAAAGGGAGGCCTTTGTACTGCAGTGGGACACACAGACTAAAAATCTTCCGTTTCTGAGTGACTGACAGACAATGCACAGCCGAAAGTCTGAAACTGCTACTACTACACTAAGCTGCTACTGCTATACTGCACTAAGAGATGGATTTCCCGAAGTTCCTACGGTAACGGGAAAAAATGTGATATGCGCGTACGAAGTCGCGGGCAATAAAAATTAGTTAGTAAATAATAATAAATAGCTGAGGTAAGCCGCTTACCTGGTGAACACCAAGGAAATGAGGCGCACAGTACCTATAAGTACATTTGGCGAGGCTTGGGGAGGCCGATGTCCAGCAGTCTTTTTGAAAAAATAATGATGATGACAGTAAACATGTTAATTAGAATTTTGTAAACGTGACAATGCCGCCAGTCTTTTGGGCAGATTTCCAGTCGACAGCAATGCGAATAAATTTTTTGATCCCATATTTTAGGGTTAACTAAGTTAGTTAAGTACCTATGTATTTATGAAAACAGTTCTAAGCAAATGAATTGCTTGAATTTCTTAGAATTTAACAACTTTCGTATTTTTCGAGGATCAACAGATTTCGTTTATGTCGAAAAAATAAGTAGTGTTCTTCGACGGACTTAATAGAACGCAATCAGAGCAGTGCATGGTGGCCCGGCGCGGTAATGGCTGCGACTTACAAGTTGTAAGTCGTAGGTTCGAACCCAGGCAGGCGTTATAAGGCGCACAAAGTATATATAATACGTTGTGTAACTTATTTCATCATCACTGCTCTCAAAACGGTGAAGGAAAACATCGTGAGGAAATCGGCATGTCCTAGAACCAAAAATTCGAAGACATCGTGTTAGTTGGGATGTGACATCTACCAACCCGCACTGGGCCCGCGTGGTGGATTACGGCCCACTCCCTCTCACCGAGAGGAGGCCAGTGTCCCAGCAGTGGGAAGATTATGAATCATTAAGGGCTTTCTAAGAAGTAAATATAAAATGTGATTTAGGCATAAAACAATACTAAAATTGATTGTACTTAATTTAATTGTTATCTACGATTTATTTGTTCGCCATAATACTCATATACCTATACCTATAGTTGCTTAAAAGCTAATAAAAGTTAAATAATGATAACAGTGAGTACCTCTATATTTAACAACCAAGAGTAATAAAGTATAAAAATTGGTCAGGAGCGAGTGGGTTCTTTTTCGCGGGTTCTGAAGGGGAATAATTTTTACTTTAGTTTATTAATTTATACTTCTAGGTAGTGTTGCACATGGACAATATTTATCATTACAGCCTCGCCTTTTTCCCAACTTTATTGGGGTCGGCTTTCAGTCAAACCGGAAAATATTTATAACAGAAGCTATTGAATTAACGTTTAAGTTTCTTAGAACCGAATCCGACGTTAGAATCGTCCTTTCCACGAATATTCAGGATAAAGTATTTTTATAAAATATTTTTTTTTGACGTGATGTCTTATAAATCGATGAACGCCGGCTGCACGCACAAAAATGTGTCACGTTCTTAGTGCGAGAGCGCGGAACAAGCGAGAGAGGCACGATGGGCCTAAGCTTTGTTAAGAATTCAATTGTTTTCTGATGACGTTATCATGTAAAGTTATCGTCCGTAAACCGACTTTACAGACAACCAATGTTTTTTTTTTATAAATTTTAACCTTAAATATATTTTTAGGCAAACTATTCGCGATTCTGACTTTTCTTTTCACATGAAAATTGGTGAAAATGCCTTTGAATCGGTAAGCAATTTTATTAATAGTGAATTGTTATCTTAGTGCTGAAAGTAACTGATTTAGTGCCGTAACGGCGTTTAGAAAGAAAGTTACTACACTAAGCTGCTACTGCTATACTGCACTAAGAGATGGATTTCCCGAAATTCCTACGGTAACGGGAAAAAATGTGATATGCGCGTACGAAGTCGCGGGAAATAGTTAGTAAATAATAATAAATAGCTGAGGTAAGCCGCTTACCTGGTGAACACCAAGGGAATGAGGCGCACAGCATCTATACATTTTGCGAGGCTTGGGGAGGCCGATGTCCAGCAGTCTTTTTGAAAAAATAATGACATTTGTAAACGTGACAATGCCTCCAGTCTTTTGGGCAGACTTCCAGTCGAATGCAATGCGGATATATTTTTTTATCCCATATTTTAGGGTTAACTAAGTTAGTTAAGTATGTATTTATTAAAGTAGTCATAAAAATCTAAGCAAATAAATTGCCTGATTTTTTAGAATCTAATAACTTTCGTACTTTTCGAGGATCAACAGATTTCGTTTATGTCGAAAAACTAAGTAGTATTTTTCGACGGACTTAATAAAACGTAATCAGAGCAGTGGTGGTAGTGGCTGTGACTTACAAATTGTAGGTTCGAACCCAGGCAGGCGCTATACTGTGTGTAAATTATTTCATCACCACTGCTCTCAAAACGGTGAAGGAAAACATCGTGCGGAAAACGGCATTAAAAAATTCGAAGACATGTGACATCTACCAACCCGCACTGGGCCCGCGTGGTGGATTACGGCCCACTCCCTCTCACCGAGAGCAGGCCTGTGTCCCAGCAGTGGGAAGATTATGAATCATTAAGGGCTTTCTAAGAAGTAAATATAAAATGTGATTTAGGCATAAAACAATACTAAAATTGATTGTACTTAATTTAATTGTTATCTACGATTTATTTGTTCGCCATAATACTCGTATACCTATACCTATAGTTGCTTAAAAGCTAATAAAAGTTAAATAATGATAACAGTGAGTACCTCTATATTTAACAACCAAGAGTAATAAAGTATAAAAATTGGTCAGGAGCGAGTGGGTTCTTTTTCGCGGGTTCTGAAGGGGAATAATTTTTACTTTAGTTTATTAATTTATACTTCTAGGTAGTGTTGCACATGGACAATATTTATCATTACAGCCTCGCCTTTTTTCCCAACTTTATTGGGGTCGGCTTTCAGTCAAACCGGAAAATATTTATAACAGAAGCTATTGAATTAACGTTTAAGTTTCTTAGAACCGAATCCGACGTTAGAATCGTCCTTTCCACGAATATTCAGGATAAAGTATTTTTATAAAATATTTTTTTTTGACGTGATGTCTTATAAACCGATGAACGCCGGCTGCACGCACAAAAATGTGTCACGTTCTTAGTGCGAGAGCGCGGAACAAGCGAGAGAGGCACGATGGGCCTAAGCTTTGTTAAGATTCAATTGTTTTCTG
This sequence comes from Lacanobia oleracea, assembly GCA_950371165.1. Lineage (NCBI taxonomy): Eukaryota > Metazoa > Arthropoda > Insecta > Lepidoptera > Noctuidae > Lacanobia > Lacanobia oleracea. Next base: position 4,449,438 of record OX493385.1, read on the forward strand.
ATGACGTTATCATGTAAAGTTATCGTCCGTAAACCGACTTTACAGACAACCAATGTTTTTTTTTATAAATTTTAACCTTAAATATATTTTTAGGCAAACTATTCGCGATTCTGACTTTTCTTTTCACATGAAAATTGGTAAAAATGCCTTTGAATCGGTAAGCAATTTTATTAATAGTGAATTGTTATCTTAGTGCTGAAAGTAACTGATTTAGTGCCGTAACGGCGTTTAGAGCCAATAGTTCGAGGGGCTAATTAAGTCTATTATCCGAGGTAAACACTGCTTTTCATTACGAATACAAGGAAAGTAAAAATAAAAATACGAATTAGCTAAAGAAAAAATCCATATCTGAATCTTATGAATTCATTGCGTTAATAAAAATCTCTGCTATACGTAAAGAGTATGAACAAAACTTTACAACTCAAAAAAAAAACAAATGATGATCGGACTGCTATTTTCCCGCCTAGTTGGTTGTTTTTTCTGTGACCAACAGCTATTCCGCCATTATTTTACATTATCATCATTGAAAGAATAGTAAATATTTTGCCCAAATTTATGTTATTTTAAAGAATTAGTTGAAAGTAAATTATAATAAAGTAATTTTAAAAAACAATCTTTAGATACTCATCTTTATATTATTTCAATTTCACATCGCGCTGAATGAATAGAATTTATAGAATGTTTCGACATGGTTCAATAGAAATGTGCAACAAGTTTTTTTTTTATAATTTTACGTTTCTCAGTTATTTACTATTCTACCTAGGGCTGAAAATAACTACTTTCAACCCGCTCCTCAGACAACTTCAGGCCTACGTTCCGAGTATGAGTACTGAAAAAATATATTTATGTGCAAAACGAAACGGAGTGTAAGCTGCTCGGGTTTCCCAGTTTTATTTTAGATACGGACCCCTAAAATAGGATACAACTTAATTAAAAGTTCAATTTCACGCGTTTCAGGTAGCAGTAACTAAACTATTACGTTTTATAACAATATAAAGCGACTAGTACCGATATTGTTGTAAGTTTCAATCAGTATTTTATTAGTTGATTAGATTATGTTTAGGGCTTCATGTTATAATTTAGTTGGCTACTACAGATATTATTGGATGTCTTTCACTATTAATGCCAACTTCTATCTATATTTTTTTCTTTAGAATGGGTTTGCTCTTGACTTTAGTCTAGGTCAAAGGTGACAGAGACAAAGTTGACGATGGAGTGAGACTTTTTTTTCATTCATGACGTCAACGCACTGGCCAGTATATTTCGGAACGAATCTTACATCAGGTGAGATGGTGGTCCAGCGCGTGCCTATCAACAGTAAAAAAAAAAATCAAAAGTATGGCGTCGATTCATGGCGTAACACACTTTAGGCAAAGTGAAATGAGTGATTGGACAACTTTGTCACGTTAATAGTAGGTAAGGAATAGTGTACGCACACCGTCAAGGATTGAATGAGTACAGTAATGATACATTCACATTGATGCACTGACTAAATATACCTATTATCAATAATGTGCTAGGCTACAGAGCCAAACGGTAAATCTTGACGGGCCATATTCGGCCCGGAGTATATCTGACCTAGAGCGTCTAACTAAAAGGAGGGGTTGATAACAAGCGCTTTGAAATTATTTTATTTACAATCTTACAAACCTGTCTCTTAAAATAATAGGCCTAATGCCCGGTTTCTTAGGTACTTTATCAGTCATTTATCTGTCCGTTGACGCTATTGGTCGGTTGGTGGTTAACGGACAGATAAACTACCGATAAAGTACCCCAGAGACCGGGTATAAGAGCCTAAAAAAATTAACCATAAAAAACATGTAGGTACGTTTGTCGATGTGTCACACAAGGTACAGACTTTCCGTACAGTTTTGGTAGGCGCCGGATACACTTGTAATAAAGTACATTGACCTTTCCCTGTTATTCCTTCGTAGACACCGAACAATATATTATGAACCGTTTTTCATTACTAGAGAACGTAAAGGATCACGATAGAAGTCGGTTGAGGTCAGCTTTATGTCTTTACTAGTTGAGCCGCGTAACTTCGTTTGCGTCACAATTTTCATCACTGATCCACTCCTATTGATCTTAGCGTGATGATATAGCCTATAGCTTTCCTCGATAAATGGGCTGTCTAACACTGAAAGAGTTTTTCTAATCGGATCAGTAGTTCTGGGATTAGCGCGTTCAAGCAAACAAACAAACAAACTCTTCAGCTTTATATATTAGTTTAGATAGATAATAGATTTCTTATAAGTAATGAGCCTTTTTTTCCTTTGCATTGTCCTCATATGCCGAAGCAACAAGTTTATGTAACTTAGAATTTTGTAAAACATTACATAATTTAAAAGAGTGTCCGTGGAGTTTCTTATACGTTCTTCTCCATAGACATCTACGCTTTGGAACGTCCAAATAGCTTCCAAGTTTTTGACTGACTGACCTTGACATTTCAAAATTGATCGTAAATGGTTTATTTGAAATAAATACTTTGAATCTCATTTCTGTTTTTGATATTAAGGCACTTGTCTCACCGCCGGCGAGGACGCGATTAGCTATCGACTTTTTACTCGCTGAGGAAAGGGACAAATGATATAGGTCTCGTGTAAGTAAAAGAGACACATACATTGATAGTCGACAGCTGGCTGTTCACACTGCCGGCGAGCCGGCTCTTACTCGCAGCGACAAGAGCTATCAAAGATTTTACTCGCTCAGCGTCACACGCTCAGTCGCTGAGCGAGTGACGCCGATCGCCGAGCGAGTACAATCTTGGGTCGCTTGGCGGTCAAAACTACGGTTGCCACCATTTTTTTGTGCAAATAAAGTAGCTGTTATTAAAAAAAGTTACACTAACATGTGCGTACCCCTTGACAGCGTACCGGCGTGATGTTAATTTATGAACTGGTGTACACAATAGACAGTAATGAGATTTCAGCAAGCCCGGTCCATTTGTTTATCATTTATTGAGAAATTCCGTTGCCTATCTTCGAAGTTCGGTCACATCTTCAAAAAGTTGAAATGGGACCGGTGCGAGAAAGTACTCTTCCTAAAATCTACCCAAATCGCTTCAAGTGTGCAAATAAAATTTGAAGAGTTGCCATCATCAGATCCTGACCTGATGATCATTGGACCACCTGAAAAGTCTACCGTCTCAAACAAGAAAGAGTTTTCCAAATCGGTTCAGGCATCTTCGAGTAATAGGAGAAAAAAGAAAAATAAGGTTTCGACGAACTGAGAACCCTTCTTTTTGAAGTCGGTTAAAAGTTGTGTTCATCACAACGCAACTGTACCTTTCGGCTGGTTGAAGCGAGTATTGCGAGTCAAGCCCGTCGCACAAAAGCACTCGCTGAAAGCCGAGCGTCAAAACTATTGAAACTTTTCACTCGCTACTCGCTGATCGCCGGCGATGAGACAAGTGCCTAAGAAAGTCTGTATAGTACGTGGGTCAATGACCGTTATTGCACATTTATCTGACACTTACCACATTAGAATCTATAGCTTACCTGACAAATAGAATAATGACAGGCTGAATGGCAGCTGATGGCCTGCTTCACAATTACGCACAACGATTTTACGCGTAATCAGTTTTAGCGGGACTGATTCTAGCTCATTATTCGTTTAACTGAAGTCCGCGACTTTCCCTACCGGTCGAAAGGCATGGGAGCGCATCAAACCCCCGTTTCGTGCACGCTGAAATGCCAATGGCTTTCGATATAACATTAAAAATTTCGAACTAATCAACAATTGAGGTGCTATTTTCAAATAAAGACTGCGTGTTTCACTCCAGTAATTACTGAGGGGGTGTTGGGGGCCTGCTGGGGGGTGGTAGGGGGTGTATTGCGAAGTGAAAGCGAAGCAATAGTGGTAGGTGGCGCCCTCAGCGATTTATTGTTTTTAATAATAACGTGAACCAGTAACAAAGAGAATAAAAGTCGGCGGTGCGCCGCGGCCGTTCCGCGGAGTTGACGATGCGCCTAGATGCGGTATTTAACAACTTGATATTCATTCAGATATAAAAAAAAACTATTTGACAAATGCTTCCACTTTCTTGACATATGCTTGCACTGTCTGATCTGGTTCACGCGAATATTTGTGATGCTTTCTTCGAAAAACCACCTCAGGCTTTAACCTGCATGGTTCTCGTATGTTTTGACCATTACATAATTTGTGTGGACATTGGAAATTAAAAAGGTACCGTGTTACCCAGTTAATGGGTTGTGGAGGTATGGTATGCTCCTCGTAAAATACTGGTATTCAGCGAAATCTGGCTTGACTGCAAGCCGACCCCAAAATAGTTGGGAAAAGGCTAGGCTGATGATGATTGGAAATTAAAAGGGACTTTGACCTCTGAGTTCGTTTCGGTGTTTATTCCCAGTAAGTAGCTAGGAAACACAAGCTTCATCTCACAAGTTCATGAAGCCCTATAGAATGACTTTTTCATGAAAAAACCATTCTATAGGGCTTCATAAACTTATAGGGCTATATTGATGATTGAAATGGTTTTAATTCTTTAGATGAATACGCGTTACGGCCGCGAATCGTATTTTGTTCAACGTACAGCAGCGTACTGACCGGCAAATTGCAATTTTACCATTTAAGTCAGCAATAAAACTCCATAGGGCCAGGTAACCCGAAAGAATGACTATTTCATGAAATCTTGACATTTTAGGATTATAGATGCTGGTCCTATATATATGCTGGTCCTGCTCCACAGTCACAGCTGCTTAGGTCCACTTTTTAGGTTTCTATGTTTTTATATTTGGAAGAGATGCTCGCTCCTTTTAGAGGTTCTTACATTATTTCGTTTATTTATTCTTATATACATACAAATTATATTATTATATTAATTACTTATTTATTCTTTTTGATGTAAGATCTTAATCGTTCTCTTTATTAATTTATTTTTCATTATTTGGTCATTGACAACCATAGTTTTGTGTAAAGTAGAAGCATATTTTTCAAATTTTGTAAATGTGAGTACCATGAAACCATTTACATTTTATGTGAGTAGTTATAGTTTTACTTGTTGGACATGAACGAGCATGGTGGTTGAGAGCATGTCATGCTCACTCAAATGTCTCGCTGATGGCGGCGCGTGGGTTTGATCATTCGATTCCCTTCGAAATGGTTGAGCTGAAGGGTGCCGATACACGCGTCATGTTCGTGAACAGGCGCCGTCGGTTGAGACTGGTCATCTCTTAACTGCCATTGGCTTATTTTAATCTTTATATTTAAAATTCTTATAATAAGCCCTTTTTTTTTCCTTTGCATTGTCCTCACATGCAGAAGCAACAAGTATATGTAACTTGAAATTTTGTAAAACCAGAACATGATTTAAAAGAGTGTCCGTGGAGTTTCTTGCACGTTCTTCTCCATAGAGATCTACGCTTTGGAACGTGCAAATAGCTTCCATGTTTTTGACTGACCGACCTTGACGTTTCAAATGTGCCTGTGAATGGTTTATTTGAAATAAAATGCTTTGAATTTAAATTTGATACAGACTTATGGAGTTATTTTACTGATTTTAATGTTTATAATTCTGAAAATACATAATTCTTACGCCCGCGAATCATACTTTAATCAAGATATAACCTAATACTGACTTGCAAATTGCAAAAAACGTAAGAAAATTTAAATTTCGCGGGTTACCCTGGCGCAACCACCTTAAGAACCAATATGTGCTCGCTGTAACACCTTGTATACTATATTCTAGCAAATAAATGTTTTGATTTGATTGGATTTGCGTTGAGCGAGGCTAGGCAAATGAAGCTATTATATTGGTTCTTTACTAACACATCTCTCGCTCCATACAAAATACCAGCACTTCGTAAAGTTCTGTATTTTTATTTGAAAATAAATATAGCCCATGTTACTGCCTGACAATTTAGCTTTCTAACGGTGAAAAAAAATGTTTAAAATCGGTCTAGTAGTGCCGAAGCTTATTTGGTACAAATTTACGAACAAAATATCTTTCATTTTTGTAATAAATATCATCATCTGCCTAGCCTTTTCCCAACTACATTGGGGTCGGCTTCCAGTCTAACCGGATTCAGCTGAATACCAGTGTTTTACGTGGAGCGGCTGCCTACCAGACCTCCACAACCCACAACCCACTGGGTAGCACGGTACATCTTGGCAAGACTGGAGTCAGATTTACTGGCTTCTGACTATCCGTAACGACTGCCAAAGATCTACAAATGACAGCCGGGACCAACGGCTTAACGTGCTTTCCGAGGCACGGAGGAAACTCGCTATGTTAAGATGGTCACCCATCCACAGACCAACCTTGGCAAGCGTTGCTTAACCTTCAAGATCGACCCGTGCGGCTGTTATTATTTAGCCACGAGCTCCCCAATTTTTGTAATAAATATATACAGAGTTATTTGTAAAACACCAGCAACCTCTTAAAAATATCAGCTGTTTCATACAATATGCAATATTTAGCCAATGACAATGTATGAAACAGCTGATATTTTCTCGAGATTTCGGGGTTTTCTCAAAGTAGAAGTTGCTTATAATCATGTGTACTTTCAGTGCCTTACAGGTTGCAGGTGTTTTACAAATAACCCTGGGTACACACATATATATATACTTGTTTTTTTTTTTTGTTGTACACGTACCTCAGTGTAGGTAGTATTCTTAACCCTAAGGTTGACTGGTAGAGAATGCACTATTGTACATTTCAAATAAATAAATAGACTGTTATTCAGTGCTATTAAAGTACAATTCAATACTAGGAAAAACGCTCTGTTAAAAAGATTTTGTAATTCAAATATAGTGTCGCGTCCAAAGCAGGGTGCTTCCTACATGTGTGTGGCGGCTCTATTCGAGTCGCAGTGGGGCGGCCGCGGTCGCGATATTAACATTCGTACGTTTTCATCCCACTGCGCTTTTAGTGATTATAACCTAACTTTCAAACGTCTGTCCAACTATTTAAACAGTTCTGATATTTGGGTAACTCTTCTGTCTTTATTTGACTGGCGAATAGGTGTGTCTAGAGAAAAGGAAAAGTTTTTGGTCAATGAAGGTTATTCCCAAAAGAGCTCTCCCACCATGCCTCAAACGAAGAATTATCGACATATAAACAGAGAATACATTACTACTACACTACTTACAGAATAGACTAGCTGGGCCCCTAGTCTGCTAATTTTTATAAATTCGTCATTCCAACACGATGCCATTGTCATTTTGCTAAAAGTTCGTAATCTGCTAAATTCATAATGATCCTTCACTGATCGTTCAGTAGCATGTCAGTGGTCTCGTAATGAAATTGTAGTGGAATGACAGTGTCGTATTGCCATTATTATAAAACCCGTTTGGAAAAATAATTTTCGAAAAATTGCTATTAAATTTGAACATTAATTTATGCCAGATTGCTATTGTATATAATTTTACATATTATTTATTAGTGTTCTATGAAATCTGAAGTAGTAACAAAGTCGTAAATAGCAAATACGTAATGAAACTCATTTATATTTTATCCGTTTTGCTGTCAAAGTCAAATGTGACATTAGTGACATTAGGTACTGTTTACTTTACTGACGTCGACGACTGTTTTTATTTGTTTTGAAGCGACCGGTGTTTTGCAAAGAGCTAATTGAATTTTAACGTGAGCGTCATGAAAAAATCAAATAATTAATAGATTTGTTTATTGCTCTTTTTTACTTCTCAATAACGACATCATGAGACTGTGCATCAATTGCGGAATAGCAACGGAACGCTGCAATACTATAGGAAGGTGAATATTGGAAATGGATCATTCTTCCTATTGTACAGGAATGGGTGGGTTAGTATCTGATATTTCTATATCGTAAACATTTAACATTTTTGTACGTAATATTTAATGTAAACAAACTAAATGGTGTAATAGGTTCTGTTAAGTTTTCTTTTAATGGTTTTATTTTTAAAAATTAACCAGAATGTGCAACAAATTCAAATTCAAAACATCACCAATCCAGACTAAATCTGTATGGTCAATTACAACCTATTCTCTCTCTCAGAGGGGAGGCCAGCGTCCCTTCAATGGAAATGTAATATGGCCACTTATGTTTACCAAAAATAGCCACTCAGATGTTTATTTCTAAATGCTAGTGCTAGACCTAATAGTGGAATGAAAATTGTTTGTTTCAGATAAATGAAAATGACTTCATCTTCCAAGCTTGCTCTTGATGAAAGTAGACCAGATGGAAATGAACAGACACTAGGACACCAATGAGTGTTATTCAATGTGGATGTTGTCTTCTGAAAAAAGTTTGTCCTCATCAACTTTTACAGTACAGAACTGGTACAGTGCAAGAGTGTAATATAATGGATTCTGCCGTGCTTGGTTAGTTTACTAGTTTTATTCACGGGTTATGAAAAACATTATTTAGTTTAGTTTTGTTAACGAGGGCATAGAGAGTGTTATTTTCATTATCTATCTATACTTATATATAAAGCTGAAGAGTTTGTTTGTTTGTTAACTTGAACGAGCTAATCTCAGGAACTACTGGTCTGATTTGAAAAATTTTTTCAGTGTTAGATAGCCCATTTATTGAGGTAGGCTGTAGGCTGTATATCATCACGCTAAGACCAACAGGAGCGGAGCAGTAATGAAAATTGTGACGCAGATGAAGTTGCGGGTCAACTAGTACTAATATTATAAAGCTGAAGAGTTAGTTTGTTTACTTGAACGCGCTAATCTCAGGAACTACTGGTCCGATTTTAAAAATTCTATCAGTGTTAGATAGCCCATTTATCGAGGAAGGCTATTGGCTATTTTATCACGCTAAGACCAACAGGAGCGGAGCAGTAACGAAAATTGTGAGGCAAACGAAGTTGCGCAGGTCAATTAGTATTTAATATTAGTCAAGCTTTTAACATCAACATTTCTCATTTGCAGGATTTCATTAATTCAGTCATTTTCAAAATGGGCACACACATACACAATGTCTCTGTGTAATGGCTTCCTGTAATGTGGATAAATTATTTTCAGGTGGGTGCTTCAAGTGTGCTTCTTTTGATGGGTGCGAGCAAATAGAGCATCCCGGTATTTCCATTCAGGCCCCTCACCATCTGGGGCATCTTCATCAGCTGTCAATGAGCGGAACAGTCAAGACATTCCTCATTTAGAAGAACCTACCTACACACATATTATGATAATCCTAACAAAGAAGATGATTAAAACGATTTATCTACTTACTGCTATGTTTTATTTTTATTTTAATATAATACTATTTTTGATTACTGTACCTGATATAAGTTAGCACCCTATTAAATACAATATAAGCAAAAGCAAGCCAGAAGTGATGCACATGGCCCTTGTCTAAAAATATAGTTTTCTGAAAACTTCAGCTTAAAGAAACTGAAAGCCTGAGCACTTTTATAAAAAATCATCATTATAGGATGCAAGCACTGCAGCATAGCTGCAAGTGCATTATAGAGTATATAGTCTTAGATCTCTATAACGACGAATGTTTGATAATATTTAGTGTAGGAAACATAGCCACAAATATGCATTTTTCGTTTGAACGAGCTAATCTCTGGAATCAGTCAGATTTGAAAAAATATTTTTATATTGTTAGGCTATACGGGAACAGAAAAAAACGAGATATGCGCGTACAAAGTCGCGAGCTAAAGCTAGTAACTACTAACTAGTATTTAAAAATAATAACCTAAAATATGGGCAAATATTATCTGATTTGGTCAGTGGGTCAAAATTGGGCTCGTGAAACCTTCCTAAATGCTCTAATTTATGGCGAAATCCAGCTCTGTAACGCCAGGCCCAAGTTTTTATGGAGTTACGGTTTCTCCTTTCGGCTCTCATTGAGTTTCTCGAAAACCACTGACACCTGGCGCTTGGCTACAGCAGCCGCACCAATGAAGGGCGAAGTTTGTCCAAAAAATATTGGATATAAAACGCCGGTAGAATGGCGCAGTGACTGGAAAAGCAATGACTACACAATTACGTAGGTCACTGATCGATGGAACTGTCAAAATTTTAGCAGATTACCGCATACGACTGTCATTATGTACGAGATTACTATTTTATGCCATTTCGTTCAGTGGAGTGTCAGTGATTGTTCATTGGAAAGTCATAATGACACTATTATGTTAGTAGATTGCCAAACTTGTCAAAATCAACAATTATGAGATCAGTGATCGACCATTCTGACACTACTGTAATAGCAGACTTGGGGCCCAGGTCTGTAACACGTCAGCAGAGGTCCAGACTTGAGGAGGTTTGCCAACGAGCCATGGAGCGCAGCATGCTGGGAGCTCGAATATCGAACCGTGTAAAACTAAAATCAGTTATCTTACACGGAAAGCTATTTGTCTTAAGTGTGATTGAGCCGGTCATGTCTATCGTGTGTCAGATGAGCTGTGGGCTAAAAAAAACACTAATTGGTTTCTTTTCAATGTTAGGCGACATCGCAGTAGATCAACGTGAAGGTGGAGAGCTTTATTCGACTCTTACCTTAAGAAAAGAGGCCCTATTATGCCATCATGATTAAGCTGTGAAAAAGGGATAGTGCTATGCGTCTTGTATAACTCCGTCTCCCTCCTACACCGTTATCATGATGGTTTTAAGTCTTGACTGATAGACGGACGGACGTACGTTGTTTTATAGAAGATAGTTTCATAAAATTTCATTTCACATAATTTTTTTCTCGTATTATCATTTCATAGAATAATCAATACGCAGAATACTTACTTTGAAGAAATTTAAACCTTAGATTTTTGATACAAATAAACTTTGTTTCGATATTTATGATATCATAGAATTACAAATCAAATATTCTTTATCCGCATAATGAGTAGTTAACATAAAACTTGTTACCAAGAAAAACTTTTCATCAACTGTCAGTTTCTAAACGTTTGACAAAATACATACCCTCCAATAAAATTACGACATCGCAGTAACAAAAAAATGCGGGTAAATTCTACTCAAGTAAAACTTTTCATTCGGGCCCGTTCGACGGAACCCCGCGAAGCGGCAATGGTGGCAAATGGCGATGGGAATAAAAGACAAAACTTTCAAGCATAACCATTAATGCAGCAAGCATACAGCTAGCATGCAGGAAGCATACAGCAAGCATGCAGCAAGCAAACGACATACAGCATGTAAGTAAGCAAGCATACAGTACATAAACGAGCATGCAACATGCATAATGCAAGCAAGCATGCAGTATGCAGGCGAGCATGCAACATGAATGCAGCAAGCATGCAGCAATCATGCGGCATGCAACATGCAGCATGCAACAAGCATGTGGCATGCAACATGCAGAAAGCATGCGGCTTGCAACATGCAGCATGCAAGCAAGCAAGCATGCAGCACGAAAACGAGCAGGAAACATGCAGAATGCAAGGAAGCAACACAGTATGCAGGCAAGCATGCAACATGCAGCATGCATGGTTTCTGTCACGGCTTCGGCGCCGGCAATCCCACGCGACCTTATCGTCGCAGATGGTTATAACGCTCACCACCGCAGCTTCGGCCGCGGTGGCGGGCGTTATAACACCTGCTCCTCAGCTCGCGGGGCGCCTCGCCACTCCGCGCCTGCGCGGGTTTAAATTACACTGTAGGGGTAGGGCAGACCAGACTACGTGGGGTCGGTTTTACAGCGATTCATTTCTGTAAAAAATTTTTTAGCACACGTTGATTTTTTAAGATAGTATTTTATTTTGGTTAAATGCTATTTTATAAAAATGGCAATATGTGTAGTTAAATTATTCCGAATAAAATTCTGCTATCTTAAAATCATGCCATGGACATATAAAACAATAATATTTAATTATAATTACATTTCACCGAAGTATAAAATACTGTGGAAAAAACACCGGACAAACAATATTCGTTAAAACATAATTCTACTGTTTGATAAGTTTGTTAAATAAAAAAATGTGATCATGAAATTCGTTGAATTGTGTTTCCGTGAAATAGGTTTTTATTCAAGTAAATAGTCTTTGAAATAATAATATTTGACATAAAATTACAACAACCAAATATTATGTGAAACATTTTCTGCGAAACGATATTCTATGAAATTTCTGTCTGCGAAACAAGGGTACACCCGGACGGACGCCTGTACCAATCAATCCTAATAATATAAAATTATTTTGTTACTGATTGAGTGACTGACTGACAGACAACGCAAAGCTGAAACTACTGGTATGTAGGTTCCTTGTGGAGTGTAGGGGAGCACGCAGAGGATTTTTCGAAAATCCTACGAGAACAGGAAAAACGGAATATGCGCGTACGAAGTAGCGAGTAAAAGCTTGTAATAATAACAAATATAAAGAAAAATTATTTTTGGTTTATATTTATTTTTATTAAAAACGGAACCCGAAGGTTACCGTTGACTTAGAACTATGAAATTTGGCAAGGAATACCTACTTATACTACAGGTGTAGGGAAAGTCTGAAAACTATCAATTTTTAATTAAATCATTAAAAAGTCTCTATTTAAAGTGTCATTTGTACGGAACTCTCGGTAGGCGAGTCCGACTCAAACTTGGCCAGTTTTTTTTGTTTGTGTCGACTAGACTCCGAAACTATTGGACCGATTTTCACCATTTTTACACCAATAGAAAGTTAAATTATCAGGAAGTAAAATAAGCTATAATTTATATTCGAAAAAAAAGAGATCCCTACGAAAATTGCAATACTAACCCGCGCGTACGAAGTCGCGGGCGAAGTGCTGGTCTATACTAATAAGGTAAAGTTTGTGAGGTTGTGAGTATGTGAGGTTGTGAGTTTGTGAGGTTGTGAGTTTGTGAGGTTGTGAGTTTGCGAGGTTGTGAGTTTGTGAGGTTGTGAATTTGTGGGGTTGTGAGTTTGTGAGGTTGTGAGTTTGTGAGGTTGTAGGGGGTAATCTCTGAATCTACTGAACCCATGTTGAAAATTCTTTTACCAATATAAAGCCACGTTATTTGTGAGTGTCATAGGCTATATATCAATCCGAAAAATACCGCCTAACGGTGGGCACGGGTCAGTTAGTTATTTATATTTTACTATAGAATATAGATGACGATAGCGATTCCAAAACCTTCCCCATAACGCACCTAGCTAACTTGCACACAGACTTCATTAATAACCCAGTGAAAACCCAATAGACATCCCATTAATCTATACTAATATTATAAAGAGGTAAAGTTTGTGAGGTTGAGAGTTTGCGAGGTTGTGAGTTTGTGAGGTTGTGAGTTTGTGAGGTTGTGAGTTTGTGAGGTTGTAGGGGGTAATCTCTGGATCTACTGAACCCATGTTGAAATGTTTTTTACCAATATAAAGCCACGTTATTTGTGAGTGTCATAGGCTTTATATTAACCCGAAAAATACCGCCTAACAGTGGGCACGGGTCAGCTAGTTATTTATATTTTAGACAGGATATAGATGACGATAGCGATTCCAAAACCTTCCCCATAACGCACCTAGCTAACTTGCACACAGACTTCATTAATAACCCAGTGAAAACCCAATAGACATCCCATTAATCGTCCATAAACTGATTATTCCAGAGAAGAATTAGAATCTCAAAGAAAATATCGGTTCCGGTCGAAAGATTCCTTTTTATTCCCATAATGGGAAGACAAACAAATCCTTCTGTTGCAAAGTCGCTAACACTTAACCCATTTAGCAAATGACTCGTTGAATCTGATTAAAGACTTTTTCAAGCGTTTTCTTCTTTCATCGCGACATTGTTTTGTTTTTGAAGAAAAAGAAAGTTGAGCTGATTTGTGGCGTGGCTGTGCCAACCAAGTAATTGAATTATATCATCGATTTTCCATTAAAATGGTTTATGGTATGGAATGTAAAAGTGGGAGGGTCTGGACTGTGGTACTTTCTCGTGTTAAGTGCGGATTACATTAGGCGGTTCGGCAAGCAACTGTTGTGGCCTCATGAATGATGAATGGGCACGTCTCGCCGGCATTAGGCTGATCCCTGAGGGAGAGCAGAAGTGCAGCCTGCACTCTGTATTCCGGTTACTATTTTAATCCCACGCGAACTTGGGATTAGTGACGATGTTTTTTGTGATCCAAAAAGTTTCTGCCTATCTACGAGTAGTTCTTCGGAGTCTTTCAAAGTGTTAAAGATATTTAAATTCCGTTTTAGTGTTTACTATATGTTTTTTATTGTTATTATTAAGTCTGATTTTTGCAACAGCAATATCAGAAACTATTAACTTTGATTCACTCTTTTGTTTGCTTTTCTTTACTTTTGAAATTCCAAAGTAAGTCATTATGTATCCATCAAAGATTAATAATGACTTCTGCGTTCTTCATAATTCAATCAATTTCCAATCACGCAAGTCATTCTCCCCAATAATTGGCAACCAGCACACTACAGCAATATAGAGCTGATTATATTCCCGATTCCTAGCAGCCTTCCAGGCAACAGGTAGCACAATGCATTATATTCCTTACAAAGCTTTCGGCCGGTGTGTGCCCGCCCTGACTCAAAGACGTTTAGCTGGCCCCTTTGATGAATTGTTCCGAAGCTAACTATACAGCATTATCGACCTGAAGAGCTTGCTCACACGTATTGTTCAGGTTTCAGATTGGAGACCAAAATTCTTGTTTGGAGTTAGCTCCTTGGGACGTTGTTGGTGGAACCGAGGCTGAGTCGTTTGGCGGCTAGGCTTCTTAAACTGAAGATATTTGAAATGTTCAACTTCTTTTCTATTCTTTAATCTATGTTCGAACAGCAAAAACAGCAACAGTAAAACTAATCTGTGGTTTAACTCCAAACTAGTGGCGTCAGATCGAAAATCGTTTAGCCCTCCAATTTACACTTGGAGCCCAAAAACATCCCCGCCGCGATATTCATAGATATGGTCGCTCGTGATTTCAATTAATGTCTTGCACAAAAAGTCGTAAAAACGCAAAAAAGTCTCGCACAAAGCTCTTGTTCACACATATCGACGTGTCGCGACATCGTGCGACTGCTGTCTGCTGTCTGTCCGACAACCCTTTTCCAATTAACCGCGCGTCAGCCCGACAACACTCACAAATCGGAAGTATGGATGAATAAAAAATATCCTTACGCCATCGCTATCTAACCAAACTGGTAGTGTACGCTTCTAAATTATAGCACTTGGCAAATGTTTAATTTAGTTTTTCTTTTAGCATTTTTGGAGGTGGCCACTTATTTTTGTTTGACGTGTAATTTAATTATGTATTTATATAATTATTTTAATGGCTAAATAATAACAGCCGCATGGGTCGATCTTTAAGGTTAAGCAACGCTTACCAAGTTTGGTCTGTGGATGGGTGACCATCTTAATATACCGAGTTTCCTCCGTGCCTTAAAGCACGTTAAGCCGTTGGTCCCGGCTGTCATTTGTTGATCTTTGGCAGTCGTTACGGATTGTCAGAAGCCAGGAAATCAGACTCCAGTCTTGCCAAGAAGTACCGTGTTACCCAGTTAATGGGTTGTGGAGGTCTGGTAGGCCGCCGCTCCACGTAAAACACTGGTATTCAGCTGTATCCGGTTTGACTGGAAGCCGACCCCAATTTAGTTGGGAAAAGACTAGGCAGACGATGATATAATTATTTTAATGAATAAGAAGGAGCTGATTTGGTAACCGTCCTCAAGTACGAATTCTAAGACGACCGTTGATCACGTACTAATATGTTTATACATTTAGTACATGATCAAACGTCATCTTAGAATGCAGCACTCACTCTGAGCTATGATGATGTACTTTCCTACTCGCTTGGATAAACCTCAATTTGGAAATGGACCTGCTGAAAACAATACCAATTTCTGATGGAGAAAACCCAAAGTTAAAAATGCTTAATCCGAGAATCGAATCCAAAAAAATCGCGTACATTAAATCTAAAGCAACAAGGCAAACTATAACATCAATCATCATCTGCCTAGCCTTATCCCAACTATATTGGGGTCGGCTTCCAGGCAAGTTGGATTTCGCTGAATAACAGTATTTTACGCGGAGCGGCTGCCTACCAGACCTCCACAACCCATTAACTATGGGTAACACTGGTAACTTCATGGCAAGACTGGAGTCAGATTTACTGGCTTCTGACTATCCGTAACGACTGCCAAAGATCTACAAATGACAGTCGGGAGCAACGGCTTACGTGCTTTCCGAGGCATGGAGGAAACTCGGTAAGTTAAGATGGTCACCCATCCACAGACCAACCTTGGCAAGCGTGGCTCAACCTTGAAGATCGACCCGTGCGGCTGTTATTATCTAGCCACGAGCTCCTCGCAAACTATAACATCAATATACATAATTAATGAAAAACGTCATGTCTCGAATTCTATGTAAATTCCTATTAGCAGTAGATATTTTGATAACGATCTACTCTAGCTTTTCTACACCAGCAATTAGCGATAGAAAAAGTATTTGTATTTTAATTAAGTACCTCGGCTATATGATATCGTGAGTCATTTGTACATCATAAAACACTATCTGTCTTGTGTATCTTTTAATTTATTACGAGTATAACTGGTTTGTGTGTGTTGTGTTTTATACAAGGTAGGAGGAGGAACTTTGAACTTTGTTCATTCATGTTTTTATTGACTCAATTTTGAGTCACTGCACGCGGTCTAGCGGTCAGAGTTCCGCGTTCACTGTAATTGTATGCAGTACCTAACTGCAATCCTATGCACAGAAGCAGTTAGACCGTTAGACCGCGACGGTCGAAGTGAACGCACGTTTCGTCGGAGTTCTATATTTTTGCAAAAGCTGGAAGGTCACGATGTCCGAAGAGATCGAAAAGTTTATTTAATTAGTGAGACAAAAACGTTTTATTTATGATTTGCGAGACATTTGGTTGAAGTGACATTTGGTTTTCAGTAAAAAAAGCGTGTGATCACTGCATAAGATTACTGAACTCCAGATTTTTAGACCGCTCGCAGTGTGCGCAAGTGTGAACGAGGTACGCAGAACTCGGACTTCTGACTGCGCGCAGTGGGTTCGGCGCCTTATCGTAACGGCTGTAAGGCGGTTTACACATTATGCCGCAGCGGCAGCGGCACCGCGGCGCCGCAGCGCTAGTCCCCCTTGGATTTGTATGGAGCCTTACATACGACGCCGTGGCGGCAGCGGCAAGTTTATGTACCGCGGCAGTAGCGGCTCCATACAAAATATCCAAGGGGGACTAGCGCTGCGGCACCGCGGCGGCATAATGTATAAACCACCTAAGGGTCGGTCTTCGACTTGCTTGCACTGAATGAGTCGGTACCTCGTCACACTCACACCAAAGCTTCTTGAGCAAACGATTACTCACGCAATATGTATGAACTCATTTTACAAGTTCATACCAAAACAGCAATTAGTATCGTTATAGGTACATTTTGTTACTTAAAAACTTTATTATGGCATCAAGTCTAAAAGCTAGAAATAACGTTCCCCTATACTTTGTCGATATTTACAAACATAAATTTACTGCAGATTTATTTTTAAAATCACATACCTTTTGCATACATTTGTCCTTATGTAAAAGTTAGCACTTCGATATTAATAGTAAAACAGTTAACAGCTACTACAATATTAATAAGACAGTTATATTGTTTACGACGACAAATCTCTCTGGTTACTAAAACCTACCATAAAATTAAAGAAATATATTTTAACGCGGAGTTACTCCAGCGGCGTCCGTTTGTGGTTTATTCTCGGAAATTATTCTAAACGCCGTATGAGTGTAATTAGACACGTCTTTTTAAACACTTTGGACAAATATTAGTGTCGTCTCGTTCGCCATGTTTTTAGTGAATAAACGCGTTCTATGAATTTCTTGATTTAAGTTTTGTAATCTAGATACTCGCCGGTACAAAGTTACTTCATGGATTTTTTTTTCTTCATTAAACATTCATACATAATAAGAAAAATAATATAGTAAAAGCCATTTCCTTCTTGCAGGATTTTAAATAACTTAATCTCTCACACTTGGAAAGTAAGTAAGTTTGATCCGTGCAGTGGAAGACTCTGCTTCCCATCTTTGGGTGGGAAAGACTCATATTAATTGCTTCCCGCTCTAGAGCGGGGATTAATTTTAAAAATAGAACTAAGTGTTAGGTAGGCTACTAAGAAAAATATCAAGTAAATATAAAAAAAAGCTGCGGTTTTTTTAGTGTATAAACAGCCAGTGTAAAAAAACCTAGGTATTTAGTGCGACGGTCTGCGGCGGTGATGCGGAGTGTTCCATATTTAAAATGTAAAAATTACTATAATTTGGCGGAACTTACAGCTTACGGATTTACAGATTATAGAGTTAGTTTCTCGTCGTACATACATATGTGTAAAATGATTTTATGAAGTGGCGAGCCGACGAGAAAATAAAACTACTATTTTTGATTTCCTTATATTCGAAATGAAAAGTAGAGTTAATACAGGTGAAAGCCATCAATACCTACTCGGACCATGGCCGACCTTGGTGCGGTCTGGCGTCTAAGTACCTCTTATGGGAATTGATTTCTTGCGGTCCTTGTCTACCAATCTACTATGTCTTTTCAGTTGAAAGAAGACCGATTCACCTTTAGTTAGCTAATGATAACTTCATACAATTATTCTGCCAACAAGTTAGATTCCCTAGAATTACATAATAAAGTTTCATACTATGTCTTCATAGAGTCCATCAAAGGAAAATTTCCAAGATAGGAAGGTAATTGCCGCCACGCACTACTTGGAATTTTCAAGCGATTTTCCTGAGGCCGCAAGTAACTAGTACCTAAGCAAGCACTTTTTTTGTAATGTCCAACAACTTGCTGGCCTTACAGGTAGACCGTCAATTGATTTTTCTTGGAGTTTTCATTAAAAATATCTTATAAAAATCCATCTGCGGTTGGTTTTGGTGCGGATTTTGAACAGTCACAGATTTGATGCTGGTTGCGAATCTCGTGGCTCAATCATCATATCAGCCGTGCGGGTCGATCTTCTAAGTTAAGCAACGCTTGCCGAGGTTGGTCTGTGGATGGGTGATCATCTTGACATACCGAGATTCCTCCGTGCCTCGGAAAGCGTTGGTTCCAGCTACCATTTATAGAACTTTGGCAGCCCTTACGTATTGTCAGAAGAAAACCTGACACCAGTCTTGCTATGAAGTACCGTGTTACCCAGTTAATTGGTTGTGAAGGTCTGGTAGGCAGCCGCTCCATGTAAAATACTGGTATGCAGCTGAATCCGGCTTGACTGGAAGCCGACTCCAATAGATAAAGTTGGAAAAAGGCAACAGCAGACTTGAGGCCCTGGGCTGTTCATTGATAGTGAGCTGACAGTCATAATTAGTTAAATTAATAATAAGCTGTTAAGTTTCCAAATAAATATATATATCTGAAAAACTTGACTTGAAAACGTTCTAAGAAATTTTTTGATTTTTGTGAATACTTGAAGAAAATCTGGACTATGCACTACAAGGAGTAGGTGTGATTTCCGTCAGGAAATATTTTATTAAAGGGGTTATAAACACAGATATAGTCTTTCAGGCTAAGATGGTAACCTATTAACCGACCGAACTTGACAAGCATGCAATCCGGAAAAATTGAAAATAAATTATCATTTTATTTTTTTTATTGCATTGAACAGTTAAATTATATATTTTTTATTTATTTTGCACCTTTTGACAACCGCTGATAGTTTGTCACATCAGAGACCAAGGAGCATTTCTCTAAGGTGGAAGCGCCAGGGTAGCCCGCGAAATACAAATATTTTATATTATTTTGCAATTTGCCGGTCAGTGTGAAGTGTTTGTTGAACAAAATACGATTCGCAACCGTAACGCGTATTTCACTAAAGAATTATAACCATTTTAATCATCAATATAGCCCTCTAAGTTCATGAAGCCCTATTGAATGACTTTTTCATGAAATAACCATTCAATAGGGCTTCATGAACTTAGAGGGCTATATTGATGATTAAAGTATTTTGTTCAACAAACACTTCACACTGACCGGCAAATTGCAAAAAAACATAAAATATTTGAATTTCGCGGGCTACCCTGGCGCTTCCACCTTAAGCAAAGGTCACTTCTAGACTCCCTCTCAAAGGACTGGCCCAAAATGTTTCCACCATCAATAAATTGCAAATCTATTTAGTCCGTCAGTTAGAGTATTAAAAAATAATGGACACGTATTTTTTATAAAATCAATGAATATTGAAAAAATAAAACGCATCAAAACTCGGGAGTTTACTTCGGGAGAAAAATTATACCACGGCGGCGGCGTGACGTATTGAGAATTTTAAAAGCGTTGTATAATCGTCAATTTTGATTTACGTAACAAAAGAAAAAAACGGGTCAAATGTTTTTTGAAAATCTAACTGTAGTACTAATTAGATTTTTTCAGTGGATAAGCCTATTGCAGAAAACAAAAGGCAGGAAGGGAGGGTTTTGCCCTGCAGTGAGACAGTACATGCTCATAATAATAATAAAGGGCACTTCTCGTTCATATAAACTCTTTTAAAGCTTATAAACGTGAAGTAAAATTTTGCAAAGCTTAATACTCCACTTTTAGACATAAAGGTATGTAAAAATAATATTGTTACCTTTTGAAATCAATAAAAATGGACAAAGCTAAAGAGCATCAAAGTTTACCCTTCCCTCCCCTGACTTTTGAGCGTCGGGCTGGTGACGTCACTTCTTGGTAAAAGTGTATGTCAGTGGTGCGTCTTTAATTTTGCAAAAAAAAATAGGCGTCCAATATTTTTTGGTTGTCTAACGGATCGAATACATTTTTTCAGGAGAATACTCTATGCAAGAGCCAGGCAAATGCATAGTGACGTCGACACAAGCAAGCTCCAACCAATCCCGATAGATGGCGCTGTCTAGCAGTAGCGACCCGCCCCCGACTTTATAGATCCATAAATATGCTAATACAGCCATGACTTTTTTATAACTTAATTAATAACGTGTTTGCCTGACGGCCGTAGTCGAGATTATGATTTAGAACATTTTATGTGGTACAATTTAATTGATGTTCGGCTACCTCGCGTGCCAGGTATTGTCGTCACATACAGTTTACGACTGATGTAGAATAATGAAAAATACCAAGACTCTTTTATACCCTGTTTGATTTAGTACTGCAGGTTTATGGATGTCGGTTATAAGTGAAATTGTAATCATAATGGATGGGTAATGAATGAGCTGGGGATGCGTGATGCTGATGGGCCTGATTACATTGTGATTGTTGGACGCGATTAATTAAATTATGTTGATAGTTTTATGAAATTATTTCGGGTAGCCAACCGTAGCTTGTGCAATGTGATGACAGAGCTCAGGCTTATAAAAATTGTCATACTTAAATGTCCATCATGTTATTTACTTTTCATTCATCATTTACGCATTTTATGGTTAACTGACATTCACATTCATAGTGCGTACAGCTAAGGAGTGGAATTCTCTGCCAGAGTCTGTGTTTTCTGATACCTACAACCTGGGAGTCTTTATGTCAAGAGTGAATCGGTTACTTCTAGGCAAGGTGGCAGGCAGGTAGGCAGGTGAGATAGTCAAACGCGTGCCTATCAATAGTAAAGAAGGTAACTTTTGCGTACCTAATCTGGAACACTTACGTTCTAAGGCAACTGTCAAAAGGTGAACGACCAGAGGATCATCTCTACTTTTTTATAGGCAACGTTCGCAAAATTGGCTTCTCAGTGCTTCTCCCAATCTGTCAATATGTTGGGCAATTAGGGATGAACTTGTCAGATTTCGACTAAGATGTGAATGCAATCTTTATTGGCTTTGACTTTGTTGATAGACTATTAAGGTGAATGCTCCAGGGTAGCCCGCGAAATTCAAATATTTTTATGTTTTTTGCAATTTGCTGGTCAGTGTGAAGCTGTATGTGGACCAAATGCGATCCGCGACCGTAACGCGTATTTATCTAAAGAATAATAACCATTTTAATCATCAATATAGCCCTCGAAGTTCATGTAGTTCGAAAGAATGATTATTTCTGAAATATTCATTCTTTCGAACTACATGAACTTATGAAATATTTGAATTTCGCGGGCTACCCTGGAGCATCCACCTTAAGGGCGCTCTCTCGAAAAAGCTTTAAAATAGCGTGCAGATGAAGCAATTTCTCGTCGGCATTTACTGAGAAATGACACCTGAAAAAAATAGGTAGTAATCTACATGTTATTGCACGTAACTTGGTTTAGCCAGAATCTATATAATCGGTATCACATAAGAGGAAAAAAATCACCAAATCATCTCCAAATCGTTGAGATGAAACCATTTTACTCCTTCATTTTTGCTGTGCAATACAAACGAAAATAACTTGGTTTTGTTAATTAAATATGTGTTTGTTTTATTAAAAAAATTAAATAAAAACACGGGTAACGGAGTGGCGCAAAGATGTGTAGTTAGCTCCGTTTGTATGCACAAGGTCATTGGCAAATATACAGGCCTTAATCTAAACCTATAATTATTGTTAATAAGGTGTACAATAAAATCATTCATCCACCTAAATAGTTGCCGACTAGATTCCTAATCATCTTCCTGCCTTTGTCCCATGTTACTTGGGGTCGGCGTAACACGTTTTTAGGGTTCCGTACCCAAAGGTTAACCAACGGAACCCTATTACTAAGCCTCCGCTGTCCGTCCGTCCGGCTGTCTGTTTGTCAGCGTGTGGTATCTCAAGAACCGTAATAGGTAGACGGTTGATTGTGAGATTGTGTATTTTTATTGCTGCTAAAACAACAAATAATAACGTACGTACGGAACCCTTCGTGTGCGAGTCCGACTCGCACTTGGCCAGTTTTTTTCTACCGACTGGCTATTCCTAATGCTAAGGTATTATTTTACAATAAATAGTTCAGTCCAAAAACTAAAGAAAAGCTTTTCACAAGATACTATAAATTAAATTACTTACCGAATCGGTTGAAAAAATGGTTTGTGTATGTTTTACAAATAGGTTGAGAGGACGCCCCTGCGCAGCCCCCACACGTTACTGATATGATCGTCTCCCATCTCTCTCTGACTTGTGTTAGTGTCGTTATAGTATGTGCGACAAAACATCACAGGTAGGTACTTGTTGCCGCTACTCTCTAACGTTGCTCTTTGGTTAGGTCGTTTTCGTCATTAATCTTGAACTTATTTGGAAATTAAAAATATGTGATTACTTTAGTTTCCATGTACGTAACCAATTATTCCATTTAAAACCTTTAACTGTATTTTTTTTCTCCTTACACAATTATAATATACTAGCGTTCCGCCCCGGTTTCGCACGGGTGCAAATTATATACTAAAACCTTCCTCGAGAGCCACTCTATATACCTATTCAAAAAATCCACATCAAAATCCTATATACCTACATAGGGACAGACAGACAGCGGAAGCGACTTTGTTTTATATTATGTAGTGATTGAATATTTATAAATAAGTATATTTTTTTTATCATTATCTCTGACTTATTTTATATTATTACTAGTAAACCCGCGCAACTTCGTCTGCGTCACAATTTCCATTACTGCTCCGCTGCCATTGGTCTTAGCGTGATGATATATGCTTTCTCGATAAATCTGCTATCTAACACTGAAAGAATTTTTCAAATCGTACAAGTGGTTCCTGAGATTAGCGTGTTCATGTAAACAAACAAACTCTTCAGCTTTATATATTAGTATAAGATGTCGAATTAAAATTAATTATACACTGTTGACATTTGTATAATGTCAATCTAAAATCTATCTCCTTTCGTTCAGTCCATCCAAAGGATACAAATACGACCTCCTATTTTGCACTTATTTTTATAATATGTGTCATGTCCTTATTAGAAGATGTACTGTACGGTAACTATAAAGTACCTATATGTCACTGGATGTTTGCAAGCTCCGCAAGATTATAAAATATCTCGAGATATTTTAAAATCTCGTTAAATTGTCATCTAAACATTTGGAATGGATTTTTACACATCATAATTTGATAGTCTATAATCTGTCGAAGTCATTCCGAGAAATTGTGAACCGACATAAACTGACGACATTTTGGTGACCAATCAGTATATGGTTCTAAAATTTAAACAGCGGAACATAGCCCACAGGGAGCTTAGGGCTCCCCGACTCAGGATAGGTTAGGTTCGGTTGGCATGACGGGAGCTAGAGCGAGCGAGGGAAGCGAGCATCCTAATCTTTACATGGTATAAGTCGCTTTTTCCGTCTGCAGATACGCCTATAAATTTTAAATTATGCAACGGATTTTAATGCGGATTTTCATCAATAGACGGAGTTATTGCCTGAAATAAATGATAAATAAAAGGAGGGTACGGGAAAATGGGATGCGCACGTACGCAGTTTCAGGTAAACGTTGGTGTACAAAAATGCTACAACATTTTGAGAAAATATATTTCCAATACAAAAGGAAGCCATTACTGATTTCAGGAACTGTGTTTCAGTATGTTCTAACTGTATTGACACATAAAGAGGAAATTGCAATTTCCATAATGATTATCTAGTAAAGGATTTTCGTGGACGTGAATTTCAGCATCCATTGACTGCTTAATTACTACCTCGATGAATCTGGTCCACATCATAATATGGCCGCTGGGAATAAATTTACGATTATAATTATCAGGTTATAGACAGATGCCCGAATCGCATTTGGTCGCCTTTGGAACGTGTTGCAGTGGTGCTAAAGCTGTCAGTCATTGGAATGCCATTAGGCTACATTTCCCGAATAACATTATGAATTATTTACTAGGTCACCTCCGAAGCCAGTTCGGTGTTTGCATTTAGAACTATTGATACACAAAAATCATGTTCATTTTAATATTGTCCTCGTGCGTTTTGTGTTTTGCTCGGGAACCATGATATCCTCTGGCAGCTTTGAAGTTATTAGTCCTGAAATAACTTGATATCGTGTGTTTACCACTGAGATCTTGAAGCCCAGTGCAATAATAGTACTGTTGTACAGTAAAGTTCAGTGACTTAAGAAAGTACAGTCAACTTCGAAAATAAGTTTTGCGATAAACTAGTAGAATTTTTAAACGCCTCAATTTACAAACATTTTTGGCAGATTGCGACTGACATGCAAATGTGAACAATGCTTAGAAAGTAGTAGAATTGACTTTTGGGTGTTTTAGTTTGTTCGTATTATCTAAGTACGAGTAAGTACCAGGTATTTCAGCTTGAGATACATTGTTACATCAATACTCGTATATATGTACCAGGTATTTCAGCTTGAGATACATTGTTACATCAATACTCGTATATATGTACCAGGTATTCCAGGTATTTCGTTGGTCCCGGCTGCCATTTGTAGATCTTTGGCAGTCGTTACGGATAGTTAGAAGCCAGTTAATCTGACTCATGTCTTGCCATGAAATACCGTGTTACCCAGTTAATGGGTTTTGGAGGTCTAGTAGGTAGCCGCTCCACGTAAAATACTGGTATTCAGCTAAATCCGGTTTGACTGGAAGTCGACCCGTTCCCTACCCTGGAACGCAAAGGGCATTAGGAGGAACACGGATGGGTTTTAGTCAGTAAGAGTCTGACACTCCCTCCTGCTTCACCCAGAGCGGGAGGAGTCATTTGATGATTTCCTATCCTTAAAAAAAAGGCAGATGATGATGTAAGAAAAATAATTGAAACGTGAAACGAAGTAAAGTTTCTAGCACCACATTTTTATTGACACTGAAATATTTTTTATTAGAAAAATCACTGGTTTTAAAAGGAATAGTTACGCCAACTGTACTGCCGTCTTTCAGCTATATTTTTAATTGAACTCTGATACAATCGCAGAAATTGATGTTATTGAACCATATTGACTTGCGACTAAAGAAACAATTCTGAAACGATTGAATTTTCTAATGAAAACCTTATAAGGTGGCATCCCTAGGGCTTTAGTCTGAGGACGTACTTAGTAGGCTATTCTGATAACTTCGGCTTGTTTTACACGTAGGTACCAAAACCACACCACACCACACCACATCACACCGTCGCGACAAAATGTGTTCAAGCTGTGGTTACGTGTGAATAGTGTCGCTGCGACTTCTTGCGGTTGCGTTGTGGTACCAAAAAAACGTGAATGTGTTTGCGATGTGGCCGCTACTTGTGTCGCTGGTGGTTGTGATGACGCGGTCGATAATGACGGCAAAATGTGGTCCGTGTGAATTTACCATTAATTTTCATACATAGTAGCGCCCGCCCACGTATTGTGTTTGTAAAAAAGTAGATTTAGTGGTAGTTCCGTTAACTGACGTTCTACCAGGGGCGACAATCGATAGAGTATCTTGTTCCGACGAGAAAACCTTGCCACTCATCATCGTCTCTTCTAGCATCCTCTGTTCTGAGCACGTTTGAAGGTTTCTGCCACACACTCCTTCGTTGGAGGTAAACGTTTAAGTTCTCGTACAATTTGTTTTTGTTTCGGGTTTAAAAAATAAGACACAGTCAAAAAGGTTTTTGTTTGACTAGCAAAATGTCATGTGTCAATCCCAAATATTATGAATAAATGATGAATGAATGTATGATAAAATTTTAAATCACAAAAATGAAACTTTAATATATTTCAAAATAACTAATAAAAATAACTATATACATTATGAATATACAAAACCAAATACGATCAGGCGTCGAAAAATTCCTCCGCATCGCTGTCATCCGGAAACGTGCCCAGAAGACTGGCAGCATTGCCACGTTGAACGGCAATGCTAACTCTTTGAGCAAAGAACGAGCCAGCCCTCTGATCATGCAAAGTGTCGACCAGTCGGCGAGAAATGTCCTTAAAAAGGAGACGCGCACTCGGACCCCATGACCTAGGGTCAGGGGTTGTATGATAAATGAATGATAAATTATGAATGATGAATGAATGATGAATGAGTGATGAATGAATGATGAATGAGTGATGAATGAATGATGAATGAATGATGAATGAATGATGAATGAATGAATGACGAATGAGTGATGAATGAATGATGAATGAATGATGAGTGAATGATGAATGAGTGATATATTTATTTGCAATTTTACATCTCGGTTATGCATACATATGACATGTCGATGATCCCCTTCGGCGATAGTACCTACATTTATGTCAGTTTGCCTTGAGCTCGTGTAAGTGGTAGCCGTGACAGCCACACTTAGAAGTAGTAGATATAGTTATTTGAAGCTTATAAAAAAATCTAAAATTTAGATTAGAGTAGTGTTCTGTGAGCCTGTTCTTTCTTCAGCCTGAGTAAACAGTTCGTAGTTAAAGACGTTCCGTTTTATTTACCTACTCTAGACTCGTTCTATCACATCTTGAATTCTCGTGTTTCGTCAATTTTAGGGTTCTGCCTGATTTTAGTCACTGTAGGCAATGAAAGCCTTGGATTTTCAACTGTAGGTAGGTATTAAGCCGGGTGGAGAAAATCCGACGTCGCGCTTTTATTTAGGTACTAGGTAAGGTACTGTTACCCGTGTCTTCGTTTGCGTTAAAGTAGCCTATAAATGTAACGAAATCCATAAAAATTAGGCGATTTAAGGTTATTTTTTTAGGCTTGAAAACTTAACAAAAAAATCAAGACTAAAGACCGGAAATTGCCAGGCGAAATATTTTTGCGAATCAATGAAAAACGATTGAATTGGAACGTTGTAAGAAGTCTCTGTGCAAGTTAATTAAGCAACCTGTGGCAGTCCTATTTTTATTCACAGCACTTTAGAATTGTTTTTTGTATAAAATGTTTCATTTTTTATTAAACATAAAAGATGTTTAATTTTGTATTAAACACAAAAAGAATGTTTAATTTTCTACTAAACAAAAAAAAAAGTTTAATTTTCTATTACCTATCGTATCATAAAACATTAAAATGTTTTATAATAAAATACGATCTCGAATCTTTCCTCGCTCAAATGTGAGCGTGAAGGTAGGCAGTCGCACAAACAACCTTCGCGGCCGGTGGTCCGACCAGCCCTTCACACAATTCTATTATTAACTATTTGAACAGCGCCAAAACTATTAGAATATTTGTACTATATACTTACACCATGAATTTTTCACCCCGACCACAGATGTATAAAGGGAGAGAGTTGGTGGCACAATAAATTATTATCTATCCCGACGAAAAAAAAAATCTTTAAAAAGTAAAAAATAATACGTATTGATCCATTTAATTTAATGTGGGTATGATTCTTTGGGCCTAGCGCCATCGCGTCGGGGAACCGCTAATAATATAGGTACTTACTTAACAAATAAAAAAATATGCGGTCTCCCGAGGCGAAGACGCTTAGCCCAAAATCGTACCTACATTAAATTAAATGGCTCAATACGTATTATTTTTTAAAGTTTTTCTTTTCATCGGGGGGTCTTTAATCAATCTATTGATCAATTATTTGCCTATATCAAAGTTAGTGGATAAATTCATGTAACCAGAGGGATGTTGCTTAAAAATTGTTTAAAATCAAGTCTCAACGTCATTTCTGCTACAGTCAATGTCAACTTGTAGAGAAATTAGAGTAGTTTTCCACATTTTGCAACTGCGATGCAAATGAAAAAGAAAAACAAGAGATTGCCCTTAGTTTTCCGATGGATTTTTCGCTACCTGTATAAAGCAAACCGGTTGATAACAAAAAAAAAGAAAATATAAGTCTGTATCGCACTCATACATTCTCGTACAAGATACCGAAACCCTTTGTTGTTAAATCTCTTGAAAACTAATTATACGAGACCTTTCAAAACTAGAGTGCCTTCCTGTAATTCGAGATAACTTCATAAAAGGCGTACCCATAAATAACTCTTACAACTCAGTCCGTACGAAAAACCAATAGTTTCGTAGCATTTAAGCGAAAAGCAAGTCGCCAGAGGGCACGCGAAAATTGTGGTCAGGCACTGGATCTAGAGAGATACGGTAAAAGTGCGGGGTAAAATGGGTAATACCCAATTTACCCCGCACTGTTTTTTCTATATAGGCTTTCTGTTAGGTTAACGAAAAAAAAAATCCACATAGTGGTGTTCCCCAAAAAAGTGATGGTTAAATGTTTTTTTGTATCGTATTAAGTGAAATGATGATAAATTCTAAGTTCTAAAATATACATTTTAGCAGTTCGCCCGCGACAACATCTACGCTGCAATTTTCTTAAGGATCTCTATTTATTAAAATTTAATTAGTTAAGTTTATATCTATGGTAGATATCTAATGGATACACATCTACCTTAGTTAGGACATATTTATATCATTGATATTTTAAATAAAATATTTTAATTTATTCAAGTTGTCTGTAAAGGGTTGTCACGTCTAGTAGGCGCTAGCTCTTCGTCAGCATGCGTACTCTATTTGTTTGCAGTCCACGGAGGGCCCTTGTATATTTTATATTGCCCCTGTCCAAACACGGCCGACTGCGTTCCTAGAATGACTTTATGTTGGGCTTGTGTTACTCTTTTGTCTTTGATAGCTTGCATTTTGTTTGTTATCTCTGCCGCGAAGGGTTATCGCGCTTTCGAGTGGGTGCTGGCTGTCTCAGAGATACTTGGGGATGTGGAGAGAGATGTAAGAAGACGGCTACATTAACTGCCGTCGGTAAAGGATCACTTTATTAGGAAATATCGTGCATGCGCCCTTTCTTGTTCTGAAAAGTACTCTAAATAGGTTGGTAGTGTCAAGTTATGCCACCTTTGTGCATAAGTACTGGCAATAAATATGATAATGGCGTTTTAAAGGCTACGAGGTTTTGAATTTGGAACAAAACATTGATTTGTTTAAAAGCGGCCAGACTAGATTACGTTGATGTCGGGTGAAAAGCAAATAATTAGAAATCGGTTTTATCACTAGAAATTAGAAAATCACTCAGGAATACTTACAGGAATATAATTCCTCCAGCAAACATTAGACAATATTATTTTAAGAAAATATTATTCTTCGGTGCCACTGCAAAAGCTTAGGTGTCATTACATTGCAGAAAGACAACATTAAAAATTACTCAATGCAACGACATCGATGCTAAGTATTTCAACTTTCTTTTTTATTACAAATGATCCTTTCTTTTATTTTTTTTCTTTTATCTTTCTTTCTTTGTCTTTATTTTACTTTGTGATTGTTGCCGTTACTTTACGTGTCGAACAGTTTTTTCTATTCCATTTAAAAACCTTCCTTCAGTTATGCGGTCCATACATGTTCCAATGATTTGATGAAACAGTCTGGTTCAAACTGTTTGATGAAATTGGCATATATGTGGGGAAATTTGATCAAAAATGAGTCTTGAAGTGGCATGGAGTACCTAATACGAAATATCGTATTTCAATTTGATCCAGTCTTGTACCAGCCTGTTTGATAAAGCAACGTCAAGTTCACAATATGCACGTGTTTCACATCTTCGGGTCTAAAAAGACCACTTTAGCAGAATTTTCCCAATCAACCTTGAACCTAAGGCGTTAACAATAAAGGTGAAAACGCAAGTTGACAGATTTTTGTGTGATTAATAATATGATTTTAATAGTATTCTACTAACGTGGCCTTTTTAGACCCGCTGATCTCCCTCAGAATTACTCAAAAAAGTCGGGACACTTAAGATCAGTTTTGTAGTCGTTGTCACTTGACTTCACTCGCACCCTCGCCTCGGTGAGTCGGACAACACGCTCCGTTTGGAAGTCGGAAGTCGGCGGCTTCACGACACACTAACTCGAGTAATATCTACATTGGGATGGGAATGGGACCGGAGTGAACGGTGTGACGAATTGAATGAATGTTTTAATCGTGTCAAACTTAAGTACGTACAGTGTAAAAATAATTCTTATTAGGTACTGCGTGGTTAAAAAAAATACACTACAGAGTATTTGGCTAACCAAAAAACCAGGCCCCGTACCATAAACCTTATTTTTTATTATTTGTTGTTACAGCGGCAATAGAAATACACAACTTGTGTAAATTTCAACTGTCTACCTATTACGGTTCTTGAGATACAGCCCGCTGATAGATAGACGGACGGACGGACAGCGGAGGCTTAGTAATAGGGTTCCGTTGGTGAACCTTTAGGTACGGAACCCTAAAAAACGGTTTTTTAAAAGTTTCAATAAATTAAACGACTTGATAGAAAATTTAAATAATTTCATAAAAAAACCTCAACGAGTATTTGTTGTTATTTTAGATCGATCATTGTGTACAGCTTTTTTTTAAAGACGGCCTTACAAATCATTTTAGGTGGCCGGACTGTATAATAATAACGTATTTTTAACGTATTACGTGGATATTATCCGAAATAAAATATTTGATTTGAATTGAATAATAATTTATCTTCATCTGTTTCACTGTCCTTAAGGACAAACTGTCAAATTCTCGCATCTGTCACGTCACCCTTAAAGGGCCATTGGTCGCTGCCATCGTTTTTGTCGTAAAGATGCGAGAAATTTGACAGTTCGTCCTTAAGGACACAAACAGATGAAGGGCTAGCGAGTCATCTGCCTAGCCTTTTCCCGACTATATTGGGGTCGATTTCCAGTCAAACCGGATTTAGCTGAATACTAGTATTTTACGCGAAGCCGCTGCCTACCAGACCTCCACAACCCATTAACTGGGTAACACGGTACTTCATGGCAAGAAAAAAATTTTATATTAGGTCGAGCAAAAATTTTTTATGCAGTTTTGAACCTGGCACATTCACAATTTCATTCAATAGTCTTTTTTTTTAATTTTGAACACAGAATTTAAAGAAACAAAAGACAATTTGGAGCCTGTTTGTTGATATCAAACAATCGAATACTAAGAAAACTTGGTTTTATTGGTTTACTTGGATTTAATTCTTGAAAAAGTGATTGATATCTTTGGTTTTGCAACAAACATTACTTATTCTTAACATTAAGGTGAGGTTCTATCAATAATCTATGGATACTTCACCTGAAGTCGCCGCCTAAGCTGTGGCACTTATTCAGGCCGGACACAGCCAAAGAAACGTGAGTGCTCAACTTAATTTAAGTCGATCTGCGGTCCGAAATGTTTATCGGAGGTACCTAGAGACTGGCGGCTTTGTTCGTCGCCAAGGAAGGCCACGATCTCGGAACAACTGAAAGGCAGGATCGATTCATCGTGACGACCAGCTTGAGAAATCGTCACCTTACCTCCATTGAGATACAAAACCAACTTCGCGACTTCCACGGAGTATCTGTGAGCGCTCGAACTGTTCGGAGAAGGTTAAAAGAACGCGATATGGTACCACACAAGCTAGCTAATGGGCCCAAACTAACGCGAGCCTACCGAACAGCGCGCCTTCATTTCGCACGCAGTCATTTAAATTGGACACAGCAAGATTGGAGCCGTGTACTCTTTTCTGATGAGTCTAAAATTGTGTTACATGGCAATGATGGAAGGAAGAAGGTCTACCGACGTAAGGGAGAGCGTTTCGCACAATGCTGCTTTGAAGAGAGGGTTGCTTATGGCGGTGGCTCATGGTCTGTCTGGGGCGGTATATCCGCGAGCGACTAAACTCAACTTGAGGTTGTTACAGGACCACGGCTGCCAACATTAAATTCTGAAAGGTACATTCGTGAGTGCTTAGAACCACACGTGATACCATACGCGGACTATGTGGGCCCAAATTTCCTTCTTATGCATGATAATGCAAGAGCCCATGCGGCCGGCATCGTCAGGGAATATCTTCGGGATGTGAACATCACAGTTATGGACTGGCCAGCCAGAAGCCCAGACATGAACCCCATTGATCACATGTGGGACGAGCTAAAAAGACGTGTTAGGGCTCGTCAGCCAGTTGCCCAGACGATGCAGGAGTTGAAAACTGCCATAGAAGAGGAATGGGAGATGATCCCTCAAAATTTCATAGAGCGGTTGATAAACTCTATGCCTAATCGTATGAGAGCTGTGGTAGATGCCCATGGAGGCAACACGCGTTATTAAATTAAACCTTTATTTGATAAAACATGTTTTTTATTCAAAAATCAATTGCCTTTAACAAGGCGCATATCCGACTTGTTAGGCGTAGCTCCATGTCGTATGGTATTCTGAATTCAAATTTAAAACAATACGATCGAAAAAGATGGTAAAATGTATCAGGTTTAAAACTGCATCAACAGTTTTTGTTCAATCTAGCAATCATATTTCGGTAGGGGCCATCGAAACCTAAACTCTAAGGTGGGCCAATAGATGTGTCCAGAAGTGTTTATCATAATGCGTTGCATACGTTGTGTAAGTGGGACCAGTTTGTCTCTAGCTTTACACCCGGCTGTTGGAACGAAAACGCAAGTTAAGACAAGCCACCGACTAGAATGAGCTTACCTGTCATTTGTCTTTTCATTCGAGCCAGATACTTAATGTACAGACGGCCAGCACATTAAGCCAACCCAAACTGTCAAATTTTCCCAATCAGTCTTGAACCTTATTCTTTAGATATAAAGTTAAAAATCTTTGGAAGATAATTGACAGATTGTTGTAGCATGATGTGCAGACGTCTGTACTATGATGACAATGGGGTATTTTAAAAACGAGCGAAGCTGCGGGCAATAGCTAGGGTAGTAGGTATGTGTAATAACAGTGTTAACATCGAAAAAATACTTACACGTCACATAACCTAAGGTAATTGATCATCGCGGGATTTATTTATTTTATGCACAACCCTACCTATAGGTACCACCTATACCTGAGACTATTTGACTATTTGCTAGCTGACCCGGCAAACTTCGTACCGCCATACTTTTTGTATTATTTTTAAATATTTTTTCATATCCCTTAACGAAAACATAAATGAATGATTTATCCAAGTTGGCGCAGTCGTTTGGAAGTTATGCGTGTACAAACATTTCGGTGATTCTTTTTTATTTATACAGATACATATATATATAAAAAAGCTTATTATTACATTATATTATTATGTATAGACATTTAAATGTTATTAATAGTTTGTAGTACTTAATAGAAAAACGATAAACGTTCTTCGTTAAGGGTCGTTGTAAGAATTGTTTGTATATGGAATGTGGACAAAATTTTACAAAAAAACGACCCATGCAACGCAGGGGTAAAAAAATAGATCAATGTATTTGACTCTTCATACTCCCTACGTTATAAATAATACGTGTCGAATATTTTTTTTTAAATTGAAAATCTATCAGACGGACTAATTAGATTTTTTTAGTAAAATACCCTATTAAACTTAAGTATTTTGTTCCATTTGGAAATAACACTTGCAAGTTTTTACCTACGGCAACTAGTTTCTTGTCTCAGCGTATTTACACTGATGAGTTGATGACACATGAAAATAAAAAGGTAACAATTACAATTACGCAAAATTCACGCCGTATTTACCTAAACAGCCAAGCTTTAATGCACTCATGACATAGATAAGGCTTTCATAAGAGTATAAAAGATATTGTATGACGCACCACGCATTGTCACCCTATAGAAAGTTTCCATTAGCGAAGAAAAATGGAACAACCTTTCTTTCCTAAGCCGGGTACACACTCACGGATAATAAATAAATTGGCAACACCCATCTACCACCATAAGGTACAAGTTTTTATTTTATTTCTATGGCAACACCGTTTGCCTACAACGCCACCTACGATGTTTCTGTGTCCAAGTGTAAACAGTGGGGCCAACCTAAAAATCCAATATAGGTAAATTTTGTGCGACCAAATTCGTGTTTCGTCCTAAATGGAACCAGAATCCTGATTGTTTATTAATATACGTTAGAAGTAAAATATTGTTTTTAGGGTTCCATAGTCCTGACTAGGAACCCATATACCTAGTTTCGTCATGTCCGTCTGTCCGAAGTTTTGCTAAGATAACGTTAGTAGGTACTATGAAGCTGTAATTTTGTAGGGGTGTGTATATAAAATTACACCGACAAAGTGGTAAAATAAAATTAAGGAAAATATTATTTTTTAGGGTAGTTCCCCAACACATGAAGTGGGGATGATTTTTTTTTCGTCGTCTACCCCTCGTGTGGTATATCGTTGATAGGTATTTTAAAATGATTGCGGGAAGGGGCTGCTTACTCTATTTTTCGATTGAATGCTCCATTTTCGAAATGTTAAACCTTAAAGTGCACATTTTTGTATGTAGGGCGTCCACTCTAAAAGCTAACTGCTGGCTCGAAAAATCGGGAAAATTTTATTAATCTCAAAGGAAAATTATAGCAGTTGAGACAACTTCATTAGTTTAGCAGTAATAGTCGTTGAAATCGGATGTTGCATAATTTTGTAACAAATAGGTACAAAATCCTTCGAATAAATCCATGAATCGTTCTACATTGTGATAACGGGCTACTGCGGAACCCTACACTGCGAGTAGCCCAACATGTGCTTGGCCGGTATTTTTTTAAAATTTAAGTACTTATTTATAACGTAGGGAGTAGGAGTCAAATACATTGATCTATTTTTTCAGCCCTGCGTTGCATGGGTCTTTTTTTTTTCAATTTTGTCCACATTGCATATACCAACAATTCTTACAACGACCTTTAACGAAAAACGTTTATCGTTTTTTTATTAAGTGCTAAAAGCTATTAACATTTAGATGTCTAAACATATAATGTAATAATAAGCTTTTATAATACATCTATCTGTATAAATAAAAATGAATCACCGAAATGTCTGTACACGCATAACTTCCAAACGACTGTGTCAACTTGGATAAATCATTCTTTATGTGTTCGTTATTGTCAGGAGATATGAAAAAAATAAATAAAAAAAATTACAAAAAGTATGGCGGTACGAAGTGTGCCGGGTCAGCTAGCAAATAGTCAAATAGTCTCAGGTATAGGTGGTATAGGTAGGGTTGTGCATAAAGTAAATAAATCCCGCGATGATCAACTACCTTAGGTTATGTGACGTGTAAGTATTATTTCGATGTTAACACTGTTACTACACATCCCTACTATACTAGCTATTGCCCGCAGCTTCGCTCGTTTTAAACTAGTCTATAACTGTATTCAGGGACTAGGGGGGTTTGCGCTGAGCGAGGCCAGGTTAATGAAGCGAAGCTATTGGTCTTAACAAACACATCCCTCGCTACGCATCCTCGCACATCTTTGATGGAAACGCAGCAAAAAGTTGGGATTTTTATTTTCGCCAATAAATCACACGCTAGGTTTTCTTCTGACAGTGTGTGCTCGGCCTAAGATTTTATCTATGGTTTATAAATACTTCACAATAGGTGCGGGAGCGGGGTTTTAACATTTCTACAACAGCCAGTTAATAGTGATTTTATCCATATATTCTATAGACATTCTAGGTGAGGGGGAAAGATTAGGTACCTAGGTACAAGAGTCTTTAAAAGCTGAAAGACTACACTTTACAGGCAAACTTGGTAGGTCCCGTTTTTAATCTTTGGGTTCGAAACCTAAAATAGACAAAATCTAATTTCCCAAGTGTAGGTTACGAATGGTCACCCATCCATGGTCCAACCTCGTCAAGTGTTGCTTAACCTTGAAGAACGAGTCGTGCGATTGTTATTACTTAGCCACCACTTCGAACGGAGAGTGTAATGACCCGAATTGACCAAATGACCACCCAATATTGTGAATGGGTCATTAAAATCGTTAATAGTAAAAACAAAGGAATACAGAGTTTTTCAAGCGTGTAATTAATCCTGCAAAACGGACCAAGTATTGGTGCCAATTTTATCAGAATGAACGCAGTCGTTTTTGCTACAGAGGAGCTCATGGCTAAATAATATCAGCCGCACGGGTCGATCTTCAAGGTTAAGCAACGCTTGGTCTGTGGATGGGTGACCATCTTAACATACCGAGTTTCCCCCGTGTCATTTGTAAATCTTTGGCATTCATTACGGATTGTCAGAAGCCAGTAAATCTGACTCCAGTCTTGCCATGAAGTACTGTGTTACCCAGTTAATGGGATGTGGAGGTCTGGTAGGCAGCCGCTTCACGTTAAATACTGGTATTCAGCTGAATCCGGTTTGCCTGGAAGCCGACCCCAATATAGTTGGGAAAAGGATAGGCAGATGATGATGAACGCAGTCGTTTTTTGAGATATTTGAGCACACAATTTAGTTAAGATTGGATTATCAATATTGTATAATCATTTGAATAGAGTTTTCAAAGAAGTCAGTATCTGGATAGGACAATATGTCAATATTAATGCCCCTATTCGTGTATTCAAATTAGGTACAGACTCGTTTGTCAAACCCTTTACAGGCACTTTTATTATCTAGGTCAGTCAGTAAAAACGAATTCTAAAGATAGAACAATTTCTATGAAAAAGCATCGTCTCAGGCTTAAGGTATCATATCCCCACCTGGTACCTACATAAATGGTTCAAGAAAGGCTAAAATCTTACTCACTTCTTACCTACCATTAGCTGTTTCCAAATATTTATGCACTAAAATAACGAAATATTAGCCCAAGTTTTACCAACCATGGAAAAATCGGAGGCGTAAATTATGCTGTAAATGTGAAAAAAATACATTTACTTACCGATATCAGCAACACACAAGTACCTAAATGTTTTACAGAAACACACTCACACATAAACAAAGGATTTGCTATTCGTTCAGCTCATATTATTGTCTCATAGGTATTACATATGTATATAAAACATGTGTCGTCATGCGAGTAAAATGTACATAATTTGAGTCTACGCGCAATGTTTCATATATAGGTACATTTTACGCGTACGTTTTAGGCATTTGTTGCGAGGAAGCGAGTAGCTATCGACTGTTTGCTCGCTGAGGAAAAGGACAAAAGATATAGGTCTCGTGTGAGTAAAAGATACACATACATTCATTGTCGCGAGCGGTTCTTACATCTAGTTGATCGCAGTGACAAGAGCTATCAATGAATGTAGTCGTTCAGCGACAAACGCTCGGCGATGCTCGCTTGGCGGTCCGAACTCACCAATCTGCGATAATTTCTACCTATAGTGCGGGCCGGAGCGAGTATTGCGAGTAAAAGCCCGTCGCACAAAAGCACTCGCTGAAAGCCGATCGTCAAAACTATAGAAACTTTTTACTCGCCACTCGCTGCTCGCCAACTCGTTTTGAGTTTGAAGCTTCACTCGCTACTCGCTGACCTTACTTCTTCGGACACGGAGTGGTCGTAGTTGCGCAGATAAGGTAAATGGAGAGATGTTCTGTGGGTCGACTTTCTTGAGGACTGCTCTCTCAGAGATGTAGGTACATCCGTTTCTGCCGGTTGGTCACGTTACTCGTACACCATGGTGAACTCAGTAGTTTTGACGTCATGACGTCTTAAAAATCGATGAACACCGGCTGTGTCACGGTCACGTTTCGCACGTTCAATTGTTTTCTTTTGACGAAATCACGTAAAATTCTCGTCAGTAAACCGACTTTACAGACAACCAATTTTTTTGTATCAGGTCAGTCCAGCGAGTTGATGATCGACTGCGTGCTCTCTTACTTTCCACTTGGCCCTGAATCACCAGTCTATCCATCGAGTTCTCATTCCTGCATATGTGACCAAAGAACTTCAGTATTCGCGTTTTCACAGTGGACAAAAGTTAGGATCATCAAGAGGCATCTCCAATACCACATCTCTAGCGCTTCGATTTCTGCAGTCTCAGGGATTATTTTTCGGCATCATAGAGATAGATTGGAAAGACAAGGCTTTTCTTCAATCTGACCTTCGTCTTCATGGTAATTGTTCTGTCCCTCCAAACCTTCCCAGCCGTTTTACTGCCAATTTGGTGCTGGCGGAGCGTACTTCTAACATTGAGGTTATTTGCCTAGCCTTATCTTGAGGTAAGGCTTTGACTAGCCTTATCTTGAGATAAGGCAAGGCAAAGTACCTATATCTATCTATCCTATCTATCCTGGGATTGGTTTCCACTGTCAATGGATGCTGCTGACTATTATAGGTATAGTCGTATAAATGAGGTAGTCAACTTAGTGAGCTCACCTTTATGGTTAACATAATCAAATCGTTGTTACTAAGTGCAATAAATAGTGCAAATCAAGAGGATTTCAATGAGCCGAAACACGATGGTTATAGGAGTAGTCAACTAAGAGAGCCACTACTCACCTTTGTGGTTTCCATCATCAGAGTATTGTTACTAGCTGCAATGAATAGAACTCATCTGTACAATTCATATGATCCGAAACACGACCGGCACACTTGTAAGAATGTATGTAAATTAACTTTTCGAGATTTCGTCTGCTGAAGACATATTCAAGGTCATGTATTTATGCATTAGCCATCGAAATCGACAATAAAAATTGTTATTCTTGCTCTATTCTAGATGCCAACAAAACTACGATAGGTCTCAAGTCTGTCGGCTTCTGGGTCAGAAATTACCATTTGTCTTTATACGATTTACCTATGAACAATTTTATTTTATCAATTTTAAAAACCCTCCATCTC
This sequence comes from Lacanobia oleracea, assembly GCA_950371165.1. Lineage (NCBI taxonomy): Eukaryota > Metazoa > Arthropoda > Insecta > Lepidoptera > Noctuidae > Lacanobia > Lacanobia oleracea. The sequence goes on from OX493385.1 coordinate 4,488,622, forward strand.
CTAAAGTATTGATCCTATAGTAAAATTGAAATTACATAATGCTCAGAAAATTTAATGTAGATCATATTAATGTAAAAGTGAGCAAGGAGATATTTTTAATGGTTTTGGAGATACAAGCAAAAACCTGAAAAAAGATTCCTCGGGGATTTTTGGCAAGTTCATCTGGACACCTTAAAAGAACAACTGTACCAGTTTTCAAAACTACACGTTTTAAATACACTTTGATTTTCTTGATTTTCCTGCACTATTAAATGCTATTTTCTTAATTTTCCTGCACTATTAAATGCTGTTTAAAAAAAAATCTTTTCTTCTCTCTGAAATCATTAGGTAATACTCTGATTCTTGTAAATCTTGTAAGTCTTGCCACGAAGTACCGTGTTACCCAGTTAATACGTCAAAAATATTCGTGCTAGGCTCTCTGATTCGCGATTCGTTAACGAAGAGACAGTTTTGGCAAATATTTCCTTCTTCATCTTCTTCAGTTTGCCTTCTTCATTTTGCTCTCTGAAATCATTAGGTAATATTCTAATTCTTCTTTAATCAAGCTGCCAGCCAAATAAACAGCAGAGATCCGAAACATCGTTCGAGCGAGCATTCACTGAAATCCGATCTACACATCGTTGTCCACGATATCACAACTATTTCCACCGCAGTGATGGTCATATTAATTCTGTCGCCAACGTCGGCATTTTGTAACGGTTAATATTTGCGATATTTCGAAACGAACAGGAATACCTAACTAGAAACATGTTGCTGATATTTGTCATTACGTTCTCTGATTCGAATTTTTTGTCGAGTATTGTGTTATAGGTACTCTGTATAACACTGGAACGATATTTAGAAACCTTACTTGGTTACCTTAATATTCTTTACTTAAGTACCTATACTTCCTTAAAATAAATGAGGAGCTCGTGGCTAGATAATAACAGCCGCACGGGTCGATCTTCAAGGTTAAGCAACGCTTGGTCTGTGGATGGGTGACCATCTTAACATACCGAGTTTCCTCCGTGCCTCGGAAAGCACGTTAAGCCGTTGGTCCCGGCTGTCATTTGAAGATCTTTGGTAGTCGTTACGGATAGTCAGAAGCCAGTAAATCTGATTGCAGTCTTTCCATGAAGTACCGTGTTACCCAGTTAATGGGTTGTAAAGGTCTGGTAGGCACGTAAAATACTGGTATTCAGCTAAATCCAGTTTGACTGGAAGCCGACCCCAATATAGTTGGGAAAAGGCTAGGCAGATGATGATTTACCGGAACGATAAAATTATCTGAAATCGCGAAAAATTATCGACTGACCCATAACATTTTTGTAGGTAGGTATAACTCGACAAAAGTATTGAACAGCTGTTTTTTCGCGATTTCAGGTTTGATCCCGTAGTAACAGTTTTTTTTTTTTTTTTTCTATAGATAGGCACTCGTTTGACCACTATCTCACTTGATGGTAAGTGATGATGTGGTCGAAGATGGAGCACGCTTGCCTCAAAATAACCTATTCACTCAGTTGTTCATTATAATGGAAACAATGGGAAAAGAGCTCTTTTCAGGGTTTGCGTTTATTATGTTACGAGTTGTTTGTTATTGAGCTTTGAGGACAGACATTTAGATCGAATATTCGACACAAAGAAATGGCTAGCGAGTAGCGAGTACCTGGAAGAGTCCTATGGCAAGCGTAGCGCAGTCTATTTTATGTTGTTCGGGATTCCAACACATTCAGTATGGAATTTGGTACTAAATGTATATTTTTAACCGACTTCCTAAAAAAGAGGAGTTTTTCAATTCGGTGGGTATTTTATTAAAATTCCTTTTTGGGTTCGATGCGGAATTTTTGGCATCTGGTCCCGTAAAATTTAATCCATTTTGGCTTAGAAGTTTTTATTTTATGAGCATATTTGCTTATTTAAATATCTGCGTAGACGAAGACGTCGTCGAAGTATCAACACTTAAAAGTGAAAACATTTCCCGTTCCCGTAAGCGTTTCGGGGAATCCTCTCATAGTGGTCCCCTATGGAGTGCAGGGTAAGCTGCAAGCCAAATTTCAGCTTTCTACGAACAGTAGTTTCGGTGTCTGCTTTGTCTGTTCTTTGTCTGTCAGTCACTCAATCAGTGAGTAACGGTATTTTTTATATATTAGGATTGGTTTGATCTTGACTCTAGTCTAGGTCAGAGATGACAGAGACAACATTGACGACGACCCAAACTCAGCTCAGTTCAACACAACTCTTTCGTCAGTGCAGTGTTTTCCACGAAAACGTAAAGCAAATAATATCTGTCACAGGTTTCCGGTTGGCTCTACTTTTAAACATCTGCAAAAGGATTTGACTGCATTCTTGTGTATTCCTGAAAACCAAGACGCAGTAAAAAATATTGTTTAATGGACACAAAAAAAAAAAGAAAAAAAATATTGTTTAATGCGTCACTCGAATACAAAACGCAGTGGATGTGATGCGTCCAACTATTTTATTTAATCATCATCTGCTTAGCCTTTTCCAAACTATACCTATTGGGGTCGGCTTCCAGTCAAGCCGGATTTAGCTGAATACCAGTATTTTACGAGGAGCGGCTGCCTATCAGACCTCCTCAACCCAGTAACTGGGTAACACGGTACTTTATGGCAAGACTGGAGTTACTGGCTTCTGACTATCCGTAACGACTGCCAAAGATCTACAAATGACAGCCGGGACCAACGGCTTAACGTCATTTCCGAGGCACGGAGGAAACTCGCTATGTTAAGATGGTCACCCATCCACAGAGCAACCTTGAAGATCGACCCGTGCGGCTTTTAATATTTAGCCACGCGATTATATGGTATAGGTACCTACATAATAAAGAGTATTCTATTATTAGTTTAAAACTTCAAAATCCCATCTCGATAAATTCAACCATATGAAAGCTGTTGGAACTTTACAAATCGGTACAAAAATCCGGTTACCAAACAGAAAACCGATCGTCACCAGTAGGTAGTTCGTAAACTCTATAGACTTGCAATATCTCTGGTTGAAATTCTGTTGACTACGGTTCTCGGTAACACTTTGCATTTCAGCGGAGCCTCTACCTATCTGTAAACTGTGGGAACTGAAAATCGACTAAGCTTTGTATGAATAGAATCTTCGTAGCTTGCCCCTGTACCTATTCCAAGTCGTTGCCGCAGACTCGATTCCACCTCGGATCATCAAGTTGATAGTTTTATTTGATTCGACGATTCGAATAGAAGAATTTATAAAATTCTTCCATTATTGACTGATTGAAAGAGTGACTGAGTGACTGAGTGACTGACTTACAGACAACGCATGGCCGAAATTACTGCTTGTAGAAAGCTGAAATTTGGCTTATAGCTTCCCTGCACTCCGTAGGGGAGCACTTAGAGATTTATTCCCGAAATTCCTAATGGAACGGGAAAAAACTGGATGTACATGTTCGAAGTTGTGGGCGAAAGCTAGTCCTAGGATAACTAGTTGACCCGCGCAACTTCGTCTGCGTCACAATTTTCATTAGGTACTGCTCCGCTCCTATTAGTCTTAGCATGATGATATGTAGCCTATAGACTTCCTCGATAAATGGGCTATCTAACACTGAAAGAATTTTTCAAATCGGACAAGCAGTTCCTGAGATTAGCGCGTTCAAGTAAACAAACAAACTCTTCAGCTTTATATATTAGTTTAGATTCTTTTTTTACTGAATAACTGACAGACAATGCACAGCCTGCTGGTCGTAGACAGCTGAAATTTGGCATGTATGAGGTATTCCGTTCCTACGAACACGGGAAAAACGGGATATGTGCGTACGAAGTCGCGGGAAAAAGCTAGTTGTACCTACATAAATCGAGGGCTTTTCTAGCGGGTCTATAAAGGCCACTTTACCCGTCACTGTCAAATTTTCCCAATCAACGTTGAACCTAATGCGTTAGCGATAAAGATAAAAATTAAATGACAGATTGTTGTGTGATTAATATTGTGAATATTATACTGATTTTTCTAAAGTGTACTTCTTAGCCCCCTGAACCCTATTTAATTTGATACATTTGTCAAAATCTGACATAATTATTGTGAGAATTGCCCGTGACGTGGGTACTTAGGTAAGTGTATATCATAGGTATGGGAGAACAATTTTTAAATAACAATGTTAAGTTTTTCCTTGAATCGTTACTTGTATTTCCGTCAGAGAACCTAATGTTCGACGCTTTCATAGTTTATGAACTACAGTAAGTAGGTACCTACTTAGATAACGATTTTTTTATTTGTTGTCATGGCTGAAATTTTCATGATTTTGGATTGAAAGTACCCGAAATAATTTATTTTTTGTAATAGTTTCGGGCAGAAAACTACGGGACCCTACACTATGCGTGGTCCGTCACGCTCTTGACGGATTTTTTTTGTTTTGGTGTATAGTTAACAAAGTTATTTGGTATGCAGGCAGCTAACTTGAAACTACTTCTAAACAATGACGTGAGTGTGCTAAATAGATAATATTTATACACGACTCTCGACAGTACGTCAAAAGCTTAAAAAGTTATAATGCACGCATTGTAAATAAATGTAAAATATTAGATAGTTTTTCTAATACACTAGTATTAGAAAAACTATCTAATATTTTTGGCTGTATACCGAATAGCTTTGTTGACTGTACCTACGGATCTTTAAAAATAAAAGTTTGTGAAATATATCTATTGCGTTTGTCTCAGTTTTTTTTTTACTTGTGAAGGGTTTGCTCTTGACTCTAGTCTATGTCAGAGATGACAGAGACAAAGTCTACGATGGAGCGAGCCTACCCAGAAGGAGCCTGTTCACTCTAACTTTGAAGAGATTAATAGTTATTTAAATAGAATCATTACGTCTATAAGTTATGATGTAAACTGAAAATAAACTGTCCTAGTTTTACTCAGAGTTCAGTGCAAAAAGCTGAAATATCTAGGTACTATTTTTGTAAAGCCTCACTCCATACTGTTGTATTGAAAGTTTGAAATACTTATTAGTAAAATAATAGATACTTTTGTTTGAGAACCTGTCTGAATTTGGCTTTAATGTAGTAACTTCAAATTCTCAATTTAGATACCTTAGTTACTTGGCTACCTTAATTTTCCTACTTTACTTAAGTAGGTACCTATAGGTACTTACTTGCTTAAATAAATGAGGAGCTCGTGGTTAGATAATAACAGCCGCACAGGTCGATCTACAAGTTTAAGCAACGCTTGCCATGGTTGGTCTGTGGATGGGTCTTAACATACCGAGTTTCCTCCGTGCCTCGAAAAGCACGTTGAGCCGTTGGTCCCGGCTGTCATTTGTAGATCTTTGGCAGTCGTTAAGTCGTTACGGATAGTCAGAAGCTAGTAAACAACTCCAGTCTTACCATGAAGTATCTACCGTGTTACCCAGTTAATGGGTCGTGGAGATCTGGTAGGCAGCCGCTCCTTGTAAAATACTGGTATTCAGCTAAATCCGGCTTGACTGGAAGCCGACCCCTATATAGTTGGGTAAAGGCTAGGCAGATGATGAATTGCTTAAAATAAATACCTATTAAAAGTTACCTACTTTGAGGGCTTGTATTTCTAAAATTTTTTGCGACATGGCAGTGTATGATAGCCAAGTTTACAATATACGTATATTTGTCCTAAAACATGTTACATTTTTTTTCTGAAATTTTGTAGATACCTTTGCGATTATTTTAACTTTGTGAGTAAGATCTGATAAACAAATGCATGCTTATCTACTTATCCTACCTCCATTATAGGTAGGTAAGGTTATTTTTTACTTTTAAAACCAATAATGCAGTTGACATTTCTCCCTAAGGCTTTCTTACCTAGTAGGTACCTACTAGGTACCTACTACTTAAATAGGTAAGTAGGTAGTTGTCTAGGTAGTTTATGTAGCTAAGAGGTGTTGGTCCGCGTAGATTTGTATGAATGGGGAAGAAATAAGGATTAATTGTAGATAGGTACTGCATGAAAGCAATAACCACATGTTGATTGGTTTCTACACAAGTCTTGATGCAAGCATATCACCAACATTATTAATTTATCGATACGTGTATTAATGATATAATTCATGAATAAGTCATGAATCAATATATTATAATTTCTACTACCTCATATATGAAATCGTGCGCACTGAGTGCCTCGATAATTGTATTCATTCCAACTAATTAACTTTTTGTAGCATCACCGACGTTTACCTGCGAGCGGCACTCGTCTAATGATAGAATTAACAATTTAAAAAGTCATATTTATTGCGCTACTTACTGGACTTAGTATTTGAATTGCCATTTAATTGTAATTTATCGCCAAATGTAACGCGAACATTGTACGAGATGTGTGCGCTGCGCGGGCGCCGGCCGGGGCGCGGGGGCGCACGGCGCGGGGCGGGGCGTGGCCGAGGGCGGGGGCGGCGCGCCCATTGGCCGCGCCGGGCGCCGGGCCCGCCCCCGCGCGCCCCCGCCCCGCGCCTCGCCGCGCCGCCGCCGGCCGCGCCGCTCAGTGCCTCGCGGTCCGTCGTCTGTGTCGCATGCGTTGTGTCTAACTCGCGCCTTCCGCTGCAGATGCGATCCCGTTGTCGTTGAAGTGATGCCGGCCGAGGAGGACCCCGCGGTGATGGAGTGCCGGGAGCCGGTCGACTCGCCGCAGCAGTTCTGCCTGCGGTGGAACAACTACCAGAGCAACCTGACCAGCAGCTTCGACCAACTTTTGCAAACTCAATCATTCGTGGATGTGACTCTATCTTGCGATGGACAAAGTTTGAAAGCTCACAAAGTGGTTCTATCGGCGTGCAGCCCTTACTTCCAGTCGTTGTTTATGGACAACCCCTGCCAGCACCCGATCATAATAATGCGTGATACCAAATACTGCGACCTGAAAGCCGCTGTGGACTTTATGTACCGCGGCGAGATCAACGTGTCGCAGGAGCAGATCCCGGCGCTGCTGAAGGTGGCGGAGTCGCTGAAGATCCGCGGGCTGACGGACGTGAGCGGCGAGCACGCCGTGGTGCAGGGCGCGCGCGGCCCCAAGCGGGCCGAGCGCGCGCGCGACGACTCGCCGCCCAAATCGCGGCGCCGCGTGTCGGAGGACCGCGCCAGCGGCGGGCCGCACGCGCCGGCGCCCACGCCCAGCCCCACGCCCGCCAGCGAGCTGCTGCCGCCGGCTGAGCCCGCCGCCGCGCCCGTGTTGCCGCCGCTGCACCCCGACGACGTGGACATCCGGCCCGGCATCGCCGAGATGATCCGCGAGGAGGAGAGGGTGAGTGTCCGCCAGCCCGCAGCTCTGCCCGCAACTCTGCCCGCAGCCCGACCCGCATGGCGACCCGCGCGGGCCGCGCTCCGGTTCAAAAGTTTTCCCGCCGTCCGGCTCCCCTCGCCCCCTCGGGGGTGGCCACGCGAAACTTTCCACACAGTAGCGCATTACGTAATTAATTTATATTATTTGACTTGACTACTTTGTTAATGCTAATGTGAAAGTTACCACAGTATTTCTTACTTCGCCCGATCGATGTACGTAGGCCTCTGTTATGTGCAATTTGTTACTAACGCAGCTGCACTAATAATTCGCAACTCATTGAAAAGTTGCAAAATTGATCTGAAAGCGTGGCTTTGAGATTGGCAATACACTTTTCTTTGCACATTAACTTTAGATTTCACTTTCACTGAGTGCAAATTAGGCATTTATCATTAAAAATACATCCAATATTTTGTAAATCCAGTTGAAACAATAAAATCAAGTAGTTGGCTACATCTTTTTTGCATTTATTTTTGAAAGCCAACTTTTCCGCAATGTAAAAAGTTGTAAAAGTTTCGGAAAAGCTCCACTCGTCTCCTTTTTGCTCGAAATAGAAAAACGCAACCCTATTTATGCAAATAAAAAAGTTATTATTGGAGTTGTCCATTGATTTGTAGACTCATTAAGATATTATTTTAATAATTAGCCAGTAGGTTTCGAAAATAAAAAAAATAGAAAATAGTAAATAGGCATTAAAAAATACGAATTTACCTATGAAATGATATTGAGCAGGTTTTTTGAATCTAGATTACGAAACACGCATTTTTTTTTTCTGGGAAGATTTACAAAAGGTCAATCTACATAGATAAGGGAAGGAAAGCGCGTCTTAAAAATAACGCGAGCAACTTGAAGAAAAGAAGGACTTATCTTCAAAAGTAAAGGACGTGCGGGAAAACTTTTATGTATTTAGGTAATCCTTTTTCAACAGCGGAGTGTAAACTGTCTCTTGGAACATTTTAATTTTAAACACACGTAACTGAATGCTTAGTATCTATTGTATTTATTTAAAGTATCCAACTATAGAAAATAAAATAAAAGGGGCGAAAAAATATCGCGGGAAACTTTAAGAAAACAAAGATAATGTAGGGACCGGAAAATGTACTGAAAAACTTTTATGAATTCACTCTTGTTTTCAACGGTTTTGAAAACAAGAGTGAATTTCTAAAAGTTATTAGTATGAATTAACTCTTTAAATAATTTTTTATTCTCATTAGGTATTGAAATTTAATAATAGATACTTTATAAGTAAATAAATTGTAAGACTCTTCACATGCATTATTGAGATTTATCAGAGATAGATATTTATAAGATTTAGCAAATATTAAAAAAAAAAACAAGAAATAAATATTTTACTTAGGTATTTAAAAATGCCGTACAAAAGCTAGCACAAATAGGAATTATAAAATTAAAAAAAAAACACTAATACAATAATTTAAGCCTTTTCTACTTGCCTTTACAGTTTAAGATTCACAAATGTAAAAACAAATGTAAAATTCACAAATCATGGTCAACGCGAGTCTTTTCGAATACCTAAGTGGCTCAAACAAATTGTAGCGATGAAAGTAGGTAACTCAGTGCAGAGTTAAAGAGAATCATTGAGCATGACACTACTTCAATATTGATCGCAACTGTCGAAGGCAACTTAATTTTAGAGCATCGGCAACCAAATTCGTATGCAAGTCGACTTGGGCAACTAAAAGGCCTGACTTAACCATTCTGAGTCAGAATATTCAATGACGTCGGACATATCGTGCAGCGGTGGCCGCAGCTCTGACAAAACGAATTAAAAATAGATAAAAATCCTATACCCACTCGAAACAACCAACAATAAGCAACGACATTTTGCAATATTCGACGTAATCAATTTATTACAAGCAGCGTATGTTCCTCGAATCTAACCAACTCGAACATTTGAATAATAACCATTATTTTATAACAACGAACAAGAAATACTAAGAAACGTTCACAAAACCACCAGCACTTGTAGAAACATAATTTTTTGTTGAAAATATAAATACTAACCGTCCATTGTTAGTGCAAAGTTGTATAATTTAGCGTTTCGCGACCAAAACTAGGTCTTTCTTGTAACAAAAGGATATTGTTTCAGTACAATTAGCAATGCAATCAACATAGATAAGTAAATGCTAGCGATACTCCACTGCCTACTTTGCTTAAAAAATGTTACGATTATTTAGCAGTGTTTGTTCGTTGGGAAATGAAGGGACGACTTGTGGATACGCCGAAGCCGAATATTGGGACAGACCGAAAGACGAAGCCGGATAGTCGCGCGAGGGCGACACTCATTGTTTTCGGTGCATTGTGATGTTCAGAAGTTACACGTTGTAGGGAAACTGCGGCTTTGAGGCCGACGCTGTTTTATCGCTTCCTTGAAAGAGGGAAGTAGGTTTTTTGTTACGAGAACTTTTTGCGAATACGTAATTCTGTAAAATGAAACACAAAATAACTAAAATACATCGGATAAAATAAATCGGATGTTAAAAGTCGGTAACGTACAAATATCCGAGGCCGACTTTCACCTGTTTTTCCCCAAATCTCGTTTGTTGCGAACCGCGTCCACTTAAGAGCTCGTACCTCACCCCTTTCGTAGCGGGAGGTTCCTCCCTCTCAAGTGGTATAACCTGAGGCGTTGATAATTTGAACTTAACTTTGAACAAATAGTTACACGATTGGTTACGAGGTACTACTTGATATGCGGTTGAATCAATTGCCTGCGAGCTAGTTCTGTGATCACCTGTCTGTCTTTAACTTGATAGCTGCTTGTAAAGAGACATTGTACGTAATGATTATTGTAATAAGCTAGTTTTTTGCTTGTTGGGATAAAAGTAATTGTAAATAATTTGCATTTAATAAGAAACTAGGTATTCCGGTTGGGGAAAATGTGAATTTTGACATCAGCTGTCGAATATTATGAACACAGTTATAGAAATATTTGTTTCAGTTTTTGTTAGTTAGTCACTTACTACTTACTTATGTACTTCGCTTTAGATTTTTATTTTTGTCTAAAATATAAAAGTATTAAATAAGGAGGATTATATCTTTACTAGTTGACCCACGCAACTTCGTCTGCGTCATATTTTTCATTACTTCTCCGCTCCTATTGGTCTAAGCGTGATGATATATAGCCTATAGCCTTCCTCGATAAATGGGCTATCTAACACTGAAAGAATTTTTCTAATCGCTCCAGTAGTTCCTGAGATTAGCGCGATCAAGTAAACAAACAAACAAACTCTTCAGCTTTATATATTAGTATAGATTTTTATCGATTTCGAAAAATTGGGGGTGCCTTCTGTAGTTTTGGATAGGGGTAGTAAGAAAGTTTCTATTATTTTTTTGCCATCGAGATGGCTCGAGGCCTCTTAAGTTACATATCTAAAAAACTAAAGTTCATTTGAGGACCATAATATTAGCAAAACCGGGAAATTTTCTACTTAAATAAATAATATTCAGCAAATTAATAGCCGCTGTTCGTGCAGAAGGAATCAATATTATTCTGACTTACGACGTATTAGTACCTAACAAGTATTTTCAGTCAAAGCTTCATTTTGACAGTCTACGAAGGCGTGACTGTGGCCTTAAATATTATTAAGGGTTCGTTAATGTAGGTACCCTGTTATACGATTAAAATGTACTAAGTTGAGTACTTAATAGTATTTTCAAGGATTGGTCTGTTACTAAGGTACTCTAAAGTATCTCTAATGTCGCTGACTAAAGCTAGAGATAAACTGGTCCAACGTACGCAACGTACGAAACGTATGCAACGCATTATGATATTTGGACTCTTGATTTTATATGAAAAACTTTACGAAACTCTACCAGTGTGTTTCTCACTTTAATAAATACACACAGGATCTATCTGTAATCAAGCAATGATGGGAATTTATTTATTGCCAAACACTTACGGCCATCTTTATTTAACTGCATTTAAATAAAAACAATAATGTTTTAGTAACACTATCGTAACATTTCTACTTTGAAAGTAACATACACTGAATTATTTATACTTGTCCGTGGTCAAGATAGTTATACTTAGAACAAAAGGAACAGTTTCCTGTTTTTTCTTGTATTTTAGAAAAATATTTAGGTACATTCTTTTGCATGACTATTGTATTATTTTATGCATTAAAGTTTGCATGGCAGTCTAAATTGTATCTACAATTAATGTCTTGTAAATTCATTGCGTTGATTAGGTTTCTCTTTCTTAATTAATAACTCTCACTCTCTCTCTCTCTCTCTCTCTCTCTATAACTCCTTTTCTGTGTTTATTTTAAACATTCTTTTCCAATATCAAGGGTAAAATGAGTATTTTATACACTAAAGTCGTGTAAGTTCTTTTCATAGCTTCAAAGTAGATACTTGTTTTTAACCGACTTATTTTAGACTTCGGTAGATTAATTTGTAGGGTGCTGAAATAATTAGGTAGATTATCCTTTAGGAGGATATTGTTATTTAACTTAGCTGATCAACCAAATTGGTGATTAGTGATAACGAATAGTGACTTTTATCATTTTGATGAATATTATCTTTATCTGGAAGTTAAAAAAAAACAATTCCGTAACAAAAAAAATAAACCCACAATCAAACTCATTCCAGAGCTGCAAATTAGAAATCTTAGAAATTAGAACTTAATGAAATTAATAATTTTTAATTAAGATTTTTAATTAAAAAAGCATCAAATCTAATTATCGATTATTCTTTTTCGATTAGTGATCCCAATCAGAAGATCGAGTCCTAGCATTAGTCTGTTGATTTTTATTTCTAGAACAAACTAGGTACCTGCGAGTACGTAGTTAACATTAATTCCGCATCTGAAATCAGCAACACGAGCATGCAGATTTCAATTAACGTACGTAATTAAAAATGTAAGTAGAGAGAATAAAAAAATATAGTATTAAGTACTAGATTAATTTATGCCAGTTGATAAGCCTATTTATTATAGTTGCTGTATGATTAATTCTGGTAATATCCAATGGTCGAAGTGACTCTGATAAGGGGGGCGATTTTATTACTTATTCAAGACGATGAATGTTATTTTGCAATTTTTCGATATTTTTAATGTTTCGTAGTTCGAAACTAAAAACCGAGGATCACTTTGTTGTCCGACCGTCTGTCTGTCAAGACCCTTTATCTCGGGAACGCGTGGAGGTATCGAGTTGAAATTAAAACCTATTAACTCAGGTCTACGGTAGAAGCTGTGAAAAAATCAAATTTCTAAGTTAACGTTAAAAAAAAGATACTGATTAAGATTTTATGCCGCAAAAAACGTATTTTTCGACACTCCAAAGGAATTAAAATTTATAGGCCGTTGGCCGTCTTTTACTACAAGTACAGGGAAAAGTCTGAAAACTATAAATTTGTAACTAAATCATATATAGGTAGTCTTTATTTAAAGTAAGATGTACCTACAAATTTGCACGGAACCCTCGGTGGGCGAGTTCGACTCGCACTTGTACGTTTTTTTTAAATTCTGAAGTCCGCCCGGCACAAAGCGGCACGGAAGGAGAAAGAGCCCTTTCGCCTGCACTGGGACGATACACAGGTCAAGGCTAACATAAAAAAAAAAAATATCTGCTAGAGTGCCTCTCGATGCATGATGCTCAAAGTCGGAAAGAATCCTGAGATGAATAACAGCTTCATATTTGTGTAAAAGTGAGAACGTGTTACTTAATTCGTTTTCTTTACAACTTCTTCAGGATATAGATAACGGACTGCACATAACTTGAACTTCGATGTTCGTCGCGGATGGATGCATATGTGGGGTTGATACAAGTCTTTGAATAAATTCTAGGTATATGTAGTTGATATAATTATGTAGTATTAGGTTATTATTATAAATTAATGTTAAAGTTAAGATGTTTGCGCCTTTGTTAAAAACGGATTGGGATGCAAATCAGTAACAATATACAAATCGGCCAAGTGCGATTCGGACTCACACACCAAGGATTTTGTACCATGAACCCTAATTTTTAATATTTGTTGTTATAGCAGCAACAGAAATACACAATCTGTGAACATTTAAACTGTTTACTTATTACGGTTCTTGAGATACAGCCCTCTGACAGACAGAGAGGCGGATGGACGGACAGTGTAGGCTTAGTAATAGGGTTCCGTTGTTTACCGTTTGGGTACGAAACCCTAAAAAGGAGGCAAAGGTGACTTTAAAGAAAAGATATTAGAGAAGTAATGGTGTGAGTATTTAATGATGAGGGTAACAGTTTTAGGCGATCGTTCGAATACTCTTGTGAATAAAATAATGATTTAGAATTCTGAAATTATTTCTATGTTACTAGCATAGATTTTTCAACTGTATGGCAAATGAAATACCTACCTGAACACAATTGTGTGAAAAAGAGGAGGGAGGTCTCAGTTTTCCACATAAGTACCCAGTTCTATTTTCTTCAAGTGTAGGCCCGTATTTTGGGTAGCAGTTATTTGAATACTTAGCTCCTTTAAAATATTTCTTTGAAGATCGTTCTCATCGCAAGTACGTCGAGCGTTATGATACGAATAAAAACACGACAGTTATTCGTCAGGAATCCGCTAATTTTCACAATATGCCAATACAATGATAAGGCAATTTGTGAGTTTTTGTACAGTTACATTCGAAATAGTATAGAAGAAATTCGCGGTGTATCTCTGTCGGTTTTTCCGGTTCCGGTAGTAAACCTCGCATCGGTTTTTGATATGGTTTTTAATAACAGGAAGAGCGATAATCAAGGAAAGGTTTTCTATGCTTTCTTGTACTCCAAAATGCTTTAAATAACATTAAGTAATTATGATACGAGTATGTTACGATATCATAGATGTTAATTATTTTATTAGGCCAATAGTGTTACTGACAAGTTGTTATATAGGTATTTTAAATACTTATTTATAACATTCCCCTTTCGCATTTTTACATGTGCATGAAGTTATTATGTGTTTTCAAATGAAAAGCAAGAATTATAAATATTAGAAAAGAGATTCTTAAGTTATCCCTTCATTATTTATTTAATTATTATAAAATATAAAACTTTTGCTGTTTTATATTAATTAATAATAATGTGTATATACCTAGGATTAAGAGGTTAGTTTGTATTCCAAATCTTTAAACTAGGTATGTCGGAACAAATCTTAGTTAAGAAAGCCGATATTTTCGTTTGTGATCTAGTACCTTCATATTCTGTAGGTATCTAATACTTCCTATACCAGTTCCGGTATTCTAAACAGTTCCGGAGAATTGTTTTGGAAAGACATCGGAACGGTTGGGTTATATTAAACGGTACTTATTGCACTTTGTTTCTTGTGTTTAGTTACCTACGCTGATTTGAATCTTAAATTAAATAAATTAGAGACTTAGTAAAATTAACTTCTATGGGTTTTGGAAGAATATACTTATAGACTTCAGGTTTAGATGGAAAGACCAAAAGAATTTTGAATAGATGTGTGGAAGATTGTGTGAAGATGAATTTTATTAATGGACCTCTCTATTAATTCATCATAATATGAAGAAAAGAGAAATGCTACGCCGAATCCTAGTAAATTGGGAAAAAAGGCCAAAAAACGAAGTCAATAATCTTATATATAAAAATGAATTCCAATTCCCCGGCGTTGCTCACGGTATCAGTTGAACCGATTTCGCTTATTCTTTTTTGTTGTGTCTGTTATTGTCAGGAGAAGATTCTTATAAAAGAAAAAAATAAGAAAGCTGCCAGTTGACGGTAGCGAAGCCGCGGGAGACAGCTAGTCTATACTAATATATAAAGCTGAAGAGTTTGTTTGTTTGTTACTTGAACGCGCTAATCTCAGGAACTACTGGTCCAATTTGAAAAAGGGTAACCAACGGAACCCTAAGCCTCCGCTGTCCGTCCGTCTGTCTGTCAGCGAGCTGTATAGATCTCAAGAATCTTAAAAGGTTATAACAACAAATAATAAAAATTCAATTTAATTAAAAAATAAAAGGGAACAGTGAAGAAAACACGAGTTTCCCCTAGAAACGTATTTTTTTTTAGTTTACCTATGGTGCGGTACTCTTCGTGTGAGAGTGCGAAGCTGTTTTTTTTCCGAGGATAGTATAACATAACCCAAATCCATAACAGAAAATAATAATTTATACGGTTTATATTTATTTATTTAAACTTCATGTACAATAGTCGTAACATAGGCGGACTTAATGCAACAAGGCATTCTCTACCAGTCAACCTTTGCCTACCTTTGGCTTTCTAAGAAAAGTTTAGCTCATTTAACAAGAAAACTATGAACCACCAACAATTTTCTTGCTAGAAGATAACGACAAATACATTTCCAATACAGCGCTGTCTGTATTTACCTTTAAATAATAAAATCGAAGTACAAAGTTTGAAGGTAGGAAACCTATAAACAAAACTCGAAACTACTGCGTGAGCTTTCAAGAGCAATCTCTGTGAATATCGTATTACGTTTAGAAGCTAGGATTTAAACGTAGAAGTTTCATTGCCGTATATACGAGTACTACCCAGGTAGGCCGCTGCAGACATAACCTGGCGAAATGTGGTTTCACAGATCCGTCGGATACACAGTGAGTGCGGTTCTCCGGAATATGAGCCACAAATTGTAGTGATTTAATGTACTACTATTGGACCCAAAAAATCTAAGGAAAAACCAGCGACTCGAAAAGAAGAAGGAGCACAGAGCGCGAAGTCTGTGGCTAGATACGCCTTTTCTATTAATGTTCTTGCCTCAAATGGGCACAAGTTTGGCTGTCATACAGGTAAATGCTCTGTTTTTATTTTTTAATTACAATTCTAATAACCCAGAGAGAAGACAAGATACAGAAAAAAAATATTTTATGAGTCTTTGAAAATGTACGGAAAAGAGAGACATCACTAATTGCGTGTGACATAACCTGCAAGTCACGCCATATTAAAACATAAAACAAAGTTTTCTTTTGCGGGAACTTATTCATTTTTACACTGATTGTATTGGCATTTTCGCAAATCCTTAGTTAGTATCTACTATTGTAGGAACATCTTTTAAATAAGTATTCATTATTCATGTAGATAATTGACAGTATTTAAAGTCTATTGTCACTGGTCTTCAGTTTCTTTCTATAGATTTCGGTGGCACATATTGACACGGTTTGTACGGGAAGTTTTGACTTTGCCGTATCCAGCAGTTGCCGTCGGGAGCGTATCCGTGTTCTGTGTCTTGAGCTACCCTTGTTTAGATCGCTTAGGAGTCGAGGTTACTTATTTATCTTCTTTATTTAGGTAACCAACAGCTATAGACTTCGTGGCTAAAAAATAACAGCCGCACAGGTTGATCTTCAAGGTTAAGCAACGCTTGCCAAGGTTGATCTGTTGGGTGACCATTTTAACATACATACCGAGTTTCCTCCGTGTCTTGGAAAGCACGTTAAGCCGTTGGTACAAGCTGTCGTTTGTAGATCTTTGGCAGTCGTTACGGATAGTCAGAAGCCAGTAAATCTAACTCCAGTCTTGCCAACAAAATCCGGTTTACCCATGTGGAGGTCTGGTAGGCAGCAGCGGCTGCGTGGAGCGCAAGGTAAAATACTGGTATTCAGCTGAATCCGATTAGACTGGAAGCCGACCCCAATATAGTTGAGAAAGTCTAGGCAGATGAGGTAACCAATAGCGATACTATATATTGCAGATTATATTCGTATTACCGTTTTATGTAGTTTCCTTATATAACTGTGATTCAATATAAAAACGAAATAATAAGATACAATTCAAATAACAACACCGATATTACTTAACTGATTTTGTCTGAATTAAGTAGGTCGGTACCACTTGTTTTTCTTTACACTGGGAACCGAATGTAAAATTAAAATCTCAAAATGAAATTCAATGAATTTTAATATCTGTTTTTTTTATGTAAAGGATTCTTTGTTTAATATCAACAAGTGGATTCCACGGAACCACTGGCGACGATCCAGGACACTTATTTTGTATTTGTTGCTGTACCCTACAGGGTAAATAATATAGAGTACTTTATGCCCATTTGAAGACCTTCACACATTATGGAATGAAAATAAAGATATGAATAATATTATTAGATAGATAAAATTAAAATAGGGGGGGGGGGGTAGGTAGGTTTAAGTAGGTATATAGTTAAAATTGAAATTTTGAAAAAGTAATACTTAAATAGGAAAAAGTGACTGAAATATTGGTTGTCATTTGCCTTCGTTTATAGTTATGGATTGAATTGCTTTCGTAGTATCTTACCTTTTAAGGGTAGTTGTTTCTTGTATTGATTTAAGACGATACAGATACTCGTAGGTATACCTGCTTTAATTTTACCTTCTGGTACTGTCGCGTTCGAGAACGTAGGTTATGGAGATTCTTCTCTTGCATTTTTTGCAGAAAATGTTTCATATCTAATACCTACACGAACAATTCTTGTAGGTATGTATGTATAGGTATATAATCTGAATGTTGGATACGACTCCAACGATTTTCATGAAATTTAGTATGCAGGGGCTTTCGGGGGCGATACATTGATCTAGATAGGTTTCATTTTTTGAAAACGTCTTAAAAAGAAACTCGGTCATCCAGGTACTTTTATTTAAATGAAATATAATGAGTGGGTTACTTAAAACCTAATAAGGACTTTTTATCTAACATTTATGATTCTTGTTCTTCATTTATATCTATAAAAAAGAAATTCCATGCATTTTAATTAGGTTTTTTTTTGTATTCATATGCAGCTGAATTCGGTTAAAGTGCAAAACGACCCTAAAAGAGTTGTGAAAGGGAAGGTATTATCATTCTTCCTAGCGTATTTATTAGTATAGGCACGTATTTAAATACTCGAGAAAAGTACTCGAGACGTTATTCCCCACAATTTTCCCAAGTAACGCTGAAATTCACGAAAAGTACTTAGTTTTTACACGCGTAACCGCCTGCCAATAAATTTTTTAACAACAATTTTTATGTAAATATTGTATAGCTGTAACAATAGTTTAGCGTTCATTGCTCATAAAGATAAAATGGTAATTACATTCTTAATGATCGTGATTCAGCTTTCGGTCATTATTTCAGCCGATATGTGAGTTAGCTGTGCAGTTTTATGATGGTGACTGTTCGACCCACTTATTTATATGGGTTTCTGTTACTGTACCTATGTGTCATCGTGGGTGAATCAAATCTTAAGAACAAAGAGAACGAGGGTAGGTGCCAGTGCCTGCCGTGGTTGTGGAATTAGTTCGAAAGAGTCACCGCGACCCTGGAACTCAAAGGGTTAGGAAGAACACAGATGGGTTTTAGTCAGTAAGAGTCTGACACTCCCTTCTGCTTCACCCAGAGCTGGAGGAGTCATTTGATGATTTCCCATAGTGTAGTGGCAAAAAATAGTGTAGGTGCCTGTACAACGTGCCCGTTTGGTAATACAAAAAATGTTTTTTTTTTGTATTAAGTATTATAAAACAAAATATTATGCATTATCATGACGCATGACGTAGTTTTAAACATCCAGGACCGCAGTCCGAGCCTTCTGTTCTAAAGAAGGCGCGTATTATTATTTTGATTGTACTTATTATCTAAATGAATTATTTTTGAAAATAATAACGGCTGGAGGTAGTTTATGACGGGAACATTAAGTGGGCCGCCTTTGTAGGATGACTTAAATGACACCGTGTATAAATAAACCATTTACATAACATTTTATGTTTGTTACTGTGTTTCTTTTTTTGTTCCTAATAAATGTTTTATCTATCTATCTATTTTGTTGTTGAGATTTATCGTCATCAGTGAACTTAGCAGATATCTTTGGCAGTCTTTGCTCAGCAGGGATAGGTATAATACGGAATATGCACGCGATTTTATATTTGCAAAATAAAATATCTAAATAAAAACACCCGCCGAATTGAGAACCTCTTCCTTTTTTGGAAGTCGTTTAAAAAACATGGTTACATTCATTTTGAAATAATTAATGCGTGAGATAATATAGCCCTATGTCAAAGCTCTACTTAAGGTCTCACTGTCCTCGGCTCCCTAACTAAGTACACCAACAACTAATACCGTTTAAAAGCATCACTAGTGAAAACAGGGCCCTTGCAGCGAGATCAGTCTGCCTATACCACAATAATTGAGCCGTGGACATAACTAAGTTACAGCTGGCACAAACACTACTCCGGCCGCATTAAGTAATTTTAGCTAAGGCTTTGATTACGTTAACCTGTATCTACATTGATAACCGTGATTGGATATGGGATGGTAAATACTAGGTAAATACTTCAACAAAATATTATATTCTAATAGGTAATTATCAACTGATTTACGGTGCCTCTGCGGGTATGCAAATAAAGTTCTCTTTAAGATATAGTTAGTTAGGTGCTTATAAATTAGAATGTCATAAAAAATTTTTCATGAAGAGTATTTAAGTATAAAAATAAAATTTTAAAATAAAAGTGAACCGTTTACCCCATTTATCGAATAACAGTGTACTTGCATAATGGAGTTATATTGTCTTAAAAATAATACAGTTTTGCTCGGTTTATATAAAGCTGGGAACACACTGATATTTTCTAAAGAGTTTTTCTTATAATTGGGAACGCCATTCACCCAAATACACTACAAACAAAAAAAAAGAATTTGAGACTAACAATTTGAGACTTTCAATCAACAATTCAACTTTCAATTTGAGCAATTTCTACTAACTGTTGAGAATAAAAATAAATTATTCGTATTTTTGACCGAATTCTAAAAAATGGAGGAGGTTCTCAATTCGGTAGGTATTTTTTTGTGTATGTACACCGATTACTCCGAGGTTTCTCATCCGATTTCTGTGATTTTTTTTTTAGTTCAATGCGGCATACTTGCCATTTGGTCCCGTAAAAAAATAATTAAGTTTGGCTCGAAAGGTTTTATTTTATGAACATTTTTGCTTGTTTCATGTCTTTGTCAAAGTATCACCACTAAAAAGGGGAAAAGAAAAAGAAACAAAACCAAAAGCAAGCAGTTTTGTTTGGAAGTCGGTTATGTTTTTATTGTAAATCAGTTTTTTATTTAGTTAGGGCCTGGAAATGTTGCTTTTTTGCTTTATAATTTTCGCATTTAATATAATTATTATTAAGCATTTATAAAGCATAAGAAACTTTACCAATAAAAAATATTATTATTGATGCTAGAAAATAATAAATTATTTAAAAATCTTTCTCTATAACTTTCTGATTGCATAAACAATTAGTAGTACGGTGTTGTGTATCTGGAAAGGGTTCGAATGAGTGCATGAGGGGTATAAAGGTCACGGGGTCGACGACCCCCGGGGACATTTTTGCCAAATGACTGGCTGCTCACTTGCCTATATAATTATACAGCCAACTATGCTTTAAAATGTGTCTCAGCTCTATACGTTGTATATTTAAGTATTATCTTTTGGTAAAAAAAGATGAAACAATGACTTATTTTAAATGAAACATTAAAATACGACCTTCTGAAATCTATTTTACGATTTATATGTGAATAGAAAACTTTGTTCCCCTTTTTTGCATAATTCAAGAATTGAAAATGAGATAAGAGATGGTTATTTCTAATTTTCATGGATCGAGCTCTGATTGGACCACCACTCTAGTCTAAATAAAGCTGTTAATTTGCCATTTTTTACATAGTTATGGCGTAGATAACTGAGAGTAACTGTTTTTAAAATGAGAATCACGTCTAAACGGCTGGTTTTAATTTTTTGTATAAAATATATGTTACATTAGGCTGTTTTCTTAATAATTTTTAATATAAAAATTTTGAGTATTGTTCGTTCAACATATTGTAATTAATTTGTAAATTTATGTCTAACACGGACATAAAAACGACAATCGGATCAAAACCGCCGGGCGTATGATGAAATCTCAAAGACAATTTAATTATCTACATTTTGATTACAGCAATTTTTTAAGTCTTAGAATAATAAGGCAAGTACAAAAACCTACTGAATTTTGGGTTGCGCTGGTGTATACGAGTGCGCCTTTCGTTCCCTCAAGGTCGCTGGCGTATGTCATTGCCTTAAAAATCGTATTAGCACACATGCTTAGTTTAAAAAACTGATTAGTAGATTATTTATCCTTCCTTTGGAGAATTTGAATAAGGAATCAGTATTATAACTGCATAAGCAGATGGTTAAATAGACTTTAGGGTTCCGTACCCGAAGGCTAACCCTATTTTCTAACGGAACTCTATTACTAAGCCTCCGTCTGTCTTTCTGCAGACTGTATCTCAAGAACCGTAATAGGTGTGCATTTCCATTGCCGCTATAACAACAAAAAAGATGGTTTATGGTACGGAACGGAAACCTTCATGTGCGAGTCCAACTCGCCCCTGCCTGGTCTTTTTTTTCAAATTTGTATTCTTTTTTTACTGTATTGTTTAAAAAAAAAAATAAGATGTGATCGTAAAACCAGTGGCATAATGAGTCTTCCTCTAAGGCAGCTTCCACGGGCTAGATCGCCAAAATGAAGCCGAGTTTTTCGCTCAAGCGGCTAAATATTACAGAGAGATAAGATAAAATAATTATAACGTGTATTATCTATTGTTTAAACTAAGATATAATCTTTAGATGTTGGACTTAAGCCGTTATGCGTAAATACCGCGGTTAGTGCTGCAATAGTTGTTCAACATTTAAAACTTATTGAAATATGTATGTGTGCTCTTTGGAATTAGGTGTTTGCTGGAACAATAGTTAATACTGAACAAATCATAAAGTGATAAACTGAAAAATTAGTTACGGATGTAGATACATATCTTGAGATTTGTGGAGATACTAAAATACGGATAATTTAGAAAAGCAAAATACTAAAAGTAGTATTGAATAAAAAAAAAAAATACTGTTTAAGCCCAATAAGCTTTATAATTTTATGATTCTCACAAAAACCGGCGAATGCGAGTCGGTCTTGTGCATGAAGGGTGCCGTTTATTTTTTGTTATAGCGGCAACAGAAAAACACATTCTGTGAAAATTGTATCTGTCTGCCTATAACGGATACGGTTACAGACGGACGGATGGACGGACAGACGAACGGACAGCGGAGGCTTAGTAATAGGGTTCCGTTGGTTACCCTTTGTGTACGGAACCCTAAAATGTGTTGACAATAATTTACAAGCCAAGCACGGACAGACGATTCCGTCAAAAACAAAAGAATTCATGTGTATCAAATAAATATTTTTTTTTCTGACAAGCGTCGTTTTTCCACGGGCACCGTAAACTTGTTGGCACACCGGGCGGCGGTCACAAGAATCGACATGTCAATAAAAACTTAACCTTAATTCATAGGAACTGACACTTTTTTTTGTTATCCGTGTTTTTTTTTAATTAAAGAGATATCCGATGTGTGCTCAGGCTTAATGAGTAAAGTACCGCCCAAGTTTGTTCTAGACAAATTGTGTAAGGCATGTTGTATCATTGTATGTACGGTGATAACGTAAAAAGATATCATTTGCATTGAGTAATGGACTTGTGATAATATTCTTAGAGAAATCCTTTTGTTATGCATACGAGTTACAACAAAGGGTGTTGGTTGCTTGTTTTAAAAAATAAATAAAACCTACGGCATTTTAGATTTTTTCGATCGGAGGAGCTTATTATTTTTTCCCTCATAAAATCTATTTATTTAACCATATCTATTTATTTATTTAAAAATATGAAAGTATTTTTTTCCCTCAAAACCTAATAAAATACAGTAAAAACCAAATATTACAAAACTTAACTAAACCATCTTCTTACTTCTAAAGTTTAAAATCAAGCATTCTAATTGTGACGTCACTTGTTGTTAAAAAGTGCACTAAAATCAAATTATATGTGACGTCACACGAGTTTTTAACACACTCTATCGTCTTAATTTTTTTACGTGAAAAAAAGCGTGTCGTAAATGTTTTGGAAATCTATCTAACGCACTAATTAGATTTTTTTAGTCTACTCCCCTATTGTAACTGATTAATATGACATTCAATTAATTTAAAACTTTGTTCAATAAATATTATCGATGGGTAAGATTCGTTCGACTGCATAATGAAGGAATCTGAACCAGAACAACATTTTGCTCAACCATGATTTTGTTAAGGCTCAAACATGAATAATTTCCCTACAAATGAAGCATTAGTATGTCGTGTATGTTTTACTACGTAGATATGTGGGTAGTTAATTTCATCGATTCTATTAAAAGGAGTGAAAATCAGATTCCAGTAATATTGTGTACCTATAATTAAAAAAAAAAATACATAATTTATTTTATAAATAATTTGAAAGTTTTAATTTCTAATGTGTACCTACGTTTATTCTTTTTGTAAAATAACAATTGTTTGTAAGTACGAGACTGTATGTTTTTGTTATTATTATAGCACGTAGGTGTTCAAACTACGGAGACCTCCCTCCAAGCAATAGGTATTGTTGAGACTATCTGTTGCCAATTGCAATCAAGTTCAGTTTACATCATTATCGAATGGATAGCAATTATATTGGAACGACAAAACAATCGTTCTAGCGTAGTCTAAACATCGGATCTTTCAGGATATAAATTAACTTAATCGTCGGTAGGTGTTTAGTATTTCACGATTTGAACATCGATACATTTTTGATTCAGTTGTAGGTAGCTTTATTTTTAATAAATCAGTAAATGAGAAAAATGAATGAAGACAAACATAAACCCTTTCAGGTTAGGTACTGAATCCTTTATAACCTCGGCCGTAACCCTCAGGCGGACATGCATGAAACAATATTGAAATCGACTGATCACATTGCGCATAATAAGATTTGAAGAATCGAGTAGACCGGATCGACGACCGCGCATGACATTCAGTCAAATTTAAATTTCGAATCGAACGCCCTAGAATAACTCGTCGCACATTCATTTATTCGCTCATCGATGCGTATGACGCCGTTATCTTGAATTAGACCTTTATCGTTGTGAATGTTAATATTTTGGCGACTTATTTACTCAATGCAACACCGACTTTACAAGCAGGTCCGGCCCGTTACGTTATTAAACATTTATGATTGTTTTGCACCCATACGTTTGTGAGAGAATAATACTGCTAAATGCATTGTATCTCATTTTATGATACACAGATCTTGACCCTGGAGGGAATCATGGTCATACGAGAAAGTAGGATCCGAGTCGGAGACAATGAGATGCGACTCGTCAAAGTGATAGTTATGCGACACATCTTTTGTGTTCCCATTGACGTGACGTCTACCTGACAGCGAAAGGGAATTCAAACCCAGTATATTCCCAACCTATTTCAAACAAACATACTACTTATTCTAACGCAAAGTAATAAATACATTTTTATTAATGTTGAAATAATAAAGAATTGCATATTGCGTGAATTTTAATATCAACCGATATATTTTTTTAATTTCACGCGCAAATAAATATTAATTGAACATTATAAAATATCTCGTTACGATTATTAATATTTTCAAAGTTTTTATTGCTTATGTATCGATAACTTGAGTATTAATCTGTATACACATTTACCTATATATTTAATTTGCACACATAAATTCTAAATTGAAAACAGGGGAATAGTGTTTTTTTTACTGAAAACACTCCATAGAGTTAGAAGTGTGTGAAGTTTTTGGGCGATAGTTAAGTAGGTGCCTATTAGGATAATATGAGGCAAGCTTACGACACATTAGACATTACTGTTTTTGTAATCCACCCAGAAAGCTTGGAAGATAACCAAAAGTAAGTTCCTAAGCATCATTAGAACTATACAAAATACAATAAAAATAAAGCCAGGACAGAAAAATCGACACTTCCTAGTAAATAAATATAAAACAGTCACAAATGTAGAAAACACAAAAATAGGCAAAAATAAATAAAATACGCGGCGCATCTAGTCCTATTTTTTGACAAACAATAGTCAAACATTTGCGAAGTCAGGAGTATCAATATGATTATTGCTCTCACAGAATATTTGATATCCATATTTATATCCTGACGAGCTCAGCCCGGCATTTAATAATCACATCCCTACGTGGCTTCTAAAAAAGCGTCCGAAATTGAAATGTCATTAATGAGATGAGTGTCATGCATTTGATGCTTTATATTAAATAAAATATAGACTTTAATATTTAGATAACTTTTTCTTGACAATGAGTTTATAAAATTACTCTTAAAACGGAAACAATAAAACTTTCTTTTGCCTGTCTCTAAATTGTTTAATGTAGAAAATTGAGTTCAATTTTATTTAAAGAGTGACAGCTCTTTGCCATAACAAAGACAGCTAGTTTCACTAGATTATTGGTCTCAGTTTAATAAGTTATTTGCCATATTAATGTTTTATTTAGGATTATTATTCACATGACGTGTGTCAGGCTCTTAGAGAGTGTCCTTCTCATGTATGGCGTGTCCGTGTCTTCAGCGAATCAGATATTCATATTCCGATCTACTGACCTACTATCGCAGATAGTGAATACACAATAGATATTGCCATTAATGCCGCTCAGATTTCAAGTGCATGCATTCTCTTCATATGTTGTATTGAGAAGTAGGGATAAGGGTCTCGCTGACAGGTGCGACGGGACAGCGTGTCAACGAAAAAGTTTTTAATAGATTTTTTTCTAAAATAATGACGTTATTTGTTCTACGACAAGGCATCGTTTAAAGGTATTTATGAGCTATAGAGACTTAAGATGTTCTAACAGTTGTATCCTAGCCGATTGCTTTTCACCAGCGATGCCGGTGGTGCTTAAAAAGTTGTGTGATTTCATCTCAGCTTAAAAAATCCTATAAATAAATATTCGGATCTATACATAACAAAAAGAGTATTATATATAAACAATTAAATATAGTGTCTAGTCTATACCTACTACTAATATTTGTAAGAGCAAAATTTTTTGTTTGTTTATTTGTACCGAATAGGCTCCTAACCTAATGGACT
Organism: Lacanobia oleracea; assembly: GCA_950371165.1. NCBI lineage: Eukaryota > Metazoa > Arthropoda > Insecta > Lepidoptera > Noctuidae > Lacanobia > Lacanobia oleracea. The sequence goes on from OX493385.1 coordinate 4,514,746, forward strand.
GATTTTAACAATTTTTTCACCAATAGAACCTAAATTATCAGAAAGTAACATTGGTTACAAGTTATTTAAAAAAAAAATAAGTATCCCTACGAAAATTTTAATACCTACTAAACTCGCGCAAACGAAGTCGCGGGCGAAGAGCTAGTCTTATTATAAAAAAAATATATTTTTTACTAGCGATCAGAAACATAGGCCTAGCGTCCCGCCGAAGTGAAATACGAGTCAGCTGTCAAAACTATCGAAAAGTGCTCTATTTTTAAATTTCACAAAAAAATTAAATTAGGAACATTTTGTGAATCAGCACACGGCGTGAAATTGACACTTGGGATGGAAATTGAAATAAGAGTGGATATTTATGTATTTTGTTAATTAAAAATGGCGTTTTACCTGTATAGGCTTAGCGTTACTATTTTGGTTCATACATTTGAAATGTTACTTTAATTTCTAAATTATTGGTCCTCCATCCCTATAAATATCTGTGTACATTGGTATTGGTTTAGGAGCATAAGTAAAAGTATAGGTATAAGCATGATACAGAGTCAATGAAAACTTTTTACGAAAATATTTAACCGACTTCCAAACAAATCACTACAAAGTGATAGCTGCAACCTGGAAGTCTTTAAGTCAAGAGTGAATAGGTTACTTCTAGGCAAGCGTGCTATATCTTCGACCACATCATCGCTTACCATCCGGTGAGATAGTGGTCAAACGCGTGCCTATCTATAGTAAAAAAAAAGGTATACAATAACCTTTGTTTTGTTTGGAAGTCGCTTTTATTTTTTCGTAAAAAGTATTTATTATTCACTTTAAAGTGGTGGTGGGCTACTTGGACAACGTGTTCGTCTACGCTGAAATTGAAATAAGCAAAAATTCTCATAAAATAAAACTACTGAACCAAACTGAATTTTTATGGGACCAAATGGCTAGTATACCGCATCAAACTAAAAAAGAATCTCAGAAATCGGATCAGAGACCTCGAAATAATCGGTGTACCTACATACATAAAACAACAAAAAAAAAACAAACCCAGCGAATTGAGAACCTCCTCTTTTTTGGAAGTCGATTAAAGATAAAATTTGATGAAAAGTAAAGCTTAAAAATAGTAAATTGTTATCGTTTCCATATTATTCTTTATAAATTGTCAAACAAAGAGAATGATATATTTTCAAATGAATAAAATGATTATAATTGTGATAAATTGCTAAATTATTTCTCCAAAAGTCATTTTATCATAACTTCGCAAATGCAAAACAGTTACTTTTCTCCCGCTGGCACATTAAAAACTTCAACTAGAGCACTGTTTCTGAAAAATAAACTCCCAATTTGCACGAATAACTCGAAATGGAGTTTTTTAATAACTTTGTTTTGTCATCGGATTTTCCTACCTCATGATGAACTGTATTTATTGAATAAACTATAAAGACTTAAAAATAAAAATTCCTAACTAAATAAGGCGTCAATAAATTCTTCCGCATCGCTGCCCACTGGATGTGAGCCCAAAAAGTGGTATGGTTGGACAACGTTTCTACCACGATAAGTTTCCGTACTTGAGAGGGTTGAAATCTGCAACGATAATATTTATACTAATATATGAAGAAGCTGAAGAGTATCTTTATTTATTTGTTTGTTTGCTTGAACGCGCTAAAAAAATCTTTCAGTTTTAGATAGCCCATTTATCGAGGAAAGCTATAGGCTTATGCTAAGACCAACTGGTTACTTATATACCTAAGTAAATGTAAGCTGTGACAAGTAAGTGTGAGTACTTAGTTTTCAAAAGTACAAAACATAAGGGATTAAAATTTTGATAGTGCTTGTTAATTTCATACGTAGATTTTGGACTTGTGACATACTATTTCGGATAGGTTTTGCTCGAAATCGGCAAGAACCGTTTTTTTTTTAATTTTTTTAAGGATGGGAAGTCATCAAATGACTCCTCCCGCTCTGGGTGAAGGCGGAGGGAGTGTCAGACTCTTACTGACTAAAACCCATCCGTGTTCCTCCTAGTGCCCTTTGCGTTCCAGGGCTAAGGTGCCTCTTTCGAACAGATTCCGCAGCCCCAGCAGGCACCTGCCCTAGCGGGCCCCGTCTTCCGTGCTGACATTTCTTTGAGGCGCGCTGGGATCGCAGCGCGCCGCCGACCCAGTGTACCTACGCCCCTTTTTTTTTTAACGATGGGAAATCATCAAATGACTCCTCCCGCTCTGGGTGCCTACCCCCCTGGCAGTGAACCATAATAGTACCCGTCAAGTATCGCGTTGTTATCGCAAATTGTCGAGAAAGTGGGTTCAGCACGTTATTTTGTAACTAATTGCCCAACCAAATCGTATACCAATTAGGTTTACGGGCTTTCTAAGTAATGATGGGATGGGCTGCGATGCACCACTGCGTTTTCTTTCACGTAGGTCATCGATTTCTAGTTTTCTTTTAATTAATAAACTTGAATATTTTTGTTACGGACTCGCATTTCGTCCACGCTGTAATTTTCTTAAGGATCCCTAATTTTTTCTAGTGATTAATATTATGTAGATAGCCTGTTTTACTCAGGGGTAAAGTTTTATTGTAATGGTGAAAGCGTTTTTAAAATGGGTCCAGTAGTTTTTGAGTTTATCCATTACAAACGTACAAATCTTTCCGCTTTATAATATAATTACTAGCTGACCCGTGCCCACTTCGTTGGGTATTTTTCGGGTTAATATATAGCCTAAGACACTCACAAATAACATAGCTTTCTACTAGTAAAATAATTTTCAAAATCGGTTCAGTAGATCCAGAGTTTACTCATTACAACCTCACAAACTTACAAACTTTACCTCTATAGTGTAGATATAGCTATAAAATTTTGTCAGTTGTCGCTATAAGAAAAAACCCGACCAAGTACGAGTCAGACTTGCACACGAAGGGTGTACCATAAACTTTAATTTTTACACAATTTTTGAAAATTTCAGCTGTCTACCTATAACGGTTCTTGAGATACATACAGCCTGCTGACAACGGACGGACGGACGGACAGCGAAAGCTTTTTAGTTACCCTTTGGGTACGGAACCCTAAAAGCGTTCTTTTTTGTAACCAGATAATTGGTTGGGGCTAAATCGTACAGTGAACCAAAGAGTAACTAACGGGTCCCAAAAGGTAACCAATGGAACCCAAAGAGTAACGAACGGATCCCAAAGGATAGCCAACGGAACCCAAAGAGCTACTAACGTAACCCAAAGAGTAAGTAACGGGTCCCAAAAGGTTACCAACGAAACCCAAAGAGTAACTAACGGATTCCAAAAGGTAACCATCGGAACCCAAAAAATAACCAACGGAATCTAAAGAGTAACGAACGGAACCCAAAGGGTATCCAACGGAACCCAAAGAGTAACCAACGGAACCCTAGGCTATAACTAAGCCTCCGCTGTCCGTCCGTCCGTCCGTCTGTCTGTCAGCGGGCGATAGGTATCTCAAGAACCGTAATAGGCAGACAGTTGATATTTTCAGAGTGTGTATTTCTATTGCCGCTGTAACAAAAAATAATACAAATAAAATTATATTAATATAAAGTAAATCTAGGATAAATTTCTAGTGGGGCGACGTTTTTTTAAAAAGAAATAAAAAAAAAATCAGGCGACGGTTGAACTATTTAATAAGCCACAGATAGGTACCCCCCTCAGTAACTGATTTTAAAATGAGAATCACGTCTAAACAGCTAGCCGTATTTTTTTGATTATTAAATAAAAAAATAATTTATAAAAATTTTGAGTTTATTCGTTCAACTATGTATAATTAATTTGTAAAGTTATGTTCAAGGATATAAAAACGACAGTCAGACCAAAACCACCGACCGTATTTTAATGTTTTTATCACTATCTCAAAGACAATTTCATTATCTACATTTTGAAATTGGGCTATTTTTAAAGTCATAGAATGGTAAGGATAGTACAAAAAGCTACTGAATTTTGGGTCGCGCGGGTGTGAAGCGTGTGCGCGTTTTGTTCTCTCAAGGTCGTTGGCGTATGTCGTAGTTCCAAATGTCTGTCTTCGCTTCGAGGGCTGAAAAGATTTAAGATAAATCCAGAAGAGAAATTTCATCTCTCACAATTTCTAAAATTGAAATATGATGGTTTTTTTTTTTATTTTTGCAGTCGAACTTAGAACGTTCTTTATTTAAGTCGCTTGAAAAGCAAGGTTTTCTATGTGTTATCAAGTTCCCGTGGATATTATAAAGTAGCTCTACTTAATTGAGTCCATGCTGACATTACACTAGGCGCTACTCAGCACACGGCAGCTGGAGCCACTTTATCGCAAACATAGTCCAGATAATACAAATCTATATAATCGCAACATATTACATATTTTAAAAGCCACCTCTCTACCACGTACACTCCGGGACATTAAAATCGCTAACGCAATCGACACGTCCAGTATATCGATATCTCATCGAGTCAATCGAATCACATTTTAATATTAAAATTATTCATATTGCCAATATATTACTGCTGGACCGGTGTCGATTGATCCAACTCCGGTAGGATTAAATAACTTGAATACATGTGAAATTATAATTAAAATATCCCTTATGAATATTTTTTGCATTATCCACGTCGGGACGGGCAAACATTTTAAGTTTTTTAAAGTCAAAATTTACATTTAAAACGTTATAGGATCATGTATCGAAGTCGTCGTCGGTTCGAGATTAAAAAAATTGTTACGTCATGATCGTAAGTTATGGTAATATAATAATATCGTGAGTGTACTGTACTACTTATAGTACTCGGTACTCGTTATAACTCATACCTGAGCGATTCGCGCGTCACCAGGATATCGAGATGTTGGTTTTAAGACGAGCAGTGTCATAAATTACACTTAAGTTCAATAATAAATATTATGCGGATGTCACAAATTAGAATGAAGTTTGTAAAAACTATTATAGTAAGTATGTTGACAATATTTACACTATTTGTATATGTTTTTGTTGCGACGAGGTGGGTTCCGTAGACCAAAACTTATGACTATGTATGAATCCACTTTAATAAATTTACATATTACTTACTTATTTCTGATAATTATAAAAAATATGAACTGAGTCACATCTCAGTTAATATTTTGCATAAATAATTATAATTATAAAGCTTTATCAGACAAGAAGAGCAGGTGAACCGTTATGACTGCAAAATTACGAAGAACCCTAAAAAGCTTGAGTTTATTAAGATAATTAGCGAAGGAGCTTACCTCAAGCTTAACTTGCTTTTTTTAATAGAAGAGATGAAAGGATGTTCTTTATATTATGTTGGTACCGACGGATTTTTTGAAAGAAACTAAGACTTAGGTACTATTTACTACCTAACTCTAGTCTATTGACGATAGACTTTTGCTTGACCACAATATCACCTTATGATGATGAATCACCCTTCTCTGGAAGTAACCTGTTCACTAGGGATTTTATAGGTACCTATGTAGGTATATTTTAAAATGTAAACAAGGAAAATGGCAAAAATATTTAGTTTTATAAAGAAAAAAAAAGAGCTTTGTTCAATATCTCTAGGTAACATTAAAAACAGGAGCTAACTATGAAATAAATAAAAACAAATTAACGCTTGATATGACAACAATATCCAGTATTAACATTTACTTTAAATTATTTATATACTTGTTGGTATTTTATACAAAGTTCAATGAAAGCTCTTACGGAAATTCATTGTGAGTGTTACTTACTCGCATTACTGCTAAATGTCAGTAGTTAGCAGTTAACCGCATATTATAGTCATCGGCTTTGTCAGTTGAGTATTTTTTTTATACAACAAGTCTACTCAACCTGGAAAACATTTTAGAAATTAATTTTCGTGGAAACTGGAATAAAAAACCTTTTAGTTTATAGTAAAAATAGGAGGATATTCGACCGAGCGGCGGAACAGCAAAATTCAAAACCAACTATTTCAGTTTTTTTCAAACTATAGAGCTTTTAGAAAAAAGAATACAGGTGTTTGCATTGCTTTGCCATTTCCAAAGAAAACACAGAAACAAAAATCAAAAGTTCCTTTTCGAACTTAGAATGGCCGAAAGTGTACATCAAGTATACGAACTACACTATCGAGCCAAAAAAATCATCCATCTCTTTCCAATTAGTGATCAATGTTTCCAACGCTAAATGTCGAGCACAAAAACGGTAGCAACTCTACTTAACCCTGCTCTTGCGCATTAATCTCGCAGTGACGTAACTCGTGTCAGATCGGTATTGAGTGCTGACAGCGGTCAGTATCAGCGATCGCCGGCGGTGGGTTAGCTTGCTCTACACGTGTACGAAGCGGCGCGGGCGCGACGGGACCCCAGATTAAGATCTACCACAGAGTAGGAATGTACAGATGGCGAAACGGTACTTCGGTGGTCGGTTGTCAAGAGTGACGGCTGGGGTAAATGTGTTATTGTTAAATTTGGAGAATTTAACAATAACACATTTTAATAGCCGACTACCCTTCGGTTTTACCCCATTTATGGCCAAGATTTAAACTTTGAGACTTAAGCATGTCTGACAGTATAAAGGTCTCTTATTAGCTATGTTTCTGGCTATTTAAAACAGAGCAGTTAAGATTGTATCACTACTGCCGCACTTTCAAAACTGTCTTATTAATAAAATCTCTAAGCGGATTAGCACCTGTAACAAAGATTCTCAACCCAAATTCTCTTTTGAAAATTTTGTTAATCAGTTGCTTAACAAGTGCTAAACAGTTCAAAGTATTTTATGAATGACACTAGTTTAAATGCTCCAAGTTTGCTAGCAAAAATTGACAGCCGGGGCAGGTAATAATGTGGTAACCATCTAGCCCCAATGACAGCGATGCGGAGGAATACTTCGACGCTTAAGTGTATTTTTTTTATCCTTATGTATATAGTTAAGTAGATACTTACAGATATTTAAATAAAAACTGTAAAGTTAAATATGTAAATTTATTGTTTTTACTAATGATAGGCACACGTTTGGCCACTATTTCACCTGAGGGCCAATGGGGTATTTTACTGAACAAATGTAATTAGTCAGCCACATACATTTTCGAAAAATATTAGAAACGTATTTTTTCTTTTTTCACTTATACAAAAAATGAAGACGATACAGCGCGTTGAAGACATGCGTGACGTCATGTGGCTTGGTAAAATTGTACCATCATAGTGACGTCACGCGTGTTTTCAACGTACTATATCGTCTCTATCTTTTGTTTACGTGAAAAAAGAAAAAATACGTATCCAATATTTTTAGGAAATCTATCTGACGGACGAATAAGTTTTTTTTTTTTGTAAAATACTTCTAATGCAACTTTCGCTGTTTGTTTGTTTGATTGTTATTTGCAAATTAAAAAAACGATTTATTCCCCGGTAGGTATTTCTTTCGGTATTTCTAATTTGAGTTGCGCTTCTCTACGAATTCCTTACTCTATGGCCCTTCGTATTTTACTTCACGGGCCCACGGGCCCGGTGCTACCGTATCTCATAATATTGTTAATTACGGCTGCAATAGATTCTTAGTTTGGACACTTTCGGGTGTAAAAGATACACTGTAGATCGAATGATAAGGCTGTGTAATTGTTATGTGAGGCCGTGGTGTTTTCAATTAGTATACATATTTTTATAATAGCTCATAGTAATAATGTTGCTTTTTTATTAATGTAGATACTGTTTGTTAGTTGTCTGTCAGTCTGTCAGGCATTGATCTACGAACACGGAGGTTTATTTATATCTACAAAGAAGTTAACCTGCTAACTTCCTGCTGCTGCGAAACAATAGATATAAGCGATGCTAAAACTTCTTTATGTCCCTGTCACCGCAACCATGACTTAAATAGACGTAAAATTGTACCCTGTATTGTATTAGCCAAATTAGAATTATAATAACTACCCACGTGCCCCGTCCTTCAAAGCAGTTGGCTCATTGAAAGAGTTAAAAGCACAGCAATTACCGCACGACATAGGTATAAATTAAAAATAATTAAATGACAAATGTACTATAATGCATGATCGGGCCCTTGTTAGCCAAACGTATGTAATGACAGAAAACTAGCAATCAAGGCTGTGATGTCAATGCTAGCGGACGCGATTTTAGATACGCCAACTGTATAGCAGGGTTTTTATATAATTATGAATAAATATTTAACCGACTTTAAAAAAGGATTTCTGTATTTGACCCGTATGTATGTGTGTTTGTATGTCCGTGATTTTCTCATAAACTTTTGATCTATTTGGATTTGAATGTCGTTATTTAATTATATTCAAAGGATAGTTAATGGATTTGACACAGTAGTTGACATTGATGTAGTGCGTCAATCTGCTTAACAATCAAGTTTCCTGAGTGTACAATGATCAATTTGATCATATGGTTTCTAGACCATTAAGTATAATTGTTCTATTTATTCGTTATTCATGCATTTATGAAAATGTATGAGCCGATTTAACAATACGCAGAATATAATAATAAATCAATTGGCGGTTTAACAGTTCTTGTAAAAAACAAAATACACCAAACATTCATGTGTCACCGGATAATTGGACACTCCGTAAGATTGTAATAAATATTTTTAAGATTATAATTTCTCGATTTATTGTGATCATATCATTTTGAATATAATAATATATAGCTTGCTCCATCGTAGACTTTGTCTCTGTCATCTCTGACCTAGACTAGAGTCAGGAGCAAACCCATCACAAATTATAAAAAAAATGCTATTCAAATTCAATCGTTTCCAATGTACGAGTATACGTGCCTTATTGAGAAAAGTGAGTTTACAATTTCACGCGACATTTTACAGACTTACGGTGTCAGCTATTTTCCGGGGACAATTATACAGAATTAATGTTTAAAGTGTGCCCTCATGGCCAAAGATCAACCGGTTTAATTCCTGGGTAGGAATAACGATTTTTCAAAAATCGAATGATGCAGTCTTACGGTTTCATCAAAATCGAGTACGAGACTTCTTTCAGTATTTTTCGATTTTCCTTATAGTTTCGGAATTGGTCATGAAGGCACTCTTTAAAAATTCACCCTGTATATCAGTTAAAATTAACTGATTTCTCAAATATTTAGCCCTGAATTGAATAGCGTTTCCAAACGTCTTTTATAATTCGCACAGCAAAGGAGTGGAACTCTCTGCTTGCGTCTGTGTTTCCAAAAGCTGACAACCCTAATCTCTTCAAAGTTAGAGTGAACAGGCTCCTTCTGGGTAGGCTCGCTCCATCGTAGACTTTGTCTCTGTCATCTCTGACATAGACTAGAGTCGAGAGCTAACCCATAACAAGTAAAAAAAAAACGGATTTATTTCACAGTGCCATACACAGCTACTCTTTGTCTGCTCTTTTTTTGTACACTGTGTCCCGGCGGCCAAATATTTTTGTGACTTAACGAAAAGCTACGCGTCAACGCGGTCATCTGTGTACGAGATAACCTTACTCAGGTTAGGTCCGTGGCGTAACGCAAACTTTTACGTTAGCGTTTCGTTAAAAAAAGCCGTAGTAGTTTGTTACATGTTAGAATAACGACGTAACTTGAAAAGAAGGTATGGCTGATGTTCTTAAATATTGCCCTTTTTTTCTACGGACTTTTGTGGTTTACGTCTTGTGGTTGACAAATGCTCTTGAAAACTCTTGATACATTGAATCTCGAAGTATTCTGAAAGTGATAACAATTTAATCCACGAAGCCGCGGGAAAAAAATATTTTCAAATAAGTTCTTGGAGTGCATTGCAATATTAGCTATTGTTAAATATTTCATGTACATACGAGTATTTCTAGTTGATACAGCACTTCTTCTTACGTCGATAAAATAACTATCTACCTACTTATTTCTCAGACGGAAATGCTGGTTTTTATTTATTTCATTTTTCACAGTTAGACACGGACTGTTTTAATGAATAATAACTTACAAAGAAAAAAAAAAATTCAAAACCACAAATACAAGTAAAAAAGATTACCCTATCATTACTTCCTTGGCAATTTGCAAATAGAAAAAAAAAACCTCCAGCCAGCCTGCGATGTACGTACGCTCGCGCCACGATAAACTTGCGCACAACACAAACAAAAACTATAAGTAAGTATATAAAAACTATCTCGCCTATAATACTTTATTATGGTCGAGTGGAGCAAAAATGTGTGGCAATTACAAAGTTTTCTAACTGCATTGCATCGGTGTTGATCGTGCTAATGTGTCATAAAACCATCGCAAATAATAAGAAGTCATTATTGAAACAATTATTATACTTTTTAGCGGCAAAAAATGCGGCCAGTAAATGATATGTGGAAACGTATCGATGGCCTAAAGACTGCTAATAATAACTAACTGGCCCGAAACAAGAAAGCAATAATATTTTGTTACTAAGAACAGGGCGGATTGTATCGTTTTATTTTTAGTCTCATATTTAAGTTCGTGACTGTAAATATGCTTAAATTAAAAGTATGTATTATTATAACTTTAATTGATTAATTATCGTTATACCAGACGTTGTACTGTAGTGCTATTCTGTAACAACATCCGTGTCTCGACAGCGGAATCCGAGGTGAGTATAAAAACAAGACCTTTATGTTGTGTGCAATAAAGTTCACTTTGTGAGTTTTGTCACTCAGGTGAAGCTCGATATCGAAATGTTTACTTACAGAATAGACTAGCTGCTCGGACGTTGCCTTTTCGTCTTACTGAAACAGTAAAAAAAAATCTGGAACTTTAGGACCCCTAGGAGTTTAGGACTCTCAGAAATACAAAAAAGTAAAACAAAAACAAAATCTTAAAAAATAAGCAGTAGGTACCTACTAATAATTATGTATTGTTTCTCTGTGTACATATATTGTAAAATAAAAAAAAAATATCATCAATATCGGTCAACCCTTTTAGGAGGAGTTCAGTGTCATACACAGTACACACGTACGAGTATATATAAAGATTACTTAAAATATTTAAAGATTAACAAATGCTTGCAATGCATGAGTTGAAGTCTATAATAATTCAGATGCTGCTATACATCATCTTTACACATTAAATAATAACGGCCGGTAGAAATTTATTATAACTTATTCCAAGTTCGCTAAGAATTTACCTTTTTATTTATTCAAGTCATACTTGGATTCGGACATCTCACCAAACTTTGTTAGAAATCTTGCCGTGTTTCTGAATATTATATTATTACTTAATACACATTATTAATAATTAATTTTAATACTAAATTTGTATTAAAATATGGGAAAAGTGATAATGGTTTTCTTAGTTTAAATTTTATTATAAATGTAACTCTTTTGTCGTGCTCATGAACTTCTGGATTATTGTCCCAAATTGTGAAACAATTTCTTGTAAAGATTTTGTTAAATTATCGTGTTTCTAATTTCTATTAGTAGGCAGCTAGAATGTCTGTTTTTTCAAACTTCAAAACTCAAACTGCAGGGCTCTCAAAATCGGAGTCCTACTTAATTTAACTAATGCTGCACAAATTAGTCAAAAACTGACTGCATTTTTTACGTTTTGAAGAGAATGCCAGATTGTGCCCCTGTAACTTATCTATTACGAGTCTATTAAATAGGCCCCTGGTCGCGTGGGTCCCTAACATATACTGGTTACACTACAACTACTACTAGCTTGGCGCTGGCCCGTCACTAATCTAGTAAAACGTTACCTAGGTACAGGTTATCAATATTTTCTTCGCCTCATTGACGCCGCCGCCGACTGACATTTGGTGGCATCCACCACTCCACTTTTTGCGCCGTATCCATCCGCCCCGGGTTTGTATCAGATACTTCGCGCATCGGTGACCACCATGTAATTGTAGTAAGCTAATTATGTCACTACTGTGATGTCTTTAATTAAATACCGTTAAACCACGCATTGTTATTATCTTTAATAGCATTGACAGCAACTTGATCTGACCAGGGTCCTAGGGTGCCTGTCGCGCGGAGAAATATTATCCAATGGAATTGCACAAAATCTCCGCACAAAAAATGTGAGTCACTGTGGTTTTATACAATTCCATTGATTCAAATTTCTCCGCTCCGCTACCTCGCTCCGCGTCAATGAAAAGGCAGCCTTAGGGTAACCTCGCTCAATCATAGACCTCATCTATGGCTTTCCATCAGGCGTGATTGTGGTCAAAAGCAAGCCCATTACAAAAAAAAAAACGGGGTTGCAAGTGAAAACTTGAATACGTGCTTCCCTCCGCCTTGAATTTTCGATCAGGTCACGTGTCCTGACGCGAGTTTAAAATTTTTTACCTATCACAAAAGAGTGCACAACGTCGCTAAAGAAGTTTTCCCTTCAAAAAATAACCTCAGTAGCCCGGAGTTTTGGAAGTCTGTGGTGCCTCGGAAGGTACGTAAAGCCGTTGGTCCTACGCTTGGTTTCGCCCCGGTCGTGTCGGCTACTTCGGAGAGTAAAGAAACGGACTGTGCACCAATGTTTGCGACATCAAAATATCTCCTACCTTCTTGGCGTTAATCTCCGCTGAGGTTGGCCGAAGGTTATTCAGAACTTTTCACTATCTCAAATTTTTAAGCTTTGTCAATTAATAATATGGAAATACATATATCTTTCAACTGGCTCGCGCGGTTGTGAAGCTATCCACTGCCTCAAGGTCGTTTGCTGTTCTCGCCTTGAGACATATTATAACTGTTCCTCCAGTGACCGCTTTCCTCTCATCTATCGAGTGGCTAGTCGGTAGGTAGCTAGTATACCTAGTACTAGGAGAAACGAGTAGGTATAGATTTCACTGGACAGACCAGCTCAGTGTCAGGAATTCAAACTAGCGCTATAATTGAAGGAAGCCGAATGCAAATCGTTTATTATTTATAATATTATAATTACGCGGAGGCTATTACATAGTTGTACCAGCACACCAAATGTTGTCCAGTGGGTTGGAGTACGGATTGACCGGTTGTTTTGCATATCGCGTCGTTTCTCTGCATAACCCCTTTTCCATAAGGGCGTTTGCTTCTATGTTTAGAAAGTTATGTTTAAGCGATCATAGATAAGACTGACTTAATTGAGTGTTTTTAATTTTTTTATTTAGTTTCCTTAGGGACCCGTACCCGAAGGGAAACCAACGGAACCCTGTTACTAAGTCTCTACTACTCTAAGTATCTACTACTACCGTCCGTCTGTCTGTCAGCAGGCTGTATCTCAAGAACCGTAACATGTAGACAGTTGGAATTTTCACAAAGCGTGTATTTCGATGGCTGTAGAACACCCTTCGAGTGAGAGTCGATTTCAAGAGTGACTCGCACTTGGCCGGTTTTTTTCCAATCGGAAATCTAAAGTGCAAGGCAGTGTCTGGTTGCATGGTCAAGAGAACGATGTCAGCGATTAATTGATTGTTTGATTTTATAAACGTACAATTAGACTGCATCAAATAACACGCTGATCGTATTCACAGAAAAGAAAGAAAAAAAAAATGTTATTTGGTACTCGCACAAGAGTACCAAATAAACATTTACTATATATTTTAGTAACAACCCTAATCTCTTCAAAGTGAACAGGCTCCTTCTGGGTAAGCTTGCTCTATCGTAGACTTTGTCTCTGTCATCTCTGACGTAGACTAGAGTCAGACCTAGAAGAGCAAACCCATCTATACTAATATATAAAGCTGAGGAGCTTGTTTGTTTGTTTGTTTACCTGAACGCGCTAATCTCAGGAACTACTGATCCTATTTGAAAAATTATTTCAGTGTTAGATAGTCCATTTATCGAGGAAGGCTATAGGCTATATATCATCTCGCTAAGACTAATAGGAGCGGAGCAGTAATGAAAATTGTGATGCAAACGAAGTTGCGCCGCTCAACTAGTCTTAAAAACTAACTACACTGGTCAAAATTTAACACAAAACGTCAAACTGTCAACTACAAAAATAATAAATTGCACTTCAACACTCATCCGTAATCAAATACATTCGAAGAAATTCCCCTCGACAATAACATGTTGACTTGATCTCAACGGATCAATGTACCCGATCACCTACCGGTCCGTACACAAGGGCCACTAAATCATTTAATAAAGATACAAGCATCCATGAAGTCATTCTATTGGCAAAAGGCCAAATTAGGCAACTTTTACGTCGTACATACAATTTAAAAAAAAATGTAAATTAATTCTAGTTTTTGCCCGCGATTTCGTACGCGCATATACCGTTTTTCCCCGTTCCTGTTCACGGAGTACGGAGTGTAGGGAACCTACATGCCAAAATTTTCTGCGACCAGTAGTTTCGGCTGTGCGTTCTCAGTCAGTCATTCACTCAATCAGTCAGTAACGGAGGAATATAGATTCCTCCGGTACTGACTGATTGAGATATTGATCTATACTAATATATAAAGCTGAAGAGTTTGTTTGCTTGAACGCGCTAATCTCAGGAACTACTGGTCCAATTTGAAAAATTATTTCAGTGTTAGATAGCCCATTTATCGAGGAAGGCTGTAAGCTATATATCATCTCGCTAAGACCAATAGGAGCGGAGCAGTAATGAAAATTGTGACGCAAACGAAGTTGCGCGGGTCATCTAGTTTTATATATTAGGATTAATTACTCTATCTCCCTGACAGAAACTCCTGAATTTTGATGACCTTTGTGTACACTTGCCCAAGGCCGGGAAGGAAGGAAAAAAAAACGAGGTCTTTGCGATAAATATATAAATTTGTGTGAAAAGAGATAAGACCTTGAAGAAACACGTAAAATACTTTATATCTCTAGAAGTTCCATTGAGATAGTTCCGAATTTCACGGCCAAAGACGCGGGCAGGAGCTAGTGAAGTATAAACATTTGAACAGTACATACGGAACCATTATCTCTGGAAGTAGGTTAAAAGAAACTAATGTTTTAATAGGAAAAGCCAACAATATACAATAGAATCAGTGGAAAATATTTGTTATTGCGATGACGTAGACCTTGGGCTTGGTGTGGGGTGCGTCTGCTAGCGGTAGGTTTGGGTAAAAGAGCAGTCAGTTGCTTTTGACATTGTATTTATTTTGCGTGATTGTGTAAATAGTCTTTACATATTGAAAACTACGTTTGAAAATAACAATAAAACACTAATATGTTGTAAATAACATCTGTTGTAAATAATGAAAATTAAGCCTTTATTGGTAATTCTTAAAACGAAAAGTAACATAATTATGCCAAGTTTAAGTTTATTCGGATATCAGGAAGTCCTTGAAAAATTGATTATTACTCAAATCCCACACGATATGATCCTATACGAAAGCAAATTAATATCATCATTATCTGCCTAGCCTTTTTTAGACTAAATTGGGGTCGACCTCCAGTCAAATCGGATTCACCTGAATCCCAGTTATTACGTGGAGCGACTGCCTCAAAAGCATGTAAAAACTAGCGTTGTACGATTCCTTCTCCGCTCGTAGTGGGGCCACACATAAAAATGATTCACGTTCGGTAGCTGCGCGTACGATCATAATGTGCGTTAATTTTGTCTAAAAATAACACCCATTCTTTGTTTGTTAGATTTTTACGAAATCTGCCTGCCTTTATTAAATGTGTAATTCGTTTCTCCAGTTATTCTCATTTCTATTTTATCGTTTTATTTTCATGTAAACCATAACGTTCTGTTACGAGTAATTCGGAGGTTTTATTGCCCGATATGAGTTTTAATGTATACTTAAAAACGTAATATAAAATTTGATAATCTATATTAAATAAATATAAATGTTGCCCTCTATTTTACAAAAATGTAATTCGGTTGCGTTGGTACTTAGTTTTTTATTTGCATGTAAAATTATTTCATGATTTGAGTTAAATAATTAGCTAGGTAGTTGGTCATTAATTTATGTTTTTTTATTCAAAACTTTTATTAAACATCGATCACGGCACTGAATTTGGATACTTTGTCTAAAAAAACCAGCAAAGTGCGATTTGGAGTCGTACGCACACGAAAGGTTCAGTGAATGCCATAAATCGAAAATTTCAAGTACACAAATATATACATACTTTGTTGAAATTACATTCGTCTACGTCTGACAGTTCATGAGATACATACACTACGCTGAAAGACAGAAGGACGGACGAGCGGTTGAGGTTTAGTTATTGTGTTCCATTGGTTACTCTACGGATACAGAACCCTAAAATATAATAATAATTATAATGTGCATATTGATGCGTATGGCAGACAACTGTCATAAATCCTCAGTGGCGTAGCTAGTTTCAAAGATTTTTGGGGGATTTGGTTTTTAAACAAAATATGGTCAGGACTGTCTTGACAGGCCACGAAAGAGACTATATACATATAGCTGTAGAGCTGGACTAAATGTATAGCTCTACGTTTACACATCGCGGCGTCGGGTCCCATGTAGTCCGAGGGCCCCGTATCGTTGAGACGGCCGATACGGCTGTGGCTGCGCCCCTGTCTTTAATAGATCATAGAACACAATATATTTCGATCTAAATGAATGTAAATCACAACAATGAGCAGTTACATACTTACACATCACAGCTTATCAAATCAAATCATAAAATGTAACACGTTTTATTTTGTATATGGCTCTTCTTCTTCTTCGTGTCGCTGGCCCGGCAGGTTTGGGTGGTCCAAAAGTCCCAAATCATTCACCACCTCCACGGCATCACTGGTGGCAGCACATAGGTCTCTTTGGGGCACAGGGGACAAGACTGAACGGACGGACGGTCAGGTTCACTGTCCACAAACCACATACGGTCTGTAGAGAGACTTCCCTGTCAGTCCACAGACCGTATGCGGTATGTTCGCCCGTACAATTTCTAAGCCATCTGATACTGCACATTTAATGCGGACTTGGCAGGACACCGACTTTTAATAAAAACACAACTGGACTTATGGACGATTCCCATTCTGGAGCCTGGACACTGGACAGTGAACCTGTTAATAAACCATACAAAAATATATTTCGATCTAAATGAATGTAAATCAAAACACCTACTGAGCAGTCACACATCACAGCTTATCAAATCGAATCATAAAATATAACACACGTGTAATAAAATGAATAAAGAATCGATTAGTCAAAATAATTCGACTCCGCTGCTCTATTGGGCGATACCAGGTCTTATCATTCAATTTGCAACGTCGCGATTTGCGCTGCCATTTATATAAACAATAAAGCATTATATTTAATCAGTTTTTATTGTAAAAAGAAGTGTTATTGCAATTGTAGCGTTCAAAATGTCACTAATACACTTATTTACGGTTCTAATGGGTGGGTTGGATATGGATAATACTGTAGCGATGCAAAGTATTGAAGCTAAGAAAATACACTGTACTAAGTCTCGACACTTGGTTTGAAAGCAGATTCCATATTCAGTCTTTTTGATAGATCTCAGTGGGTTTGACAACGGTAAGGAGCGGAGAGGAGAGGAACGGAAAATTATTAACAAATGGAATTGCATAAAATTTCCGTCAGTCACTAAGATTTTATACGGGGGTCCATTACAGCGGAGCGAGGCAGCGGAGCGGAGAAACGGAGATATTTTAACCAATGCAATTGCATAAAATCTCCACACCACGTGAGTCACTGACATTTTGACTGTCATTATTGGTTAATATTTCTCTGTTTCTCCGCTCCGCTACCTCGCTCCGTGTCATTGGACAGGTAGCCTTAAACCCTGAATTATGTCAATATGATAAGCCGTAATGGCCAATTTGAAGATTCAAGGCGGTTGTAGTTGGACTTGGCTCTAGCAAAAGCAACGTGATTTTATCAGCGATGATGATGAGACGAAGTTGCGCCTTCTTCTGCGTCCCATTTTTATAAATGCTCCGCTTCTATTGGTCGTAGGGATATGTTACAGCCTTCCTCGATAAATGGGTCATCCAACACTATATTTTTTTATTCGCAGTAGTTTTTAGGTGATGCGGAGTAGAAAACGCCCGTAACTAAGGCCGAAACACGTAACCCCCCAGCAGTTCCAGAGATTAGCGCATTCAACTAAACAAACATACAAACTTCAGCCTTATAATATTAGTATAGATAGCGAACTTATAAAATGTTTGATTACCTGCAGCTACTACGCTGTAGTTGGTCAACACAAGCACCTTATAGCTAAGTAGTTTTTTTTAAATTTGGAAGCTTGTAGTTAAATTTTATTACCTATTTATGTTATTTAAATTTAGTAATTAGTATGTAAGCTGTGTTTAAAAGAAAATATGTAAATAACAAAAGTTCAAGATTTTTGGAATTGCACATGGTGCCACCGAAATTTAACTGCGTTATGACTTTTCGACAGTCATTTTATCGCGGAAACAAGTGCAGTTTTACTGCGGCCTCCAATAAATACTTTTCGAATGTTTCGTATCTCATCGATACAAAAACTATCTATTTTCCGAACAAAGAAATCGTCGATAATTTTTCCATTATTCTCGGAATAGTGGGTACTTTCTTGACTTCAGCCTGAAAGGGGCGATCAACTACAAATTATGGGTGCTTTATTTATTCAGAGGATAAAACTAGCATAAAGACTGCGCCTGCAATGGCGGAAATAATCGAAAACTTAATCAGTGATTACATCTAATTTATTAGAAAAAAATTACTTCTTTGTTAAGTTTCTAGTAGATTTGTTTTCTAAAATTGTTATTTTTTGTTACAGGTACGTATAATTGTAAATATAACTTACAAAAATGTTATTTTCGGACCTCGGTCGGACACAAAAGACAAGGTAAGTTTTTTCTTACTATCTGTACAGATGATCACAAAAGTGTTAGCGTAAAGTCCTTTTGATATAAATTGATAAGTTCTAAATTCTTTCATTAGTTTATTAATATTAAATAATACTCTCTGAGTCTATTGGTGGTGCCAAAATGTGGTTCTTAGTTAGCCACTATTAATTATCATATACGGGTATATATGTGACCACTATCTGGTCGCTTGCCTTAATCGTAGGGTATTGGCAAATAAGGTCAAAAATTGTCTGAAAAGAGAACAAGGTTCTCACACCTAATATGATATTAAAGTACTAAATGGAACGATGCACAAAGGTTACCACTCCAGAGCCTGGGCAGAAACCTTGCAGCATTGATAACTAGAATACGTCCACCACCTCTGCGATCAATTGGTGAATTATTTTGATGCACAAACGAAGCGTCACATTCGCAAGCATGTAGACGAAGCATTGAAAGACCTCCCACAAGGTAGATGGATGAAGTGATGAAGGCCACGGAAATTAACTGAATGCGGGACGCACTGGTTCGTTTACTTTGGGGAAGCCTATGTCAAGAAATATAGGCTTCTGGCCAACATAATGATGATAATGGACAGATATACGGAGACAAGGACCTAACTTCCTATATGGTGGTGCAATGGGCTTTCAAAGTCACTAATGGTCACCAATATCCCAGTTATCCTTGTTTCATAACAAAAAAATTGTAAACCAGCACTCACACGTGTCAAACTAACTAACACCTGCCCGGAGGACGTCCAAACGAGGCCACACCTTACGCGCTACAGGTGGCCAACTATGTATTTCACAAATAACTAAACGAACCATTATAAACGAGGAAAAACGATATCAGAGCGCGGGTTGCAGTCGATCAGACGCAAACCCGGGCGACACAACTCTGTGTTCCGCAAGCCCCTTGGGAAAACAGTAGTGACAGGATTGTCAAAAGGAATAAAACTCCTCGTACAAAGATTGACCAGATCGTTAGAAATAAACGCGATACTTGAACGTAATATTCGCAAAAAAGTCGCAATAACACTTTTGCGTTCACCTGTACATATTTGCGTAATTATTCTATTATACTTTGTACCGTATTACAGAATTTATTAAGTTGTACAAAAACCTTTTAATCCCCATTTTATTATGCATATATATGTATATGTATACAGCGCGCCGCTTGTAATAAACCTCTTATCTATGGTCCGATCAAAATTTCATACAAAGTGGTACCGCACTACGTACCGTGAAATGGAGATGACATTTTTATAGTAACAGTGTCCATTGGCGATGAATCTGTGGGAATTTTGGATATTTATGAGTTTTTGTACTCAGAGAAAAACCATTGTATTTTAAGAAAACAAAAAAAAATACAAATGATAGTTTATCAGTGATATCATGTCAGTAGCGATCGTCAAAAAAGTATAAATGCTTGGGATTAAGGAAAGGATCTAGATAAGAAAAATTCTATCAGCGGTAGGGGTCATTGAACTCATAGTTATGATCAACTTTCACTATGGGAAAAAATCGACTGCCCCATTTATTTTATGTGCGCATAGCTCGATAAAATGTACTAAACATGTGATTTTTTTTCGCAATTTCGAGTTTGGTCCCATAGTTAAATTTTTTCATAATGATGAGTTCTGTTTATTCTGTTACAAGTTTTATTTTATCTCTACAAAATGATACGTAATCTATACCGTACATTTTGGAATTTCGGCAATCGAATTCGCTGATAGAATGATACTCATCATCATCATCATTACCTCCTACAACCTCATATCATTACCTCCTACTACCTCACAAACTTTACCTCTTTGTAATTTGTATACTAACTTAATCTATATCTACCTGACTGTACCCATCAATATCGATTAGAAATCTAAAACAGTTTCAGTACTGGGAACTTTACTGAAGTTTACGACGTGAAACTACCATTAATGTTGGTCAATCAATCAATCAGGCCTATCATTGATTAAATTATTGCAATATTTCTGCTATTCGAATATGACCATTGCTGGCTTACTTTGAGCTGAGCACAGCGGGTCTGAATGGAATGGAATCATATTTTTTAATCACACAAAAATCTGTCAAAATTTTTATCTTCATCGCTAAAGCATTAGGTTCAAGGTTGATTGGGAAAATTTGACAGTTTCGGGTAGCGTAATAAATGCAAATTTTTTTTACTAATGATAACAGGCACGCTTTTGACCACTATATCACTTGATGGGAAGCGATGATGTGGTCGAAGATGTAGCACGCTTTGCCTAGAAGTAACCTATTCACTCTTGATCTTAAGACGCCCAGGTCGTAGCTATCAGAAAACACAGACTCTGGCGGGGGATTCTACTAAAGTGGTCTTTTTAGACCCGCAGAATTGCAATCCTGTAAATTACTGTATCGAATTGAGAGTAGCGTTCAAAAAAAGAAAATAACACTTTTGGGCTATAGACAAAGTGACAATACATCATCATCTGCCTAGTCTATTCCCAACTATATTATTGGGGTCGGCTTCCAGTCAACCCGGATTACCTCCACAACCCATTAACTGGGTAACACGGTAGTTCTTGGCAAGACTGGAGTTAGATTTACTGGCTACTGACTATCTGTAACGAAACGGTATCTTGTGATAGTCACCCAACCTAAGACCAACCTTGGTAAGCATTACTTAACCTTGACGATCATCCCATACACGATGAAATTATGAAAAGTTAAATTTTATTGTGGTTGATCAAATGACTGAAGGGAGATCACGACCCTCAGCACTGAGGAATACGAGGCAAGGAAGAGGAGGAGGAGGATTATATGACCTTTCTAGTAAAGCTGGTTTATCCTATACATTTGGTTTATTTTTATATTTTTAAGACCATCTGATGATACTTTGCGTTACATTCTTGAAATTGCCATTTGCATCAATATGACTAAACGAACGACAATATATCAGCGACGATGATATACCTAGCAACGACTCGCATTATAATTACGAACTTTGATAATTTTTTATGGCTTTGGAGGTTTTAAGTGCGAGTTAAGATTTTAAATATAAAATTGAAAAGTTTTTTCGAAAACATCAGAATTAGTGCTCAGTTATACCAACTTTCGCCCGCGACTTTGTACGCGCATATCCCGTTGTTTCCTCGTTACTTTAGGAATTTCGGAAAATCTTCTCTCAATGCTTCTCCATACTTCCCAAGGAACCTACATGCCAAATTTCAGCTTTCTGCGATCAGTAGTTTCGGCTGTGCATTGTCTGTCAGTCACTCGGCCACCAGCTAGTCTATTCTGTAAGTACCATTTCGATATCGAGCTTCACCTGAGTGAGATAGCTCACAAAGTGAACTTTATTACACACAACATAAAGGTCTTATGTTTATACTCACTTCGGATTCCGCTGTCGAGACCCGAAAATGTTGTTATAGAATAGGGGTACAGAGACGAAAGATATTGTACATAGGCTTCGTACGGGCATATCCCGTGTTTGCCGTTCCCATAGGAATTTCGGGAAATCCTCTCTTACTGCTCCCCAACGGAGTGCAGGGAAGTTTCGGCTGTGCGTCGTCTGTCAGTCACTCAATGACGGAAGAATTTTTATATATATTAGAATTTAGAATTTTTAAATAGTGTCCAAAAAATCTGTTCTTGAGATAAAGAATTTTCCCAGTTTCAAGGACCGCTAATACATATGTGTACTTACCTAGTAAAAAAACCATGCCAATTTTTGTTGTAACATCGCTGATGTTGCCAACTATTTGCTAAAACTAAATGATTTCTTACTGTTGCACTGCGGGTTATTTCTTGAAAAATAAAAACAAAAAATACTTACATTTTTTACTACCAAGAATAGTTTTATTAACATATTTAATATAATTAGTGCAACAATTGTTTCTATAATAAAATTTACATCCGAGTAGATGGGACCGCGATTAGCTATTGTTTTGTCAGCACTTAAACGCTAGTATGTAACGCTAAACATATTTTTAACTGCCGTCTATACATTATTCGTTTTTTATGTTCTCCGTTTATTACACTGTACATTAATTATAACCGTTAAAAGAGCGTACTATAATAAAAATGTACATCGCTCCCGTTTTTTTTAAATGTCGATAGTTGTTGGTCTGTTTGTCAGATTGCTAATAGTCTATGTTAATTCCGACTCATTGCTAAGAATAGTCCATTTGTTGCGTGAAGTTCTAATTTAATTCGTTGACCATTTTTATGTTATTTAATGCCGCAAGTTTTGTTGTTTTGTGATATTTTATATGTTTGCAGAAAATACATTCAGAAGGCTTAGTGTAAGTTTTTTAACGCACTCGATCGCGTTAACGTAAATGTTCGCTTATGTCGAATTGTATAGAAAAAAAAAGTCTTTCCGTTATTGTCACCAGACGGCGCTTGTCCAGTTTCAATACAAATTGACGTTTACGCTAACGCGATCGAGAACGTTAAAAAACTCGCACTAAGGCCACAGTAATGAGAGGTAACGGTAGAGAAAGAGTCAACGGTAGATTGAACTTCAAATTTTTTATAATTTTAATCAGTGTTCAGTGAGTAAAGCTATCTTATGCAATTGATATAGAAAAGGGTTAATGGAAAATACTATCATCATCTGCCTAGCCTTTTTCCAACTATATTGGGGTCGGATTCCAGTCAAGCTGGTTTTATCTGAATACCAGTATTATACTACTAAAATACTATCTCGTCCCTAAAAAGTCTTGTACTCTTTGCTTTGAAAACAGGCAAATTCGAGGTACGACATAAGTCTCAAAATTAATTGTTTTGTAGTTGTAATTTGTTTATAGGGTTGTCAAACTAATTTAAATTAGTCATTTTTTAAATATTTGGATTCCCTCATATTTCTGCAAACTTTTTTGTCTAATAGATCTTGTTCTAACTTAAAGCTTTATTTCAAACTATTATTAAAACCAATATAATTGAGGAGCTCGTAGCTAGATAATAACAGCCGCACGGGTCGATCTTCAAGGTTAAGCAACGCTTGCCAAGGTTGGTCTGTGGATGGGTGACCATCTTAACATAACGAGTTTCCTCCGTGCCTCGGAAAGCACGTTAAGCCGTTGGTCCCGGCTGTCATTTGTAGATCTTTGGCAGTCGTTACGGACAGACAGAAGCCAGTTAATCTGACTCCAGTCTTGCCATGATGTACCGTGTTACCCAGTTACTGGGTTGTGGAGTTCTGGTAGGCAGCCGCTCCGCGTCAAATACTGGTATTCAGCTAAATCCGGTTTGACTGGAAGCCGACCCCAATCTAGTTGGGAAAAGGCTAGGCAGATGATGATGATTAAAACCAATATAATTATATATAAGATTCTTGCGTTACTGAATGTCTGAGTGATTGAGTGACTGAGTGACTGATAAACGGGTCTGCGGGTCTAAAAGGTCACTTTAGCAGAATCAGAAAGCACATCACGCTACCGGTCACGGTCAAATTTTCCCAATCAATCTTGATCCTAAAGTTCTAGCAATAAAGATGAAAATGAAATTTGAGTGATTTTTGTATGATTAACATTATGATTGTACTAAAGTGGTTTTATAAGAACCCCTGAGCTGAAATTTGGCATGTAGGGTTTTGGGTGTAGGAGGAGCACTGAGAAAGGATTAACCAAAATTTCTACGGGAACGGAAAAAAAAGGGATGCGTACGAAATCGTGGGCAAAAGTTTCTCATAATCAAACTCATGTAATTTCACAAAAAAAAACGAGTGGCAGCCCTAACCTCCGATGTTTAGCATATGTTTCTAAAATGTGGGTTAAGTACCTTTAGCCAGTGAATTGCGAAAGATTTTTAACAATTATACCTCTACATCTTTGAAGAGTTATAGGAGATCGTGGCTAAATAATAACAGCCGCACGGGTTGATCTTGAAGGTTAAGCAACGCTTGCCAAGGTTGGTCTGTGGATGGGTGACCGTCTTAACATAACGAGTTTCCTCCGTGCCTCGGAAAGCACGTTAAGCCGTTGGTCCCGGCTGTCATTTGTAGATCTTTGGCAGTCGTTACGGATTGTCAGAAGCCAGTAAATCTGACTCCAGTCTTGCCATGGTTGTGGAGGTCTGGTAGGCAGCCGCTCCACGTAAAAACACTGGTATTCAGCTGAATCCGGTTTGACTGGAAGCCGACCCCAATCTAGTTGGGAAAAGGCTAGGCAGATGATGATCTTTGAAGAGTTATAAATTTCAGTTCCCTCAAATAGCAAAACCAGTGAAAAAATAAACAGGAACCTCAAATTTTGAACGGTAACAGTCTGAATTGTTGCGTTTCTGTTTCGAGCAAAACTTGTTATAGTTATTTCGAAATAGGTATTCCGTTTCAATTTTTATGAAATACTCAGTTTTAGGTTTCTCGGGAAACTGACTCGACTCAACGTCCGATTTATTTTTTTAATTTTCGCTGTGGCTATTTCGAGAATGCAGTTCGATATTGAAAAATGTCTGTAGTTTATTGTTCGTTCGTCTGTAACCTGGATAGGAGCACGTCTGTTTGAAATCCAATGCTTTTTTATTGTAGTTCGTAGGAGCTTCGTTAAAACTATCAGGGGTTCGTCAAAACGTTCGGAACTCGTCGAGGTATCGCTTCTGTTGAGTTGGCTGAGTCGTGTACTCATGGAAGTACAACTACTAGTTTCCGCCCCTGCTTATTTTGTCCATCTGTTTGCTCTCAACTATTGACTTTAATAAGACTTTGACAATTCATGGTAGGTAGAGCACACATGCCTACTATTTGTACAAGTTTATATAGATATGTATAGTTAGGGAGAACATCGATATTCAGATGAGCTTTCATGATTTTGTGTGAGTTTTTTACAGTTATGGCATGTATAATTTGATTATATTGTATTTAATATATAATTTTTTGATTGACCTAGTTGACATGACTGTGATCTATTTTCAAATTAAACAGATGCTCCATGTCAATCAATATTTATACTATGTCAATCCATGTCAATCAATATTTATATAAAAAATAATAATATATATTATATAAAAAAAATCCGTTACTACTGATTCAGTGACTGAGTGACTAAGTGACTGACAGACAACGCACAACCGAAACTACTGGTCCTAGAACGCTTAAATTTGGCATGAAGCTTCCCTACACTCCGCAGGGGAGCGCTAAGAGAGGATTGCCTGAAATTCCTACGGGAACGGGAAAAAACGGGATATGCGCGTAGGAAGTCGCAGGCAAAAGATAGTTATGAATAAATGTAGAGCATTTAAAAACATCTCCTTTGACAATAGGGAATATGCATGAAAAACATATTTATCATCTATTCAATTTAACCAAAAATATAATACAAATAGTGAAAATAGAAGCAAAATTACTCGAAAAACGAAGGAGATATGATTATTTTAAGCAAATATATCTGTCCCTCTCGCAAAAACGCTGTTTTCTATGGCAGCTGTATAGGCGTCGTGGACGATGACGTCAAATTTTACATCGGACTTCTCTTTCTGATTGTGATCTTTGAAGCTTTATAACTTCATCGCTGATGAAGGTATTTAAAAAATAATTTCATGATTGTTTACTAGAGCTAATAAGTGTTTCATTTTACAAATAAAAAAATCGTATGCATATTCCCTATTAGTTGTCCATCTGTCCATGAGGTTAAGAAAAGATAATCGTGTTTCATGTATCATTGATATTTTTATTTTGTTTGCATAACAATCAATTACAACTTATAATAACATTTGCTAGTATCTATTTATTGTTTCAGTATTAGAGCTGTTCAAAGATATCGCCGAATATTCGATGAGCAGAGGGCCTACACGAATGTTGTATAGTAACGTAACGGAAAATTTTATTATCTGTAGTCTATACTAATATATAAAGCTGAAGAGTTTGCTTGTTTTCATGAATACGCTAATCTGCTCCGATTTTAAAAATTCTTTCAGTGTTAGATAGCCCGTTTATTGAGGAAGGCTATAGGTTATAATATATCATGACGCTAAGACCAATAGGAGCGGAGTAGACGAAGTTGCACGGCTCAGCTAGTATCTAAATATAATTCTCGTTTTGTACGTACTATATTTTAATTGGATACTATATATATATTTTGTATAATGCCAATACATCGATTTATTCATTCAAAACACTTATTAGATAGTAGAAAATATATACAAATTGTAGATGTCTTATAAATTAAACAAAAATACTACGGAGTGTTAATGTTTGTACACAAATTTCACTTACTTACGTTAACATTACTGCAACGTTACTATGCATCAAAACATACGTGCTAGGCCCTCAGGTGGTAGTTTAAATATGTTTATTGCAGTTAATTTTAACTGAAGATATTTACATTTTGAACTTGCAGTTGATGATGATCAGAGTATAGAACTAGGTAACCTGAAACCAAGTCGCAAAATTGTCGTCAAAGAACACATAGATAATTAACTCTAGTTCACATTAAAATCCACATAATTTATGATTTTGATAAATAAAGCACAGTTCGCCGAAGCCGAAGACGGACGGAGCTAGATCGGCGCGGGCGCAACTCTAATAGAGAAAACATACGTGCTAGGCCCTCAGGTGGTAGTTTAAATATGTTTATTGCAGTTATTTTTAACTGAAGATATTTACATTTTGAACTTGCAGTTGATGATGATCAGAGTATAAAACTAGGAAACCTGAAACCAAGTCGCAAAATTGTCGTCAAAGGACACATAGATAATTAACTCTAGTTCACATTAAAATCCACATAATTTATGATTTTGATAAACAGAGCACAGTTCGCCGAAGCCGAAGACGGACGGAGCTAGATCGGCGCGGGCGCAACTCTAATAGAGACAGAAGATTCAGTCACTGTGCTCGTCACTGCGCCATTCATCATGCGACATTGTTTTGGCTCGCGCTCTAACCTCGATACTACATTAAAATAATACTAAAAACCGGCCAAGTGTGAGTTCGACTCGTCCACCGAGGGTTCCGTACAAATTTGCAGCTAAAAATTACTTTAAATAAAGACTGTTTTATATGATTTAATTACAAATGTGTAGTTTTCAGACTTTTTCCTATACTTGTAGTATAAGACGGTATTAATTGCCAAACATAGTTTTAGGTCAACGGCAAATACCCTATACATTTTTAATCCCTTGGGTGTGTCGAAATATACGTTTTTCGCGGCATAAATAGCCGTTTCATTTTTACGTTAACTTAGAACTTTGATTTTTTCACAGCTGTATGGGACCGTAAACCTGAGTATATGGTTTTAATTTCAACGCGATACCCCACGTCCCGAGATAAAAGGTCTTGACAAACAGACGGACGGACAACAAAGTGATCTTAAAAGGGTTTCGTTTTAAGGTACGGATCCCTAAAAACAAATGGCGAATCAAAAAAACATCTATTTTAATATATCAAGGATTTCGAATTCCATTCTACATTAGATTTAAAAAAATCTAAGGAACATTAAAAGGTGAATGTTTTGTCTACGAATGATTTAGTCGGCCTTTTGTTTGCACAGTTTGAATTTAACAGTAAAGTTGGAGACAGCGCGGGGTGTGGGCTTAGTGCACGCGGCGCATTCAGCTTGCGTTACAAACTTGTCACATTTTATTGGCGATAACAATTTGTCAAACAGTCCAAATGTATGGAACTGACTGCTTATTCTTTGTAATTTTCAAGCAAAGTTTGAATTCGCATCTCAGTCGCAGTCTTTCAAAAATGTATGAGAATTAAGGTTCTTTTTTCGACAGATTGTGACTGACATGAAAGCGAATGTTGCTTAAAAATAGTATAATTGGCCCTAACTGTCAGGTTTGGCTGCTTCATCCCATCATTTATTTTCCAGTTTAAGATCGCATTCAAGTCTAAATTAAAAACCATGATCTCATCTTTTCACATTCGTCAACAATCCTTGACCAATTGATGAGACATTGTAGACATGAAAAAGTTGCTCTCAATAATCTCCCAATTGATATGTATGTGAAACTTTATTTCAATGTTTTCTGACTAAGTGCTCCAAAAACTGCAAGCAACTCCATGATACAAGGGTATTTTCCCATTTACTTTTCAATTAGCAAGTTACTGAGAACGTCTTTTTGAAATCCCCCGCAGACATGGGCGTACTGCATCCCCCTAGCTTTCAAGAAATCATGCAAAAAATGAAGTGATAAAAATATAATATTAGAAAAACGGAATGTATTAAAAGAGAATTTTCAAATCTGAGGTGAGGTAGGCACTTCGAGCTCCTTGCACCCCTCTTCTTAAGTTCAATCTCTGTGTGAATGGGCAAAGAAAGATCGCTCGTATTCGAGACGTGGTTTTGAAGATGCACCGGCGAAAGTACCGGCGCCCATGCCCGCCGACACAAGCCCCCTACCTCAAAACCAGGTACACAGTACAGTCTCGGCCGGTGGCATGTTTTGTCTCGATACACAAACAAAAATTGAGTCTTCCACGCTTCTAATATAATTGGTCGTCATACGGTACCGGTTCCATCACCACCAAGATTACCCACTTAGGAAGTCCGCTCCAAGCTAAGTGGTTATTTATCTGGCGCTAAACCAGTCTGGTTAACTCCACCGGCTATGGTCAAGCTGTCAAATGAAGAGTTCAAGTTTGAACCAACAATTAACTGTTGTTTGTGTTTTTATCGGTAATGTTCAAGTGGCATTGGTTTGTTGACAAAACAATGGATTTGGAGAAGGTATGAGTGTACTTAGTTGATTGTCTATTTGGCACTCGTCTGTAAGTACTTACCTAGGTACCTATTAATGTTTCTGACATGGTATCCCTTTGTACCTACCAAAGACTGTCGCACTAACAGGCTTCTGACGGGAAGTCCCCGTAACGACGGTTAAAGATCTTCGAATGTAAGCTGGGACCAACGGATTGATATTCTTTCTGGAGGGGTCTCGTTACGCAATCATTCATCCACGGACCAAGCCTAGCGTAGTTCAATGTGTAGGTACAGCTGTTATTAGATACGAGTTCCCTTCTATTGCATTTTTGTCTTTGATCTTCATTAATAAACAGACAATATAGGCAGAAGGGTTTATTAAGGGCGTCCAGCCCTGCTCTTCTGACCCTACATAGGTGTGAAAGTACCTGATGACAGGTAACAATTACGTTCATTATATAAAGGGAATATAATTTTATGTCCTCTACTTACCTTTTACGGTGTAAAGAAAGTGGTGACACTAACCACTTATTCATCTGCCTAGCCTTTTCCCAACTATGTATATTGGGGTCGGATTCCAGTCAAACCGGATCCAGCTGAATACCAGTATTTTACGTGAAGCGGCTACCTACCAGACCACCACAACCCATTAAATGGGTAACACGGTATTTCTTGGCAAGACTGGAGTCGGATTTACTGGATTCTGACAATCCGTAACGACTACCAAAGTTCTACAAATGACAGCCGGGACCAACAGCTTAACGTACTTTCCGAGGCACAGAGGAAACTCGGTATGTTAAGATCGTCACCCATCCACAGACCAACCTTGGCAAGCGTTGCTTAACCTTGAAGATCGATCTGTGCGGCTATTATTCTTTAGCCACGAGCATCTCCATTGTGGCATTAACCACTTATTGGTTCACTTTTAATATTAAAACGCAGAGGGCCTAGCACGAATATTTTTGAAGACGTAACGTAACGTAGAATTTAAAATTTTACCATAGCTACAAGACTCGTTTCGCAAATAATACTTATTTGAATCAGATACTATGTTAATATTTTTGAATGATATAAATTGTGTATGCCCCATAAAATTATTTCAAAATACTATAGGGTTCTAATTTTTCACATTCAAAAGTCATTAACGTTGGTTACTGTATGTCAAAATATTCGTTCCAGGCCCTCTGCTACTGTTATTCAAAGCGTAAACTACTACCACAGTTGGTGAATTCACAAGAGTCAGCGTCAAAAGAGCTGACTAATACCTACAGCAGTATTTCCAAGTGTTGGCACAATACCAACATGCGAAAACTGTACATCAATCTTTAGCTCCAGCCGATGTGGAACCGTTAGAAAATGGGAGCCTTGAGCGATGCGTTATCGGTTATAACCAAAAACTTTGGGCCAAGGATAGACCCCTGAGTAATAAATTATCCGGCTTCCAAATATTTGTGTCGGTTCGTTGTTTTTTTTTTTTACTCCGGACGCATCGGACCTGGGCTATAGTATTTAAATGTATCGTCAAACAAAGGGAGAACACACTGCCCCACGGTGTGAAGGGCTCGAGGTACCTACTACTATGCATAGTGCCTAATTGAAACACTGCACAGAGCGCGCGATGCTGCTTGATACTTGAAGATTATTAGACGAACGTGTGCTCTTTTGGATTTCTAATGATTTTGATATGTCGGTCAAAGCAGTGATTGTCTTTAAAAACTGCTCGCGCTGAAAGACTGATGCCTGGAAATATGCTGGTAATTAGCCCCTTGCAGATCCTTAATGCTTAGGCTTAAACAGTTGCAAATGATTTGCAGGTGAAACATAATAGTACTCTATTCAGTGTGTGTGCAGAACCAATTCTTCGAGTTCAGGTTCATAAAATACGTTTCTTTTAATTGAAGCCAAGAAGTACGTACAAAAGTAATAAAACTAAGCAGTGTTTACTCAAATTCTAAGATGTCTGTGCCCACAAAAGATATTATAAAACTGCGGTATTCTAGCTTTAAACGCGAAATCACATCAAAGACTTTTTATTTATATTTTATAAACTTTTATTACACAATATAAATCTTTTCCTTTGTTCTTGGAATAATAAAATCTTTGTTTAGGTATTTCATTAAACGTTATGAATTAAAAAGCGATTTCGCCCAGATTACTGCATATTTTTAGAGATTTATTGTTTTAACACATTCATTTGCATTCTTTAAGTTTTTCACTAGTTTAGCTAAAAAGATAAAGAATGATCACTTTAGTTAATCAAGTAACTATTTGACAACAGTGCCAAGTAGCAAAATTTAGAAACTTTTTTAAGTAACTATTACATACTTTGTGACTGGATTTACCTATACATAAATCGATATTTCATAAAAAAAAAACATTTATCAAATTGAAAATGGTCATCTTCAATAGAATTAGTAGTTAAAGAGAATTAGTTTTGGTTTAATAAATAGAATATAAAAGAAAAGGCAAAAAATTATTTAAATAAATCGAAATAACTTTAAAATACCAAGACGCTTCGCGCGCAGTCCACGGTTAGGGTTCTCGCCGGCCAGCCTTAATGTTTACTTATAATATTAAGTTAAATATTTCACATGCCCTTGTGAAACTGCTTTATGGATGAAGAATAATCACTTCCAAGTCTTACAGCGCCCGCAGCTTCGTGTTTTTATGACAATTAGACGCGTTTTACTCGTTCTTATTGTTAGGTAACATTTGTGTTGAATGTCAATAGTGCACCTCGATGTGTGGCTGCGAGGTAGTCACTTTTGTTCGGGTTTACTCGTTAAAAATATAGACTACCACGTTTTTGGTGGTAAACAGACTACCTTTGGTGGTGTAAAGAGTAATGCTAACATGGCGTCGTGGTTCCGTGGTGGTCGGTCGTGGCCACACTGACCGCTGTGTCCGACTGTACGATTAGGGTTCCTCTGCATTATTTGACTTGCGTATTGTGTGCCGGCTTCTGTAAAGCAGCCCTAAACGGAAATATGATTAGACGGTGTTAACCTGCGGATGTGGAGAGCATGATCTATCATTATCTCAATTTGTACAAGTTTGAAGATGGCCACGCCTAATTGGGATAGGTACAATGTAAGTTTTCTAACAACAGTAATTAATTACTGCTACACAGTGTTCGTACTATTATTATTGGGTACTATCGCGTACGTTTACAGCAAAACAGCTGATTCTAATTGGCTTATCGGCTCGGTATCGTTTGTTTCTGCGAGTACATAATTTCAGCTTCAACATGACATGATACTTACTGGTTTCGTGATTTGTTTCCGTAGTTGCTAATTAATAATACATAGCTATGTATTATTTCCTTTAATTTATATGAGTATTTCTACTCAACACTCAATGCTGACGATTACATAAATCTTACTTATAAAAGTCATAAAACAGAGCAGTAAAATGATTTGTTATATAAAATTAATTTGCCAGTGAAGTTCGTGAAGGAATAAACCAACAAATATTAACACTTGAAACGGTATGAAAGCGAATCGAGGCAGCCGGCGCTCACACAAAAATACAAACTCATCTGTTTGTTCGTCTTTATGAACAACGTCATAACCTTGGATTGTTTCGCTATTATCCCTCACTACAAATTAATAAGTTGAGCTTATTAAAATATTTTTCATTCTCAGAAAAAAAAATATCATTTTCATAAGTAATTTCGCTGTAATGAAAACTTTGTTGATATTAACATAAAAGTAGCTCCTCATGAAACATGCCTGCAGCCTTTCTAAAACACTTAACCACTTCTGAGAGCACGTTATGAAATATTAATAACAAAAACGTCGGCGAAGCCGCGCGCAGAGCCTCTACCACAATAACACTCAGCAAACTTTTCTCATTTTAATGTTGTTCAAGCAAAAGTTTAAATATAAAAATATAATGATACTGTACGCATTAGTGAGTCATTGAGCGGCTAGCAAGCGAGTGCGTGCCTCCCGTCGCCGCCCGCCCGGCCACCCTCGCGTCGCGTCGCGAATGTACAAGTTAAAACAAATGGAAAATAAACTTTTCAAATAAAATAAAAATAACCCTCTTGGCGGCCGGGAGGGCGGGGGCCCTCTCCAATAAAAAATATAATAACTTTTCTTTTTATTCGACGTAATGGCAACGATTGTTCCTTTCTAATATTGTTTCTGTCTCGTTTTCTCCCAGATTATTATAATGGGGTGCGAGCCCGCGCCGCGAACCCCGCGCGGCGCGACACGGTGCCACTTCTCAACTCAAACAATCGAACTGTTAATGAACTTTTTAATATTAATAGTGACCACAATGTGCCGTCGTGTTACGAATGCCTTTCAATTTACCTTTCAACATATGAATGAATAAAGCAGCCACATTAACGATGGCGTTTATCGTTAAACATTAATATTAGAAGACGGAACTAACAAAGAAAAACAATCCAGCAGCTTTTTCTTTGGCTACCTCTCAATAAAACTTTTAGCTTAGCTAATGTAATTTAATATTCTTTTGTAGTGTATTCCTACTGTTAACCTGTTAGGTGTTGGCTGTAACTGCAAAATGAAAAGGATATCTTGAAGATATTTAAGAAGCTGGAAAAACTGTAAAGATATCTCAATGAGAATGTATTAAAACTGAAAAATAAAGTTGGTGGGTAAAAACTCGTCTTTTATCTTGTCAAGTTAAAGTTATTCTTATTATTTTTTTATTGATAGGAATTTTATTTGATAAAAATTTTATGCAACACGTAAAAACACTGTACATTGGCTTAATAAATAGTTTTTTTTTTTTTATATAACGTTACCATATTTAAAATTGGACATAGGATCTTCTCTAATCACCATATTGCTCACATAAACAATATATCATTACACTAGTTGACCCGCGCAACTTCGTCTGCGTCACAATTTTCATTACTGCTCCGATCCTATTGGTGTTAGCGTGATGATATATAGCATATAGCCTTCCTCGATAAATGGGCTATCTAACACTGAACTAATTTTTCAAATCGGACCATTAGTTCCTAAGATTAGCGCGTTCAAGTAAGCAAACAAACAAACTCTTCAGCTTTATATATTAGTATAGATAATCTAATCTACTACCAGTAGTCCAATGTAGGGGTCAAATCTCTAGGTTTCCTAGGTCCTCAAATCTAGGGGTGGACAGATAAACCTTATTTTATTATTATGTGTTATTATAGCGGCAATTGTAAAACACAATCTGTGAAAAATTTAATTGTCTACCTATTATGGTTTTTGAGATACAACCCGCTGACAGACAGACGGAAAGACGGACAAGAGAGGCTTAGTAATAGGGTTGCGTTGGTTAACCCTAAAAACAGTTGCAAGATTAAACCCAAACAAACATACAAACAAGTTAAAAAGGGGTGCATCGTTGCATGTCGTACGGCCTGCTCAGAGGATGGCGGTCGGGTCGCCCTGACCCTACGTCATTCGTTGCTGCACCGAGCACGATAGCTGTTATTACTACGCCAAGCCCTAAATATACTTATTACTGATGTTGTATTGATGACGATGCGAAAGATATCGGGCTGATATTTAAATTTAGATGAAACTTACTTAACCAACTAAAAAACTATTTATACTTAGGTCCTAACTATATTTATGTATACTAAACCTAACTATACAATACAACTTGTAACAGAATAAGCGCAACACCTCTTAAGGGGTCATTGTACTCGTCATTATGAACGACTTTTGCTATGGGACCAAACCCAAATCACAAAAAAAAACAGCTGTTCAGTACATTTTGTCGAATTATGAGCACATAATTTGTGTATAGGGCAGTCGATTTTTTTAGTTGTTCATATTTATGAGTACAATGATCCCTTAAAAGGTACTGCGCTTATTATGTTGCACGTTGTATTGTCTAGTTAGGTTTAGTAGATATAAATTAGTTAAGTTTAATGTTTTCACAGCTTCAAGGAACTGTAAACCTGAGCTTATGGTTTTAATTTCAACTCGAAACCCCCACGCGACGGACGGACAGCAAAGTGATCCTTTATGGATTCCGTTTTTCCTTTTGAGGTACGGAAACCTAAAAAGACAGGTCCTGTCAACTTCGGTCACACAAGATCGGCTGGAGTCGAGGTCGTGTCCGTTGCAAAAGTACTAAGAATATGGGTAATCTATAATCTAGCTATCACATCCTTTGTTATCGCGGTGACACGTGGTGGTATCTAACGCCGTCCAGAACAGTAACATCCTTGGCGAACCCTCCAAAACGCGTTTGAATTTATAACTTTCACTTTTTTGTTTCGTTTGGTTAAACAAATACCTGTATTTACATATATTTGGGGTTGTAGTGATGGCCTGTCAGGTTGACAAGCTGTGGTTGGGGACATTGTTTGGGCTGAGAAAGTACTGCGGGTCTAAAAAGACTACTGTAGGAGAATCATAATAGAATCACGCGGAGGAGTTCGTGGCTAAATAATAACAGCCGCACGGGGAGATCTTCAATGTTAAGCAAAGCTTGCCTAGGTTGGTCTGTGGATTGGTGACCATCTTAACATACCGAGTTTCCTCCGTGCGTCGGAAAGCACGTTCTGGTTCGAATCTGGTTTGACTGGAACCCGACCCCAATATAGTTGGGAAAAGGCTAGGCAGATGATGATAATAGAATCACGCAACAATCTGTCAAATTTCATTTTCAACTTAATATCGCTAACGCATTAGGTTCAAGGTTGATTGGGAAAATTCGACAGTGACGGGTAGCGTGATGTGCTTTCTGATTCTGCTAAATTGGCCTTTTTAGACACGATTAAATTTTTCGGTTGACGTAGCTAAGTCCACTGACTGTTAAAATTACATATAATATGTAATTTGCATATAATAGTACCGTAACGTAAAAATTTACTATAGCTATAATACTTGTTAGGCATATAATATTAATTTGAATTGGATACTGTGGTACTGCAGATGTCTACCTGCTGCAGTACCGAAAGTACCAGAAATTAAACAAGGATTGGATTCAAAGGATAATTATATTGAGCACTTGCCCTGATCAATGCTTTTACAGTTCTCTCATTCTAAAACAAGATCAATTCTTACTTCGTTTGAAACTATTCTAATCTCTAATATATTTTTTATTAAATCCCGCCGGGGCTTTATCGACTGGTCAATGCAACCAGGAAGGTGCATTGATGCTATATTCATATTTTTGTATGATAACTTTTTTTTAGGGTTCCGTACCCGCAGGGTAACCAACAGAGCCCTGTTACTAAGCCTCTGTCCGTCCGTCCGTCTGTTTGTCAGCGGGCTGTATCTCAAGAACCGTAATAGATAGAGAGTTGAAATGATCAAAGATTGTGTATTTCTAGTGCCGCTATAACAACAAATAATAAAAATTAAGGTTTACGGTTCGGCACCCTTCGTGTGCGAGTCCGACTCGCACTTGGCCGGTTTTTTTATTAAACCAAAGTACTATAGAGTTGTAGCTCTCTTGTACTCCTCAAGAAACCTAATTTCAGCTTTCTACGAGTATATAACCAGTAGTTTCGGCTGTGCGTTGTCTGTCGATCACTCAATCGGTAAAGGAAAGATTTTATACAAATTAGGATTCACTAACGCTAATGATACTGTATCGTTACTGCAAGTAAAACATTCGTGTAGACCCTGCACACTCCTCGCCGCAAGATTACAAAATTTCTTGAGAGTCCTAGAGCTTAAAGCTACCTCTGCCAAAGATAAAAATCTGTTCGACTATTTGGGAATGATATCAGAGGGCCTACTAATTTTTAAGCAGCCGTTGCATTCGCATCTCAGTCGAGGGAATATGTATGAAAAACATATTTATCATCTATCTATACAGTTTATCTAAAAATATAAAAAAGTAATACTAACAGTGAAAATAGAATCAAAAATGCTCGAAAAACGAAGGAGATGTAATTATTTTAAACAAGTATATCTGTCCCTCTCGTGAAAACGCTGTTTTCTATGACAGCTGCATAGGCGTCATAGACGATGACGTCAAAGTTTACATCGGACTTCTCTTTCTAATTGTAGTCTTTGAAGCTTTGTAACTTCTTCGCTGATGAAGGTAGTTAAAAAGTAATTTCATGATTGTTTACTAGAGCTAATAAGTATTTAAAAAAATCGCATGCATATTTCCTATTTCCATACATTTTTCACAGATTATGACTGAGATGCGAATGCGAATGTTTCTTTAAAAATTTGTCGAATTGACACTCAGATGACAGTTAAGATGTGACGTCATCATCATATCAGCCGAAAGACGTTCCATATTCTGTAACAACATTTTCGTGTCTCGAAGCAGAATCCGAGGTGAGTATCAAATTCCGTCAAACGTAAGACCTTTATGTTGTGTGCAATAAAGCTCACTTTGTGAGGTTTGTCGCTCAGGTTCAGCTCGATATCGAAATGGTTACTGACAGAATAGACTATCTGGACATTAAGCCTCGCCCATGCGTCGCCACAATGACCGGTCCTGTGCGTCTCGCATCCATCGAAGTGACGTGGTTCGATTTATTTATTCACAATAATCATCATCACCTGCCTAGCCTTTTCCCAACTACATTGGGGTCGGTTTCCAGTCAAACCAGATTCAGCTGAATACCAGTGTTTTACATGGAGCGGCTGCCTACCAGACCTCCACCACCCATTAACTGGGTAACACGGTACGTCTTGGCTAGACTGAAGTCAGATTTACTAGTTTCTGACAATCCGTAACGACTGCCAAAGATCTGCAAATGACAGCCAGGACCAACGGCTTAACGTGCTTTCCGAGGTACGGAGGAAACTCGTTATGTTAAGACGGTAACCCATCCACAGACCAACCTTGGCAAGCGTTGCTTAACCTTCAAGATCGATCCGTGCGGCTGTTATTACTTAATCACGAGTTCCTCTTTTATTTATTCACAAAAATATTACCCTTAATTACCTGACCCTTACAGCTTTCCCAGATACCTATAATTACCAAGTAGGTATGAAACATATTGATACTAGCCGCCATGCTTTCAAAATGTAGATTTTATTACGTCGAAACGTCTGCAGTAAATGTTATTATTACTAATATCTATTGTTCACGATACATTGTAAAGCAAACATGTTATGAATTCTATACGTACACAAATAATAATATTGTATTTTGTTTTAATGTTTTCCGTTCGCAATCATTATGTCTAATAATTATAAGTTTTGTTACATCCATATTATCTCGACGCCGAAGTATTATCATCTTTAATGTCTCATTTTTACAGCTCGTTTTTGTTTGCACAGCTTTCATAAATACGCGTCTCGAGATTTTTATAATAGATTATTAAATCAACATTATGTTCTTTCGTATTTTATATTTCTTGTTTCTACGATTGGAATGATAGCAGATGTATTTTGTATAAAAAGAAGAGATAATAAGTAATTAGGGCCAACGCTTGCCAAGGTTGGTCTGTGGATGGGTGACCATCTTAACATGCCGAGTTTTCTTCGTGCCTCGGAAAGCACGTTAAGCCGTTGGTCCTTGCTGTCATTTGTAGATCTTTAGCAGTCGTTACGGATTTTCAGAAGCCAGTAAATCTGACTCCAGTCTTGCTAAGATGTGCCGTGTTACCCAGTTAATGGGTTGTGGAGGTCTGGTAGGCAGCCGCTCCACGTAAAACACTGGTATTCAGCTGATTCTGGTTTGGCTGGAATCCGACCCCAATACAGTTGGGAAAAGGCTAGGCAGATGATGATGAATAAGTAATTAGTGTAAGTAAGATATAATTATACATTGCAGGGTGTTACACGTACGAGTACGTATATCTATGTATAATAATTATATTACTTAATAATAGGTACTTAAATTCATTTTTAATTATTATAAAATTAATTACTTTACAAGATTTGCATTTTTATTTTCCAAGGCAAAGTAATGTACAACAACGTAATAATTATTTATTTCAA
Organism: Lacanobia oleracea; assembly: GCA_950371165.1. Classification (NCBI taxonomy): domain Eukaryota; kingdom Metazoa; phylum Arthropoda; class Insecta; order Lepidoptera; family Noctuidae; genus Lacanobia; species Lacanobia oleracea. The sequence goes on from OX493385.1 coordinate 4,553,888, forward strand.
GACTTTTGTAAATATAGTATCATACACTCATAGAACATATAATGTAGGTAATTAAAAATCACATTAATCATCATGGACCTACCTGTTCTAATTTGCGAAATATTATAATAATGACTCGCAGTTTTTAGGGTTCCGTAGCAAAGGGTAACTAACGGCCTCTGCTGTCTGTCCATCCGTCCATCTGTCCGTCCGTCCGTCTGTCTGTCTGCGGGCTGTATCTCAAGAACCGTTATACATAGGCAGAGAATTGAAATTTTCACATAGTGTGTAATTCTATGGCTGCTACTACAACAAATAACAAAAAAGAAATTAAAGAGGGCTCCTATACAAGAATCGTGTTTTTTTTTAGTTTTTGGTAGGTACGGAACCCTTCATGTGAGAGTCTGACTTACACAGCCTTTTTTGGTTTTCATGATTACAATTAAATTTTATTGTCCAAACAGGCCCACATTCCTCGCAATAAGTTGAACTTGTGTAGGAAATTGAATGTTGAGGAGTCGATCTTTAAGGTTAAGCAACGCTTGCCGAGGTTGGTCTGTGGATGGGTGTCCATCTTAACTTTCCTCCGCCATACCTCCGTGCCTCGGAAAGCACGTTAAGGCCCGTCTGCCATTTGTAATCTTTGGCAGTCGTTACGGATTGTCAGAAGTCAGTAAATCTGACTCCAGTCTTGTCAATAAGTACCGTGTTACCCTGTTTACGGGTTGTGGAGGTCTTGTAGGCTCTGTTTTGACTGGAAGCCTACCTCAATATAGTTGGGAAAAGGCTAGGCAGATGACTGTTGTCATTGGATAGATGCAGTGGGCTGCCGTTGTAAGAAGACTAAAATGGCAACGAGTATAATAGCAAACTTCAACTCTATTTCTCCTATAGAATACCGTGGCAGCAGTTGCTAAAACTTTGCAAATGCACAACATAACAATATTGGTGCTAAAAGTGGGCTCGCCACTGTAAAACAAAGGGTGGGGGTTGAAGTCCGTTACCTATTGTTATAAGTCATCTGCCTAGCCTTTTCCCAACTATATTGGGGTCGGCTTCCAGTCAAACCGGATTTAGCTGAATACCAGTATTTTATGCGGAGCGGCTGCCTACCAGACCTCCACAACCCAGTAACTGGGTAACACGGTACTTCATGGCAAGACTGGAGTCAGATTTACTGGCTTCTGACTATCCGTAACGACTGCCAAAGATCTACAAATGACAGCCGGGACCAACGGCTTAACGTGCTTTCCGAGGCACGGAGGAAACTCGGTATGTTAAGATGGTCACCCATCCACAGACCAACCTTGGCAAGCGTTGCTTAACCTTGAAGGTCGACCCGTGCGGCTGTTATTATTTAGCCACGAGCTCCTCACAGATAACGATTGACATGCGAATGTTACCTATTGTTATAAGTATCGACAAAAAATACGTTCTAAACTACAAAAATAATACGAGTAGCTATATGATAGCAAATAATTTCTGTAGTACTAGCTTCTGCTAGCAGAAGAGAAAAACAGAGAAGTTTTTAAAGTTATTTTTCTATATTTATTGTTACACAAAATGTCGTATATACTGGATAGTTTCAATTCAATATGAAGGGACTTGTGAGTGACGTCACACGCCATTAGTGCTGTCTCTGTTTGTCAAAGATTTTTAAGCAGTATCTCTTAACTGCGTCTTGTCTGCTGTCTAGGCTTTGAGAAATGTAATTAAAAAATCAAATACTCTAAATCCCTTACTTATTCAGAACATTGTCTATCAGTATACTAAGTTTGAATTAAATCTGATAAGCGGTTAAGACGTATGGAGGTAACAAACAAACGGAATATATTTAAATTGTAAATAGTTCTCGAAATAGAAAATTAGTTCTCGGCCTGATTAAAACTATAATAACTGTCTACTTATTACGGTTCTTGAGATACAGCCCACTGACTGACAGACAGACGGACGGACGGATGGACGGACGGACAGCGGAGGCTTAGTAATAGGGTTCCGTTGTTACCCTTTGGGTATGGAACCCCTAAAACTTTAGTAGAATTGGCCCTCTGGAGCTTTAGACAAAGAGTCAAGATTGTCAATAAGTCCAAAATGCATGGGATTGACGTGATTGTGGCTCCTATTCTCAAAGCTGTTAGAAAAACGACCTGTGAGCAAAGCGAACTTTTCACAAAACGTCCTGTGAGCAAAACGAACTTTTCGCAAAACGTTCTGTGAGCAAAACGAACTTTTCGCAAAACGTTCTGTGAGCAAAACGAACTTTTCGCAAAACGTTCTGTGAGCAAAACGAACTTTTCGCAAAAGGTCCTGTGACCAAAACGAACTTTTCGCAAAACGTTTTGTGAGCAAAACGAACTTTTCGCAAAACGTCATGTGAGCAATACGAACTTTTCGCAAAACGTCCTGTGAGCAAAACGAACTTATCGCAAAACGTCCTGTGAGCAAAAAGAACTTTTCGCAAAACGTTCTGTGAGCAAAACGAACTTTTCGCAAAACGTCATGTGAGCAATACAAACTTTTCGCAAAACGTCCTGTGAGCAAAACGAACTTATCGCAAAACGTCCTGTGAGCAAAAAGAACTTTTCGCAAAACGGCCTGTGAGCAAAACGACCGATTCCCAAACGTGCTATTAACAGAACGTTCTATTGGCAATGTACAAAGGGTCCATTCGACAAATTTTTAAGCAGCGTTCGTATTCGTGTCTCGGTCTCAATTTGTTAAAAGAACCTCAATTTCCGTACATTTTTGACAGCTTGCGACTGAAGTGCGAATGCGAACTTCGCTAAAAAACGAGAAGAATTGACTCTCAGATAATTATGATGATTATTTTTCCGACCCAAATATCGACCAATAGAATTGCACCATTCGACGTCACGTGGTACAACCTACATGGTATTATACTGATAATTTTTTGAAAATTTTCTCTGGTAGTTTTATTCATTATGAAATTCTTATTTGTTGACTGTTCATTTCATCTCATGGTGCAATTCTATTGGCCGACATTTGGGACGGAAAAATAATCCCCCGAATACCACACGAGCTTCAAAATTATCTGGCATTTCCCGATAGGTTCCCTGCAAACAAATAAAGTCGTCAAGTTTTTCAGGTTAAAAAATCACGAGCGCGAAGCGCGAGTGATTTTTCCTGAAAAATACCCGATAATTTTGAAGCTCTTGTGGTATTATAAGTGAAAATTTAATATCTGTTTTAGATACGACACGTGGTCAATGCTTATATTTTGTCATTTCGACAATCGCTGGTAGAAGTTTATCTACTAAATCTAGAGACCCTGAAAGACAAAAAAATTATTTAAACCACAGAAATATATAAAAATTCAGTGTCTTTCCTCATACATTTAAAATTTAACAAAACCGACAGTTTTACTTTATTCCAAAATTTTCTTTAAAATAATAGAGACAGGACAATGTTTAGTTGGAGTATTTGAATGAATAACTTTGAAGTCAGCCCTTTTTAGGGTTCCGTTCCCGAAGGGAACCATTTTACTGTCCTCATAAGTCTCTACTGTCCTACAGTCCGTCCGTCTGTCGGTCCATCCGTTCGTCCGTCCGTTTGTCTGTCAGCAGGCTGCATTTCAAGAACCGGTAGACTGTGTAAATTTTTGGAGTGTGTATTTCTATTGCCGCTTTAACAACAAGACACAAAACTTAAATTTTATTAAAAATTAAAGAAGGGTCTCATATAAGAAACGTGCTTTCTTGGCTTATTTTGCGGGACCCTTCGTGTGCGAGTCCGACACGCACTTGGCCGATTTTTTATTTGATCGCAACGGACCTTTCCCCTTTGTTTTTATAGTAAACGACTGACTACGCGCTATTTACTTTACGACCTTTCTAAAATAAATCGTGGTGGAGCAGAGCCACCACGCTTGCTCTACAACTGGTGCATTCAAAATATTTATTTGGCATACATATTTTAACTTAAGGGCCATGTGTTGACGTTCAAGTTTTGTCGGTACTCGATGTGAGGTTATAGACGAGTGACATTCTGCCAGCGGTAGCGTGGCGAAGGCGATTGTCAAAACGTCAAAGATGTATGTATGGGATTGACAAACGCTGTCGAAATGTCACGTGACGTTTCGACAGCATCCTGAATTAAAAAAAAAAAATATCTATCACTAAGAACGACTAAAAAGTTCTAAAAAAACAAAGACTTTTCAAGCAGGTCGTTGGAGACCTTAAGCGGCGGAAATATAGTAACCATATTGGTAATTATATTTTCGAGCCGTTCCAAACAGCCTTTTCAAAGAATTTTCGCTGGTTGACACTTCCCATGACCCAAGAGCTGGCTTTTACTTTGGGCAGAGATAAAGCATTGCCATTCAACGTGGCAATGCCGCCAGTCTCTCGGGCACATTACCAGCTGACAGCGTTGAGGATGAATTTTTTGATGCTATATTTTAGTTTAGTATACTTGTTAGTTTTAGTTATTATATATAAAATGTATAGATAGATAATAAAGTAATAATAATTGTTGGAGACATTAAATTTCTGGAACACCTTGTACAATACTAGAAATAAACAAGTTTGCGTCTACCTATATTATATTTATTTAGATGTGATAATTACAGAACATATTAGTACCTTTCGTAATGAATACTTACGAGTAATTAATTTAATAAACGGCCATAGTAATGACTCACCTTTTTCAAGTAGGTATTGTCCCTCGAAATTAATACCTTAACGTGTCTCTTTCAGCGTAAATACGATACAATTAGATTTTATGAATGTATGAGTTTATAAAAACGCAACTATAACCTCTGGTTTTATCCCTTTACATAGCAATTAATTACCTCGTATTCTCGGTAGTTTTGCAAAATTAACGGTGTCGAATGTCCTTGAAGCGTTCTTTCATAACTTAACCCGTAGTTTAAAAGTTATAATCTTCTAACCGGGATTTGTTGAAACTATAGTGTACCTATAATAATCTTATAGCAATAATATATTATAATAAAGATACGCTGACGGTTACAAATTAGTATCATAATGCGTATTCTTATACGTTATGTGGCGAGCTTAGTAATTGCTCGCGTGTGTATTATAAGTTAAAATAATATGTCCATATTATTCTTTATGAATGTTACTCGTGTTATTATCGTAATAAATAATGATACACAAATGTATAATTTACAGTTAAACTAAATATAAGGGGTAACGTTAAGGTTCATATTGTTTTGTTGGTTGGTTAGACTATTCTCGGTAGTATGCGCTGGACGGAGTCTTTGATTTAGAAAATTTACATGTTTATTAGTAGGTTAGCTGTTTGAAACTGGCCACAGATCAGACAGAGATGCGAAAACCGCTTTGTAAGGCACTTTTCTCATCTCTGGCGACCAGCGAGCAGCGAGTAAGACGAGCGAGCAGCAAGGAAAATGTAGACATAAATTGTCTTTGATATACTGTAAATTCCATTAAAATATGCCCGATGGTTTTGCTCCGATTGCCGTTTTTATGTCCGTGTTAGACCTAACTTTATGTTGAACTAATAAAACACAAAAATTTAATTTTTCAAATTATTAAAAAAAATCGTCTAATGTAACTTATATTTTTTTCCCAAAAAATACGTCTAGCCGTTAAGACGTGATTCTCATTTTAAAATCAGCTACTCTCAGGCATCTCCGCCTTAAAATAAAGCTCAGAGCACACTTATTGTGGTAGTGACGATTCCGCGGCAATGTGTCTGCAGAAGCTATTGATAAGAAGTAATGGGACTAAACGTATACGAGCGCGTTTCGAGTAAGTTGGTCTGCAGGCTTTACTTTGCAGTTTCGGAATACGACGCTAGTTGTTGTTCTAGCCGCGGGATCAGAAATACATACTCTGAGAAAAAAAATACTATCTACCTATTACAGTTCATGGGGTATAGCCCACTGACAGACACACGGACGGACGGACAGCAGAGCTTTATTAATGGTTCCGTTGGTTACCCTTTGTGTACGGAACCCTAAAAACTAGATTTTAAAAATTGATAAAGAATAAATATATCTTCCACTAAAAGCGGACGCTTCATCAAACTTAACCCTAAAATTCTGTATGCAAATTCGATACTGTATTTTTTTTATTTTTACAAACCAACGTAATAGTTTGTGGTCTGACAACCCTACGGCTGATAGCCAAAATGTTTGGACATGGTATTTACCCTTCTCGGCATTCGAACCCCGTACCCATCGGACCGAGAGCCCACTACTATAATTATGTTCAATATAAGCAGTTCCATATGTTATTAACATGTTTTTTCGTTGATGAAATAAAATTATAATAACAATAAAAAATATTATTGTCATGTGAATTCCAGGTTGGATGTTTGAAGTTTTGGTAATAACTTAGAACTGTTTTTTTTCGAGTTCGTTCTGTTTTCAAATCTTTTGTTTATTTCAAAGTTTTAAATCCCGCTTGTACCAGCTAAAGTTATCTTTTAACTGCGTCTTACTTCCTAACACGAGGTTCAGTAGAGATAGGGGTCATTATTCATATATCGAGCACCTAAAAGAAATTGTATATTCTAATAATGTAACATGCTCTGTATCTCTACTTTTTGGATTAAATAAATTTATATATGATTATTTATTTATTTATAGATACATATTTTATACTCACAAAATTACTCCGGTTTAACAACTAACACGGAGATTAGAGATTAAATACTTTGGTTTGTGCAAGGGGGTTTAACTACCAAAAATCTAACTTAAGTACAAGTCTCTCTGTTTTCGTCATTTGCCTAACCATTGAGAGTTCTAATTCTATTCATTTTCTAGCAATATTCCCATTCGCATGTCAATCGTTATCTGCGAGGAGGCTAGATAATAACAGCTGCACGGGTCGATCTTCAAGGTTAAGCAACGCTTGCCAAGGTTGGTCTGTGGATGGGTGACCATCTTAACATAGCGAGTTTCCTCCGTGCCTCGGAAAGCACGTTAAGCCGTTGGTCCCGGCTGTCATTTGTAGATCTTTGGCAGTTGTTACGGATAGTCAGAAGCCAGTAAATCTGACTCCAGTCTTGCCATGAAGTACCGTGTTACCCAGTCGACCACAATATAGTTGGGAAAAGGCTAGGCAGATGATGATGGTGATGTCAATCGTTATCTGTCAAAAATGTATCTACTTAAAATAAAGGCTTTTTGACAGTTCGCGACTGAAATGCGAATGCGGACGTCAAAAACTTCTACACCGATTTTCATGCTGTTTTCACCAATGGATAGAGTAGTTCTCAAGGAAGGTATGAATTTATTTGGTCTAGAAAAAAAAATAGGGATCCTTAAGAAAATTGTAGAGCGAACGAAGTCGCGGGCGAAGAGCTAGTCTATAATAAATTCAGCAGATAAGGTAAGACTTAGCTCCTATTCTTTCTATCGATTAAATTCTATTCAACAAAACAAACCAGTTATCACACCCATAGTGTTTCTGTTGAGGGTTTGCTGGGAATCAAAGCGGGTATAATGTAAGCAATTAGTCTACAATATTCATATACAGACAATTTGCTAGATTATACACTACAACCCTGCTTTGTACTGACGGTAGTGTATTGGCTTCAAGTAATATTAGTACATACCGCTTGTTTTCAGTGAAAAGGGGACGTTTATTGGCAGTTATCTTTGTTTCAGTTGGTAAAGTACATTTGAAAAAGCTCGTGAATAAATAATAACAGCCGCACGGGTCGATCTTTCAGGTTAAGCAACGCTTGCCAAGGTTGGTATGTGGATGGGTGACCATCTTAACATACCGAGTTTCTTCCGTGCCTCGTAAAGCACGTTAAGCCGTTAATCTCGGCTATCATTTGTAGATCTTTGGCAGTCGTTACGGATTGTCAGAAGCCGGTTAATCTGACTCCAGTCTTACCAAGATGTACCGTGTTACACATTTAAAGGGTTGTGTAGGTCTGGTAGGCACCCGCTCCACGTAAAACACTGGTATTTAGCTGAATCTGGTTCGACTGGGAGCCGACCCCAATATAGTTGGGAAAAGGCTAGGCAGATGACAGTTGTCATTGGATAGATGCAGTGGGCTGACGTTGTTAGAAGACTAAAATGGCAACGAGTATAAAAGCAAACTTCAACTCTATTTCTCCTATAGAAAACCGTGGCAGCAGTTGCTAAAACTTTGTAAATACACAACATAACAATAGTTAGGAAAAGGCTAGGCAGATGATGATTTGTAAAAGATATTTATTTTGCAAATAGGTCACAAGTAATGCCAGGTACTCTATCGGTCGTTCATATCTCCGTTTTAAATTAACCAATGGCGTTATGACATGTTTGTCAGCGTTAATGGACAGATAAACGACCGATAAAGTGCCTCAGAAACTAAGCACAAGTCACCTGTCACTCTTTTTTGTGTTGGTATCTCTGAGCCAAACACCCTGAGGAGAAACACTAAAGTAAACTTAGGGGTCACAGTCTCACCTCTGCCCTGACATTAATTACACTATGTAGGATTAATAAAAACAATTCCAACTGAATTGAGAACCTCTTCCTTGTTTGAAGTTGGTTAAAAAGTAAACATTTTATAATTATCTTATAATTAAGAATATAGACTAATGTAATTTATATTTTTTTGCAAAATATTACGGCTAGCCATTTAGACGTGATGCTCATTTTAAAATCAGGTACTGAGAATCCTCCTGTCTGCTTTAACGAAACACTAGGAATACCATATCCACTGCCAAACATGGCGATCTAACAAATTGGCATTCACTGAGGACCTCATGTTTCAGTGTGCCATAAAATTGACAACATTCAAGGGTGTAGTTAAATCTAATTGAAAAACGGTTGGCCATTTCATTCCCAGTCCCTTTCCTTCAAGAGTAACCTAACTAATAATATAAATGTTAAAGTGTGATTGTTTGTATCACTCTCACTCCTAAATCGCCGATCCGATATTGAAAATTTTGTACAGAAATAGATGGGACCTTGGAGAGGGTTATAGGCTACTTTGAGACGAGCGAAGCAGTAAAAGCTACGATTAGTAGAGAGATAAAACCACTTACATATTCTCGGTACTTATGCGTTGTACAGAAGCATGCATTCAAATAGTTTTTGCTCTCGACTTTGTATGCGCATGTCCCGTTTTACCCGTTCCCGTAGTAATATCTGGAAATCCTCTCTTAGTGCTCCCAGACACTCAACAAGGAAACTACATGCCAAAGAGGTTCGAACTTTTTTCTAAACCGACCTAGCCCCCCGCCGCCATATATTTTTTTCAAAGTTGCGGCGCCATATCTAATATTCATATTTAGGTAGAGGACACTTAAACAAAAAAAAAATGTTAGAAACATGATGCCCTAAAGTATCACGTTACCGAGATAATTATATAAGAAAACTAGTTGACCCGCGCAACTTCGTCTGCGTCACAATTTTCATTACTGCTCCTCTCCTATTGGTTTTAGCGTGAAGAAATTCTTCTTCCTCAATAAATGGGCTATCTAACACTGACAGAATTTTTCAAATAGGACCAGCAGTTCCTGAGATTAGCGCGTTCAAGCAAACAAACAAACTCTTCAGCTTTATATATTAGTATAGATATTCTAAGTAGTTTTGGCTGCGCATTGTCTGTCAGTCACTCAATTAGTCAGTAATGGAAGAATGTTAAATATTTTATTATGTAAGTAGACTTAGGTGTATCTACCAGTATTCAGTATATTCACATTCTGAGAATATCACGCGTGTAGTACGCGCGATAGATAGAAACGTTCTGGATTGTGGAATAACAAGAAGTGGGTAACTTATCAAATGGATCGGCTGACCTACATGTGTGGTGCAGGCTTTACATCGCAGAATGTATTTAAATGTAGCCATTTGTACCGTTTTCATTGCATTGTGAACGTACTGAAAGTTCATTTCACAGTCTTTACATTAAGGTGGTTGCGCCAGGGTAGCCCGCGAAATTCAGATATTTTTATGTTTTTTGAAATTTGCCAGTCAGTGTGAAGCTGTATGTTGAACGAAATACGATTCGCGGCCGTAACGCGTATTGTATATAACTTTGGTTCGGTTTTCTTACTTTTTAAAAATATGTATTTTTTTATAATAAAAAAATAAAAACACGGGTAGCGGAGTGGCGCGAAGAGGTGTAGGAGTTAGCTCCGTTTGTATGCACGAGGTCATTGGCATATACAGGGTTATTTGTAAAACACCAGCAACCTCTTAGGCAGTGAAAGTACACATGATTATAAGCAACTTTTACTTTGGGAAAACTCCGAAATCTCGAGAAAAATATCAGCTGTTTCATACAAAATGCAATATTTAGCCAATGAAAATGTATGAAACAGCTGATATTTTTCTCGAGATTTCGGAGTTTCCCCAAAGTAAAAGTTGCTTATAATCATGTGTACTTTCACTGCCTATGAGGTTGCTGGTGTTTTACAAATAACCCTGTATACAAGCCTTAACACACGTGTCTAGCCTCTACGAGCGCCGCGATGGGTTTGCGCCTTAATACTATGGGAAAATGATAATGGGACGTAGACAGAATTTCAGATTTGCAAATCCTTTAACTTATGAGTTAACAGTGACATATTCGCACGACGAGAAAGACATAAATACATAGGATGTATCCTAATACATCTTCTAAACAACTTCACTAATATAGATCTTTGATCAGGTTTTGATACGGAACCCTAATAAACACTCTACTCCACTTGCCTTTAATTGATCGATCGCATTTTATTTTGACGATGTAACACGAAAAACTGTAATGAAGCAATTGGCTCGTTCGATATTTGAGCTGTTATTTTTTAACGTATAATTAGATTTCCTCCCGAACTCTGTCATTGGGGTGAGGAGGTCAGGTGCCCAAGTCGCTTCATGTAAAATACAGGTATTGGTTAATTCGAAGCTAAACCCTGCATATTGGTATCAAGCTGTTGGTACAGATTGATAGAATTAGGGCTAACGCGAAAAAATAAAGAAGTTACCGCGATTTTCCATCGACATTTTAAGACCTATCGACTATACCGTACCGGACGTGGCTACTCACAATATTAACCTACATATATACACACAGGTACACAGTTATGTATACTAAGAAAGTAAGTTGCTAATTAAGTGAGAAGCGCAACAAGCTCGATAGAACACTCGTTTGTGAACATAAGGCAACTTTTTAATCAACCGCACATATAAATATAGCTTTTAAATGAATGAGATAAAGTTGAAATTTAATTACAACGTTAACGTTACTCCTGCTGCGCTGTACGGACATGCATGTATTTTAGTTTTCTGTGTCTTTTAAGTTAACTCAAACCTGTTGACTTTCAGTCGGGTTAGGACAACTTAAATGTCATAAATATGGAAAGTCTGTTTGCTTACTAACCCATTTATCCCCGAAGATACTTAAGGAAAGTTTTTATTGAAATCGATTCTTGTTAGCTTCAAAATATGCCTGTTCTATCAGAGATGTTAAACCAGAAGGCGGATTGTTTTGACTCTGATTCTACACGACAAAGCTGAAGTTTAGGTTTTTTATCAGCTTCGGGAGACTTGAGTTAAAATGAAGTGTACCTACCTAGGTAAGCTGGAGAGACTTGCATACCTAGTAAGTCGCTCATGATCTTGCTATAATAAGATTATTAATTCCAGTAGGTAAAATGACATTTCCAGTGTTGCAGGTTTTTAGTCCCAAATAAATAGTGATGAGGTAGAATCAAGTTTTTACAATTAAAAGTTAGTCGAGATTACATTTTAAATAAAACAATAAAACTTTTAAAATAAAAGACGTAAAAAAATATTTGAAGAAGGCCTGAAGGAAGTGACGCCTGAAAATTGGAGACAGTGCATCAACCATGCCATAAAAGTCGAAGACAAAATGTGTCAACTCGACCACATCATAGATGAATATGTGGATTCATTTGTTAATCGGAATCAGATACATTTGTATCTGATTCCGATTTTGAATCGGAGTCGGAATCAATAGCAACCGTAATTAATAAAAACGTATAAAATTACTTGTATTTTCCCGATGTTCTAGTGTTAATTCCTCTGAATCTCTTTATACATTTTTTTTCCCAGTTTTTGTAATAATTTTGTAGTGACAAATTTTAATATGCTGGTAAGATCCATATTTCTAAAATCGTATTATTTAATACGGTATGTATTAAATATTTACAATAAAAAAAAAAAACGCTTTGATACCTAATAAAATAAAGCATGGCTAAATGTCTAAGTCTATTGATTGCCGAACATCACTATTGTAGCGGGTCACCCTTTTTTGTATCAGTGACAGTTGCACTTGTCATTTTACTGACTGGAATTAATAATCGTATTTTAGTCTATCTGTACTATTTCCTTGTACCACCGCACATGACTAACTTTAAGAGTAATCAGTGGGTACCCACTTCCCACGTTGTGTACTCTTTTTATTCACGCGAATGTACCTACAATGTTTCTAACGTGGCCCTGTTAATAACGTTCATTTTATTCGTTTTAGTGGACATGGTGCGTTGGCCCTCCCGCTCCGTCATAGAGTAAACAAGCCCGCCATTAGGTATATTTGTTGTTATACCAATTAAATGTGACTCATGATGCTATAAACGCGGAGGTTCCGATGACAGCGATCGTAGTGTTTAATGAACTGTTGCGATTTTTTAGGTCAGGACAATCTAGATAGCATTGTTAATGAGATTCAGTTTGAGATTAGAGCTTCCTAGTTCCTACCTAGCCGTTATATTAGAATACATTCAACGGCGTTTGGCGATGACCTGGTGAGGTTAGGTTAGGTTGACGTGAGCGGTTGCTGTGCTGCCACACGCGGGGAGGCCGACGTCCAGCAGTGGACGTCTTTCGGCTGATACGAAGATCATGATAATGATGTTTGCTAAATCTGAATTGAGAATTCGAAGTGAGAACTTGTCCAATTCTACTTTACTATTTGAATTGGTCAGCCTTTAGCATTAGAGAGCAATCAATGTTAATTCAAAATCAAATACCTTCATTTTCTTCAAGAATCAAAATACAATATCTCAACATATTCCTCAAAAGCTAAGGATGCCTGTCCATTTGCGCGGAACGAGGCAGCGGAGCGGAGAAACGGAGAAATTTTAACCAATGATATTGCATAAAATCTCCGCACCAAGTGAGTCACTGACATTTTTACTGACATGATTTGTTAATATTTCTCCGTTTCTTCATTCCGCTGCGCTTACCACCCTTTAAAACCTACATCTGAAGACATAAGCGTCAAAAAAATCAAGAAACTCTATAATACCATTGCTTCTTATTTTAAACATAGCAATCAATGCGCGCGTTTTAAATAATACTCGTAGGCAATTACCATTGCAGTCCCATCGAGTCCCATCTATTTAATTATTTACTCCTTGTTATTATTATACATGAATCAATTTATCCGAGCGCGGCGCGCGAGCGACTGCATATTTTTCAATTACGTCAATTTAAAATAATACATAATTTGCTATTGTGAGTCAGTGGGAGCATTGTCAGACGAATGTGGAACTGTGGACATAAGTAGGTACGAATAGTGCTGATTTCATATATCAGTGTGGATACAAATGTCGTGTTCATGTGGCGTGGCGAAATGTCACGCGTGTTGGAGGGCCCCGGGTTATGGAGTCGTGGTGGTCTGATTGATTTGAATCGTGTTTTATAAAGTGCCGAGATATCAAAGCCTTCGTTTGGTGGTTATAAGAATACAATAAAAAAAAAATTAAATAACATAGGTACAGCTTTTCCTATGTTCTTAACGATTTTAGATACAGTTTTAATATACGTATCTGTATGTCTCCATGAACCGTAATTTCTAATTGAGCACTTTCCTGAAGAACTCTTAATAAGTTCGTCATAAAGATTTCCAAAAAAACTATTGGACACGTATTTTTTCTTTTTTTCACGTTAACTTTACAATTAAGTGCGTTGAGAACTCGCGTGACGTCACATTTCAGTACTGTTTTTTACTAAAATGTGACGTCATCAGCCACCACTCATGAACTTTGATGCCCTTTAACATTATCCAATTTTTATAGTTTTGAAATGCCAAAAATAAGTGTCCGAGATTTTTTCAAAATCGTACAGACGGACTAAATTACTTAATTATATTTTTTTTATCTAGGTAAGTACCCAATTGTTTAAATAAAGAAATACAATCTGAGACTTTCGACGTTGTTCATTTGCAGTCTTAATATACTTCCAGTCTTCTAGTATGGGCGTCGGATCAGAACATGTCCTAAAACCACTGTTGCTTATTTCATACCTAGTTGACTATTTTCATTACTGCTCCGCTCCTATTGGTCTTAGCGTGATGATATATAGCTTATAGCCTTCCTCGATAAATGGGCTATCTAACACTGAAAGAATTTTTCAAATCGGACCAGTAGTTCCTGAGATTAGCGCGTGCAAGTAAACAAACTCTTCAGCTTTATATATTAGTATAGATCTATATCTCAATCAGTCAGTAACGGAGGAATCTATATTCCTCCGATACTGACTGATTGAGTGAATGACTGACTGAGAACGCACAGCCGAAACTACTGGTCGCAGAAAATTTTGGCATGTAGTTTCCCTACACTCCAACAAACAAACAAACAAACTCTTCAGCTTTATACAGGTTATTTGTAAAATACCAGCAACCTCTTAGGCAGTGAAAATACTCATGATTACAAACAACTTATAATTTGACACCAACCCCGAAAACTCGAAAAAAATATCAGCTGTTTCATACATTTTCATTGGCTTAATATTGCATTTTGTATGAAACAGCTGATTTTTTTTTCGAGTTTTCGGGGTAACCCTGTATATTAGTATAGAAATATAGATTATTACATCATCTTTCGAATTACAATAGTTTTAGAAACATTAAACTTCAATCACTTCACCTAACAATGTTACAGAAAGAAACTAAACCCCAGAGTAGAGTCCCATCTAAGCTCTTAAATGGAATACTCACACGTTCATACGTTTCCTCCATCACCGAATTAGTGAGCGAGGGGAAATAAACGTCTGCAATTAGATGTTCCCCGGCGTCGCGTGTGGCTTCCGATTGGTTACTGTCGCGCGACGAGTACGCGTGTGTTACATGCATAGCGAGTGACGACTCCATGCACTTCCTATTCTGGGGCCGTGTTTTTAAGGTGGAGCTATCAAAAACGTCTCAAGAAAAAAGACATACTGTAGTGAGATTTCATAACATAAATTTAAAGGTTACATGTCCTCGCTAGAGGATGCAATTGACCTGAGAAAATATAAACAAACAAACAAACGAACAAACTATCTGCTGTAGAGTATAGATTGCAGACTAACACAGATAAAAAAAAAAATTGTACGTAAACCTAAAAAAAAAATCGCTTCTGTACATTTAAATTCTACAATTTAACATCACTATTTCTCTAGTGATGTTACTTTCCGGTTCTGAATAAGTAAGTATTACTTTACATACATTGTCGAGTTCCCTGCTCCGTTCAGATCAGCAGTCGTATACAGGTCTCACTAAACTTACTTGCTGCTTGGTGTAAAACGACCTAAGCGCCGACTCAATAGGTTTTATTGACTTTTTTCAAAGAAAAAAGATTTCCTTTTTCTTTTCGAATCGATGGTTAACTCCTTAGATAATTTGGGCTAGCTATATTAACTGCAGCATCGGTGGTATTCATGAAATCTTCAAAGTACAGTTATACAGGTACTGGTATTAGGCACGTGGGACATTCCAATGGCTCACGATTTAATAGGGTCATCACGTCATTCACATCGGATTTCCGACGAATCTACAAAATTAAGAAAATAAAAATTGTGAAGACGCTGACAAATTCTGAACATAGCACTATTGAAAATTACTCCTAAGGCCGCGGACACGAACTTAGCGGCGCGGCGGGCGGCGCGGGCAGTTACATTATACATCTCTGCATTTGAAGCGCAGCGCGTTCAACATCAAATGCAGAGATGTATAATGTAACTGCCCGCGCCGCCCGCCGCGCCGCTGAGCTTGCGTGCGCGGCCTTAGAGTCGTTTAAACTGAATATTCAAAGCCCATATGTCTAAAATAATTAAAACATAGGCTAAATTAAAAAAAAAACACAAGTCCGTTTCATTTGCACATAAAATAACGTAGATAAGTTAAAATTCCACGCTCCACTAAATTGGCCAGAAAAAAGCAGAAGCTCGAGATCCATTGTCAAAAAAAAGAAAGTAATCGATAACACAAGTATGAGACACCCACAACTCACCCATCTCATATAAATATCTAAGTACTCCATTTTGAATAAATATACATACCTAAACATAGTATTACATTGTCTGTCTGTACACCCCGCTTCTGTATTTAGTTTATACCGAGCATTTAACTTTAATTACACAATTTATATTCAACTTGCAATGAAGTCTGCCGTTTTATTATTTATTGAGCGTATTAAAACAGAGGATGCTATGTTTCTGTTATGTTTAAAAGGTCTAAATTGACATTAAATATAGCGGGGATTTTTTGATGGTTTGGAACTTTTGTGTTTTGTGGGACATACCTTTTAGACGTAATAACGTCTTATATATATCGATGAAAGCCGGTTGCGCGCACGAAAAATCGTCAAGCGATAGAGAGGATCGATGGGCCTAAGCGTTCGGCTTTATTGTTAAGAATTCAATTGCTTTCTTATAACGTTAATCACGTAAAATTATCGTCCGTAGACCGAATTTACAGACAACCATTTTTTTTCAAGATCTCAGACAACCAATCTTCAAATGGCTCCTTCCGCTCAGGGCTGAGCAGAAGGGAGTATCAGACTCTTACTCACACGCGTTTGACCACTGTCTCATCTGATGGTAAGCGATTATGTGGTCGAAGTTGGAGCACGCCAGCCATTTCTCCGTTTCTCCGCTCCGCTGTAATGAACAGGCACCCTTAGCCTTCTGATATTGGTATGTTCAGGGCATTTACGAGTACCTAAACACGTCTTTGGCCATCCTTATCTCAAACAAATTTGAAATTTACTTTTCAAATTGACCCAGTGATTTTCAATATCTACTGATTTTTGTTAAAATCAAATCCCTACTATTTATTCTGACCCAAATCCTGCCATAAAATTAATGGTGAATGCATTAAACGTATCGTTATTTTACATTAAGGTTTCATGACTATGTGGCAGTTTGAGTAGGCCCTTCGTGCCATCTCACATGGCCAGCTCCTAGCGCGGGCAGTTTACTGAGCCTCCTAAGATAGGTCTGAGCTATGCGATCATTTATTCATGCGTACCAACGGCCCGGACAGGTCCACTCAAATCTGCATAGCTCTTTCCCCAAAAGGCCATTCCAGATAGTTACTGTACTCGTACGTTGTTCTTATTTAATCTGATTCTTGAAAACATGTTGGGTACAGCGAGCTTTTGGTGAACGAAGCTGTACCTACTACATTTTTTTTTATGAAAGGACCTTTAAAAAATATAGTGGTTGTCTTCATAATTGGGCCCTGAATAGTAAAAGAACTGATTTTAAAATGACACGTCACCATTAATTGATTATTTTTACTACCCGGTAAGAAAACGATTTCATTAGAATCTTTTGTAAGGTTGCAGAAGACCTATAATTTCCAGAAAATGTATGGTACCTTTTTTTTTGTGTGTAGAAATCGAAAACATTTCGAAAAATATGGCCCACTTGTTGGAGTGTCCCAAGTGCCCTACACCTGCACCATTGAGGACCTGATGAACGCCACTGATGCCGCTGTGAACATGGCCTACTGGGCATAAATATTTAAGGTTCACCATAGACTCGAAAAGAAGAAAAAGAAAACTTTCCATTTTATAACATCCAGAGTTGTTAGACCTACTAATACTTCCTTCATTGGTATATATCTAACAACTGAACCGAACAATATTCCGTGATTATTTTCATTACACTTTCTTTCAGAAAAAAAGGGAACATTTTTGAGAAGTATTAATAAATCAAAAGCCTAACTGTCATACGTACTTTCGTAGCTGGAAAGGACCTGAAAGTTATTTTTTCTCGTTTGTTTTTGATCTGGAATGAAAGTAGGTACAGGTCAGAGCCTAGCTTAACGTGTTGCTTCGTTAGGCGACAACGGAACGTCGGACAAACGTCAACATGTGCTTTGGGAGGCGTGCATATTTTGAGTCGCTTTTGCAAGAGCCGGATTAAGCCCTCGTTCGAAAACTAATAACGTTAAGAACAATTTTTACTGTGAATCTATTCTATTTATACTTCTATACTATTTTAATGTGAACGTTTGGATGAATGGATTTTTGTTACTCAATGATGTCAGAACGGTTGGACATTTACACACAAATTAGCACAGAGGTAGAATATGGAGAATTTTTTCTTGGGATGATTATCGACATTCACGCGGGCAGAGCCGCGGGTGGCAACTAATGTTTTATAAATTATGTTAAGCTAGGCAAAAACAGGCAAAAAAACCACACAGCAGTGCTATTCTGTAAACAACTGTTTAGATATCAAGCTTCATCTGAGTGAAAAGCTCACTAAGTGAACTCACAATATAAGTCTTGTATTAATACGAATTTGATATCTCTCCTCGGAGTCCGCTGTCGAGACACGAAAATGTTGTTACAGAAGCTATTCTGTAACAATTTCAGATTTGAGTGGACCTGGCCAGTCAGCGTAAGCCTTGGTAGCCGAGTAGCTCAACTTTGATCCTAGAAGGAGCTCAACGACTCGAAGAATAATGCCAATGAAAGGACATTTGGGTAGTACTCAAACAGCCAGACATCGTTTAAAAAATACTTGACAAAAAAAAAAAAACCAATATTGTAAATTGCTTTTCTGTTCCGAAACAAGGTCATATTTTGCCTGTCAGGTGATAGGTCCCACAAAACAGAATAGGTAATTGTAAAGTAGCTCGTTTTCAACGAGACTATAGAATTCAGTAATAAGTGATAATTGTGCCAATACAAACCAATCCTGGTTTAATGGTGCAATAGAAACTCAAAACTGTACACTAACTGTATTAAAGAAAAAAAAAAAAAAAAGTAGAATAGAAGCGATAAGTAGAATTCCGTAATCTTACAAGTGTAAGAATTTGATCGAAAGTCAAAAGAATTCGAAGAGAGAATGGAGAAGTCCAGAATTTCCTGTAAATATTTTCCATCAAATCGTAGGTATACCTAGCAAACATAATATTATCGTTTGCAACAATGTGTAAAAAAAGCTTTCTTTTTTTTCAACATATTTTATGCAAACGTAAAAGCCGTTTATGGCGCATTTACATTAAGTCGGTTAGACCGTATTCGGCTGCAGGCCGTATTCGGTCACCGATTAATATAAACAGGTATTCGTTTGGCCGTATTCGGTTTGGCCGTATTCGGTCGAGCCCGTTGTCGGTGTCGAGTGCGCCGTGCGTGCGTGTGACTGTTCAATATACAATCGCCGCATATCAAGTCGCCGAATTCGGTTAACCGACCAATGTAAACAACTCATTTTAGGTAAGCGTTTCAGTTAAACCGAATGCGGCCGCCGCCTTCGGTGACCGACCTCAAACCGACCTAATGTAAATGAGCCATTATTCTGCCAAAAAAAGACGACGAAAAAAACGTGAAGGTTAAAATATTTGTTACTACTCAAACTTATTAATTACGTACTTACTTTTCCCGAAAGTCTGCTCCGGTGGTCATCCTACAAGAACCGTGCAAGTATTTAACAAAATCCAAACAATTTTGCAAATATTCATAAACATATTTATTTCAATCAACGCAACACACGACAAATACATTAGTTTCCATTAGTTTATAAGAACAATGCATGCCAGAATAAATGGACCATCTAAACAAATAATAGCAACGAATTAAATCGGTCCGTCAATTGGTCAGTGTATTTTATTTGTAAAATTGATCCCGTTGAACTTATCAATTACCTACTTATTTTGCAACAATGTTATGCCTGTGTTGTTTGATACAGATCGTATTAAATTTCTTTCGGCTCAATAACCTTTCACCTTAGCAAAAGCCATTTATAAATGAGCTACTTCAATTAAAATTAAACCTTGCGCTCATTAAAATGAGTAAATTATAAGATTTTGACAAGACAGAAGAAATAAGACAACATTATAATATTACTGAATTTATTAAGATGTATAGGTATATCTAGATAGAAAATACGTTTAACTATGCAAAAAGTAATCAGAATTAATGATTTCAGTATTTTGCTATTGCACTTGAATCGCCACAATTAAATCAAATGCCCGGACCAGTAAGTCATCATTAGTTCGGTACAGTCAGCATCATAAACAAATGAACGCTGCTTAAACTTTCGATAAATATTAATGAACATTTTCCACTTGTAATTCCACATATTTTATTGTGCATTCTACCTAATTATAATGCTGACTCTGCAATTGCGCAGTTATTTTTCTTTTCATCATTATCTGCAAACATTTTTGTGTGCGCATATTTTTTACTCGCATTTCATTAAAACTTTGTTTTCGTTTGCACGCCTCGACTATAAAATATTTTCTCTATTATCTTCATTCTAATCAGTATATTCAATGCTCCGATTCAGTTGTAAACTTTTTTCGTCATAATAAAATTGCAACAATGCACACACAATTTTTTTGCACTCAAGTGTAGATATGTGTTGCTAAATTTATAATAATTAAATAGTGTTACCGGGAGAGCTGCGTGTAATGTGATTTTTGAAATATTTTAAAATAAAGCGGCTCTTGACTGTGTAAGTAAATAACGTGCGACGGTTAATTCCATAATTAATGTTATGACAGAATAATAAAATAATTGACGTAACCAATTATTTATTTACGATGAAGCCACAAGGAGTGTCATTTCCAACTGGTTATTTGAGTAATCTCAATTATTTTAAAAATACAGTGAGTGCCTATGCCACCACTTCTGCCATTAGAATTAAGCGTAATGAGACTTTCATATCATATGTCAGTTGGCAAGTACATTTTGCAACACAATAAGCCGTGCGCAAGAGCCGTGAAGAATCATATTAATAAGTATGCTTTTTATCAATGCGAGCGTGCGAGGAGCGGCTGTTGTACCTCCCAGCTGTTCTAGCGTGAGCCACCGGGTTTTTTTTTAAATTTAATTTATCTAATATCATCTAATTATGTTAATAGATATAATGAAAATGCATCTCGACGGCTGCAACAAACGCGATTCAGTAATAAACATAGATCAATCGTCTCTCTTATCATTTTCATTTGAAAAATAAGTTTTTACTAAGAAAACCAGTGACTTCAATACAACTCTAGCGCAGAATACGAAATTAGATATAATTTTTTATTAATCATAATTTTACTAAACTGAAAATAAATTATTTTGTAACACGTGTTTTTCTGCACTACAGTGTGAGATCGTGTGCACTCGCTTGCAAAGAAACTGGATACATTAAATTATGTATTGCACCTCGATGTATGCAATCAAATAAATTGCTACACAGTGTATTTGAAATTTATTTTCTTAGAATACAAAATATTTTAACGGTTATTACTATGTATTACTGAGACGTTGTTTATTTATTTATTAATTTAAAATATGAATTTGCATTCGAATATAACTGAACTTATTTAATTGGATAATGGTCGGGGTTAGCAATATGTAGAAAAAATAACTTTCAAGAATTGAAATGATAGAAATCTACTTCAAAGAAATGGGTCATGGTATAATACCCACGTAAATCGGTAAACTATCTTCACCATGATTTAAAAAATTGTATTTAAATACTTTGTACTACAATAGGGCAATAAAAGTAATTCTAATAAATAACAGCTTCGTTTTAATGTATTACAATGAATTCCGCAATTAACTTACAATCAGTATAATTATGTATACTTGAAATCATTATTTAAATCTTACCAGCATTGTATACTCGAGTTTTTTATTGAAACTGGTGTACTTTCGTCGAGAGCAGTGTTTGCGAAATATTAATAAAGTACATTTTATTTATTGAAAGTACTTTATTAATATTCTTAAGAGTCTCCAGTCTTGCCGCGAAGTACCGTGTTACCCAGTTAATGGGTTGTGAAGGTCTGGTAGGCAGCCGGTCCGCGTAAAATACTGGTATTCAGCTAAATCCGGTTTGACTGGAAGCCGACTCCAATATAGTTGGGAAAAGGCTAGGCAGATGATGACATACTATTTATTGAAACATAAAATTATACGGATTATATGATAGAAATTTAATATAGCCAAAGCCGGAAGGATGGGAGGCCGTTGCCCTGCAGTAGAACGACCAGAAAAAAATGTTTTGTAAAAAAAATTACAAGTACCTACTTCTTTTTTGTAAGTCATATTATGTAGCTTTTTCTAATGTCTCTTGCTTATAAAAAACCTATGTTTACTAACTGTTAATTTTAATCTCGAGTTCATGTTTAGCAACTATGTAGAATGTAAATCATAGCATAATATGTGTAACTTCATGCTTGCAGTGTGCTTTCTTAGTTATTTTCTTTACTTTTCTAATCTGCTACTGTATTATAACATCTCTTGTTTTCTTTTTCTTAAAGGTAACATCGTATCCCAAGGTAAGATAGCAACATACTACAAGGAAATTGACATTACACATATTAACTTTACAAGTACTCTCAAGAACTAAATATACAATCGCTTCTGGAAAACAACTGACACAAACTTTTTTATGTATTATCATAACAGGAATAGTTTTTTTTTTTGACTTTTTTTACCCGTCTATATTTCCTGGAAATTATTTCTAATATTTCCGAGCAGACTTAATTGCCTTCGCCTGTTTTTTAAATCTCACTTCAAAGTAGTTTTTCCTATTTAAATTATTTGTTTTGTTTTTCAAACGCCTCAAGTATTACTTTTCTTGAATGTCGGGAGATGACGTGCACGCTTCTGGGGCCGACTGTACTTATATGTACGGACAAACAACAATGGATTATTAATATAGTTACACAAAAGTTACGCATCAACGGGCCCCTAGCAAGAAACGCGCGGTGTTTACCGTAAATAATATATTTTTAGGGTTGCCACTGTTTACTTATTTAATATGTAGATTGTAATGTAATGTTTTGTGAACAAGAGTGATGATATTGAAAGTGTAGGATCACATTAGCATTAAAAGGAATTCCCATGTAATCCTATATATTTTAATTGTTTTTAAGATAGTTTGAAAAAAAATATTAGCTATGTAATATTCAAAACTCTATTTATTCTTTGTAATTCAACCGTTTTCACTTTCATCTTGACCGAATTAAAGTTTTTTTTTGCATTATTTTAATTAAAGCCAAAGAGAGATTACAATGAATACCCTCTGTTTTTATAAATTGAAAAGAAACAATCTAGGAGTCTTTAAGTCAAGAGTGAATAGGTTACTTCTAGGCAGGCGTGCTAGATCTTCGACCACGTCATCACTTACCATCAGGTGAGATAGTGGTCAAACGAGTGCCTAAAAATAGTAAAAAAGAGTTAATTTGCGCCAAGCAAGACGCATACCAACAATAAAATAAAAATAAACAAAATTACAATTACCAGCAGTTCTTTCAGTAATGGGTCTCTTATTCTAACCAGAACGGTAAGTAGATTTTAACTAAGTTTCCATTTACAGAATTTCAGTTTCAGTCCGATATTTCTGGCTAAATATTTTCTTAATTAAATTCAAAAATGATTATTATCAAATTATGAAATACCTAGTTGACCCGCGCAACTGCGCCTGCTCCGCTCCTATTGGTCTTAGCGTGATGATATATAGCCTATAGCCTTCCTCGATAAATGGGCTATCTAAGACTGAAAGGTTTTTTTTTTTCAATCGTTCCTGAGATTAGCACGTTCAAGCAAACAAACAAAAAACAAACTCTTTCAGCTTTATATATTAGTATAGATATATTTGGGACCCCCACAATAATCCCTTTCAGTTTAAATAGTTTTTATTTGTTTTCAAAAGTTATTTTAAGTCCGGGTTTGGTTCACTGAATTGTAAGCTCAGTACATTAGCTGTGACAGACGATAAACGGACACACGAGAGATCCTATTAGGGTTCCATTTTTTCATATGGATATTCAGAACCCTAAATTTACACAGAAAACGGTCTCTTTTACTACACAATTATAAATACACTTTATTGCTTAAAGTGAATAAAAATACTGAGATAATAACCTGTTGTATTAAACTATATAAAATGTTATTACAAAAACGGCAGAAACTGGGCAACACTGTGTGCTTGACATTTTAAATTGACTTGAGACCAGCCACCGCTACTATTGTGGGCACGCTAGCAATAACTATTTACATAAGTATAACAGTAGGTATATAAACATTATCTTTCTGAAGACTTGAGGTCCGTCAATTTTTTTATTAGCGACTTAATTTTACCCGCGACTTCGTTCGCGTTTATCTCGTTTTTTCTCGTTCTCATCGGGAAATCCTCTCTAAGTGCTCCCCTACCCTCCCGAAGGAACCTACCTGCTAAATTTCAGTTTACTGCGATCAGTTGTTTCGTCTGTGCGTTGTCGGTCATTCAGGCACTCAGTCAGTGTCGGAAGAGATTTGTATATATTGACAGGCTCGCGTTTGATTTCAGTCTCACCTGATGGAAAGCGATGATGCGGTCGAAGATGGAGCACGCTTACCTAGAAGTAACCTATTCACTCTTGACTTAAAGACTCCCAGGTTTTAAAGGTCTTTATAATAAGAGCGCTCAAACTTTGAAATAGAATACCTGTTTAAGTGATATTGCCACAATTTTTATTTTATTTTAAAGAACATTTGATGACATTTTATATGGAATATAATTTTCAGCCAAGTGAGCACCGCGACTCCGCTGAAGGTAGTGTCCTGGTGGACCAATTTTGGGCGACATTTACGCATAAATGGGGCTAAATCTCATGAAGTACGATTTCGTTCTTTGGTGAAGGGGACAGTGATGCACCGCTAGCGCTGGTTCATCATCATCATATCAGCAAAAGACGTCTACTGCTAGACATAGGCCTCCCCCAAGCGTCTCTCATATCCATTTGCTACGATCATCTGTTCTGCGAGCAATGTGCCCACTGCCAAGTGGCAGTTTGACGATCCTTCGGGCCATGTCGGTAGCGCTTGTTATCTTCGCAAACATCCTGAGTTCGGATTCTGTTTCTACCATGAAAAAGCCCACTATCATTTGTCTAATCTTTGTATCGAACTCAGGAAACCAGGCGCTATGCGGGTTTTGTTCTCTCTGCTTCCATGTCCAGTGTCTCACTTCTCATTATTGTGGTGAATTGATTACGATGACCAAGATTATGCATAAATCATTTGTCTTTCCTCTACATTAGCTACAAAACTTGCGGGCCGCGGGTCGCATGTGGCCCGTCAAGCATTCCCGTGTGGCCCTGTAGCCTAGCACATTATTGATGCTATATTTAGTCAGTGTATCAATGTTTATGTATCTGTCCGAACTGAATCACTCTTTGACGATGTTCTGAGTCTATTTCTCACTCATTATCAACGTGAAAAACTTGGCCTATGTCGTATAAAAACGGTTCTTGTCACAAATTCAAAAGTCCCATTCATGTAGATAGAGATTAAATGTAGATTATTTTACTGTGGCTAATTGCAGCACATCAAGATAACAGTAGAGGTGCGATGTGGCCCTGAAAGAGACAACTGGCCAAGTGCGAGTTGGACTCGCGTTCAAAGGGTTTCGAACTAATTTCATTATTATAACATGTTATTTTAATATAGACTTCTTTTCGTTTTCCTGTAATTGGTAGGTAAAAAATTATCATCTGAATTTATTTTATAATTTTGGGCTTGGTAGTTTTGGAGATAAGCGTGGGGGTGGGGTAATTTTTGGTCCTAATTTCTTGAATAACTTCAAAACTGTTTATTTTAAAATTATGAAAAAAATGAAATTAAAATCCTCACAGTAAGCCCTTCTATTTTATATGTAGCACGATACAGTTTTTTTTATTAAATTATCCCCATAAATTATTTCATTACGTAACGCGTCCGTGTTTGGGACACAAAAGTCCATATGTGTACCAAATTTCAACAGAATCAGTCTGTGACAGACGAACAGACAGACAGACACCCGAGCGATCCTACAAGGGTTCCATTTTTTGTTTTCAACCCTAAAAAGGTTGAGTATGGCTGCTTTACATCTTAGTTTCCAGTTCTCCACCATCAGCTCACAGCAGTCCACTTTTGAAAATTCATCAATGTGCAATTTATTGAAGAAATATTCTCCAGCATGTATTGCAATAATATTGTTTAATACAGCAACATTTTAGCCCTTGGGCATTTACAAAGAAGCTAATACATTAACCATTGATAAAGCTTTCCGCGCAAGCTCTTAAGCCCGTAACAGACGGGCTTCAATAAAGTGCCAACATGGGTACTAAAAATCCTAACATTTTTTAAAGGTGGAATATTTCAGATAAATATAATTTGTTAATTACAAATAATGCTCCGAGGAAAACTATGAAAAAAATCCTGATAACCCATTTATCAGGGTTTTTTTACAAAGTTTTGTTATTACTTTAAAATGACAAGCACAAAAGGATTTCAAACTTTTCGCCAAAACCAGGCTTTCTTATTTATTTATTTATATTTTCAGCCTTTCAGCACACATATGACAGAGGCGGACCATACCCATACTCTACCAGTCAACCAGTCAACCAGCCAGCAGCCAGTTATGATGAGCATTATCCATTAGTTTTTGTTTAAACCTATACAACACATAAGTACGTAATGGCTGCGTCGCCGCGTCTGTGACGGCCCTTACTTTCTGTCGGAGACGACTCGCATAATGGTTCATTTGTCAACTAACATGAAGGATTTATGAGACAATCCTCATTATTTCGAATTGCTAAGCACTTTTTGTTTTAATTGTATTTTTCAATGGCTAATTTAGAAATTTAAAACATTTACCGCAGTATGTGCCTAAATCAATCTATGCCAATATATAAAGCTGAAGAGTTTGTTTGTTTGCTTGAACGCGCTAATCTCAGGAACTGCTGGTCCGATTTGAAATATTCTTTCAGTGTTAGATAGCCCATTTATCGAGGAGGCCTATAGACGTATATGATCACGCTAAGACTAATAGGAGCGGAGCAGTAGTACAAATTGTGACGCAAACGAAGTGGCGCGGGTCAACTAGTATCCTAATACACAAAATTCTCCCGTTACTGAGTGACTGACTGACTGACAGACACAAACAGCCCAAACTACTGGTCGTAGAAAGCTAAAATTTTGTTTGTGGGTTCCTAGGGGAGCGCTACGAGAGGACTTCCCGAAATACCTACGGGAGCGAGAAAAAACGAGATATTTGCGCACGAAGTCGCGGGCTTGTAAAAAAATGTATGCGATTAGTTCCACTTGTGCGGTTTTTATTAAAACAATTGTACATAACTGCAACCACAAAGCTTCTTCAGCTCATCAAACCGTCAAGCAATAACAATGAATTTTAAAACCACGTATATTTTAGTCGAAATCTTCAATCCTTATAACCTTAAAGTCACACTCATAGCGTACACGCCTTGGGAATTGCGGTGTAGGTACAGACGCCAGCAGATCAAGCTTCAACAATCTATCAAATTTCTTAAATAGATTTTCAACCTTATCTCTGAAGAGATTAGGTTCAAGGTTGATTGGGTAAATTTGACAGTTTCGGGTAGTTTGATGTGCTAGCGTCTGTACCATCACCGCTCCATAAAATACTCTATGGACCCCATTACGTGGCAAAGGTCGATTTCATTTATGATCCCTGTATTAGAACGTTATTGCCTTGTGTTAATATACACGAGTACAATGACTTTGTCTGTTCCTTACCCTCTGACAAGTTCGTCTCGAAGTTTGAAAATGCACTTTCAAAAAAATCTATGTAACTAAATACTGCATCTAGGTACTTATTTCAATGATAATTTTAGGTCTCCAAATTAATCAAAATATAAAATTGTAAAAAAACGTTAAAAGACTAAATTAAAGTTATAACAATAATTTATTTCTCCAAGAAATTGTACGTCATAATTTGATTTATGCAAATAATATTTGTTCAGCGTCGCTAACGGCAAAGTTTTGCTCGACAAACTTACAAGTTGTCCTACTGTTCAATCAGCTGTGAGTCATGCATTCAGTCTGTGTGCGTGAGTGTACCGGCGTGTGCGCACTATTAGACGTTTCATATTCTGAGGTCGATGACTCCATTGTACATTGTAATTGTAATTTATAATATATTTAAATGTTCCTACATTTGATAGATGGATGCGGGACTGCGATGAGAGCGAGCTTATAGAGGTTACAAGGTTGTTAGTGCCAATGTATTAATGGTATTACCTACATTCTTCGAGAGTTATTTTGCTTCATGTTTAAATGGAAGCTGCTACCGTAATATCCTAATATAAAAAATTCTTCCGTTACTGACTGACTGACTTTTTTTAGGGTTTCGAACATGCGTAAGAAATGGAACTCTTATAGGATCAGTCGGGTGTCTGTCTGTCTGTCACAGCCAGTTTTCTCCGGATCTACGGGACCGATTCTGTTGAAATTTGGTATACATATGAACTTCTTTAACCCAAACACGGATGCGTTACGTAAATAAATATTTTATTTGGTATGGGGGTCACTTTTGGGGGTCAAACAGAAAATATAAAAAAAAGTTTTTCAAACTGTATCGTTTGATATATCAAATAAAAGGGCTTGCTGTGAGGGTTTCAGTTATATTAATTTCATAATATTGAAATAAATAGTTTTGAAGTTGTTCAAGAAATTAGACTAATAATTACCATTATCTCCGAAACTACTGAGGCTAAAAAAAAATGCAGTTAATAACTCTATAAAAGATTACAGGAAATGAAGAAGTAAAAACTTGAATACGAGCTTCTCTCCCTACGTCTTACGAATTTTCGATCACATCACGCGTCCTGACGCGAGTTTAACATTTTTTACCCATCACAAAAAGTACACAACGCCGCTAAAGAAGTTTTCACTTCAAAAAATGAATTTGGTTCGGAACCCTTAGCACGCGAGTCCGACTCGCACTGGGCCAGTTTTTTTCGTTCTTATTTTTTCACTGAGTGAGTGACTGGCAGACTACGAACAGCCGAAACTACTGGTCTATTCTATTCTATATTTTAATATGGCAAGCAAAGCCGATGTCGACTATTCTGCCAATGTCTAAAGTGGATTGGAGAAGCAAGTGTGTGTGACAGATGAACGGTAAAAAAAAGGACTTGATTCTTTGATTGGTCTGTAAGAAACTCCTGGTCGTTAAAAGTTGAAATTTGACATGTAGGTACGTTCCTTGGGGAGTGTAGAGGAGTACTTAGAGATTTCCCGAAATTCAAACGACTCGAGAAGGGAAAAACGGGATATATGCGCATACGAAGTCGCGGGCAATAGTTAGAACTAAATAATTGTGATAATGAGTTTGTTTGTGGTGCTTTCACACCTAAATTGCCGAACCAGTTTCAATGATGGTACAGAGATAGGCTGGGACGGTTACTTATAGGTTACATAAACGCGAGCAAAAACTAGTATGTTGATAAATTAAAGTCTTGTCAGCTTGTGTATAGTCATCATCATCATATCTTTATTTTGACAGGTTTGGTAATCTGCTAATAGAAAAACGTCATTATGACTTTCCAATGGTCAACCACTGACACTCCATTGACAGAAATTGCATAGAATGATAATCTCGTACATAAATAATATGTAAAAATATATATAAAAGAAATCTGGCATAACTTAATGTTCAAATTTAGTAGTAGTTATTCGAAAATCATGTCTAGTAACGGGTTTTATAATAATGGCAATATGAAAATGTCTTTCACCACGATACGAGACCATTGACCGACCAGTGATCGACCATTATGAATGACAAATTTATAAAAAATAGCAGTCTTGGGGCCCTGTTGTCAAGTTTGAGTAAACTATGCGGCGAACCCAAAAGTCCTCATTTTGGTCTGTCTGGACAACTCCACTCAAACCTGCGTGGTGTTTCCTCAAAAGGCTACCTCAGACGTTAACCCACATGGTTTTCATAAGATATTGACGATTGTATGGACTTCGAAAGAGATTTTGATCTCTGAGTTTGTTTCGGTGTTTCTTCCCAGGGTAGACAGCTAGGAAACTCCGGCCTCATCTAGATTAATATGACAAAAAAATACTGACGTGCAAAAGAGTTACTTGTAACCTATATCATTTATCATCCGAAAGACGTCCACTGCTGGACATAGGCCTCCCCAAGTGTCGCCACAACAGCCGGTCCTGTGCGTCTGGCATCCATCGGCTACCAGCAACCCTCACCAGGTCATCGGGTCACCTTGTGGTCGCCACTCCAGAACCCGTGTGTAGCAAAGTGGTCGAAATTCAAAAGCTGCTGAAATTCTTTTCGTCTGTGTTGCACAGTAATTTCAGATGATTGCGCTCTGCAAATAAATATAAAACGCTTGAGCGCACTCGTGTTACAATAAGAACACCTGCATTGTATTTGTAACCATGTTTAAAATTACGATAATTACTATTTAATAGCTCTCAATATTGTTGTACTCTGTTTATTGTTGAACTAGAATTTGCCCGCGGTTTTGCTTAGGTTCTTCAGAAACTTTTTTATTGGGATGCAACGGAATTTAATTTCATATGTAAATTAAGAGCCAATTGTGGCCAAAATCTTATCTATACTTTATACCAATATATAAAGCTGAAGAGTTTGCTTGTTTGTTTGTTTACTTGAACGCGCTAATCTCAGGAACTACTGGTACGATTTGAAAAATTATTTCAGTGTTAGATAGCTCATTTATAGAGGAAGGCTATAGGCTATATATCATCACGCTAAGACAAATAGGAGCGGAGCAGTAATGAAAATTGTGACGCAAACGAAGTTGAGCGAGTCAACTAGCTAATTTTATAATTGTGAGGATTGATGGGTGGATGATTGTTACTCAATCACGCCGGAACGGCTGAATGGATCTGGATGAAATTTTACACTGAGATAGATTATAGTCAAAGCTAAAAGCAAAGCCGCTGGTAGAAGCTGGTTTCGTTAGTCGTCTTTAATAATATCAAAACTTTCATATAGATAATATTTGAAGTATATACCTACAGTGTTAAAAGAACTCGCTATTCTATTATTTAATGTGTGATCTAAAATGTATTGGATGGAGACCAAGAAAAACAATTCAATCTAATTGTGAAACTAACTCAACATAATAATATATATCTATATATATATTTGAATTAGATTTTCTTTGTTTCGTCATGTTTGAGTAATTGCTGATCGGGTTATTTCAAGATGCCAGGTTTACGTTGACAACTATGATAAATTGTTTAAGTATAGTGATTAGGGCAGGTACAGTCACGAGGTAAGATATGTATGCAGGAGTAATTCGAAACGTTATACCAAGGTACGAACTTGTATGTTTATGCAAAGTATGGGTTAAGTTAGATTGGGTACCTACCTATACCGAATCATTAAAAAGAAACCATTTATAAAAGTTTTTATTTATCCGCTGTAAGGCTTTGAGAAAAAAAATAACAATTTCAGAGAAATAATTGTTTAAAGAGTAGGTAATAATATGTTGGTTGAGGGTAGTATCTACTAATAACTCAACTATTTAACAGCGTATAATTCTTTGTGCGTTTCCTCGTCGTTCAAATAACTATCTGTTTGTTTGCGTTTCCGTCCCAAGATAATAATTTTCTCATGATTATTGCAATCACGGAGCTTGTATGCAATTTACGAATCAACCTTACATCTGCGTAAGGTAAGGCTCGTAAACCTACTTACATAAATATTTACAATACATATGTAATAATATTATTATTTATCATTGTTGCTGAAACACAATAGATCGTATCATTTGAATAATTTTATCTGATACAAGTATACGTAGCGCGCCGTTCACTGTACGTACAGGCGGGAACAGCAAGGCTAAAAATGGAAAAAACCTTTCATCAATTTAAGCGTTTAAATCCGTAGAGCACTTGTGAATTCAAAGTCATTCTATCCACAACTTCACAACTTTTTAAATTAATTTGTCATCTATCTAATAATTATTTTTATGACAATATAATAACGTGAAACGAAAATTGGCAATCACGTATGTCATAAGACAATTTAATAAAAGAAATAGGCCATAACACTAAATCAAAAGTTACGACACGCTCCTACAGATCGCGCGAACAAAATGTTTTGTTGGAAAACGATCGTTCGGATGTGGAAATAAACATCCAATTAACATTGTGCGAAAAAAGCGGCCATTAAGTCATCGGTATTATAAATTAGTCTTTCTGCCCCGATCTTGACCTCTTTGGGAGTTATTTTGAAGATTTTTAATCATTCACAATCGAAATTCATTTGAATCATTTCAGTTGATTTACTTCTTTTCAATTCATTATAGAACATTGCGTGGGCTTTTTATTACCCACTATGGCCAAATTATTTATCCAATGAAAATATAATTTAAAAAAAATACTTTTCCAAACTTCTTAAAACATTAGATTAAATAGTACCTACATTATTTTTTACGGTAAGGCTTAAGCTACGAAAGGGGATACAAGAAAACTCATTTTAAACAAAAATAAGTCTGATAATCTTGTTAAAATTGAATGCAAACAACGAGTAGACGAACCTAATAGAAGATAAGAATCTGCTATATCAATTTCAAAACTGTTTTCATTACAGCTTTTTCCCCGAACAAGCACTTTTCGCGTCGACCGTACACAGTCGGCAGTTACCACTTAAACTTTATGGTATCGTAATTTTGCCAAAATGTATTCTAATTCTATTAGAATACGGCTGTTTTTGTATTACACTGATCACTTTCACTCCTAGACTGTCCTGTAGATAATATTCAACAGCCCACAACCACTTTTAAGACTATTTACGCGCATTAGATTGATTATGGATTGTGTTTTAGCCATTTCGCATTGTGTTAGATAAATAATATGTTCTGTTAGTGGTACAACTCCATTAGTTATCCGACCTTGAATGTTTTCAACTTAATTTCGCGACTGTACAATACTTAGCCGTTAAATCTGTAGTTGTACTGTGTTTTATTTGCCTACTGGCCGGTACTAAGTACAGTCAGCGAAATAACTTTTCAAGGGCCATTTTGTACAAATTAAGAACGCTTTATGAAAACTCATTATGCGTTGTTAAGATAGGTAATAAACCCCGATGGTACATCGCTTGTGTCTTTGAACACACTCGTATCTCAAAATAGTGCTGTAAAGAGAAGTGTTCGGAGGACTAACACGTCGTACACACAAACAATACACTAAAAAAAGTTATTTCAAATAAACACGAACCCTTCGCTTGCGTATGTACAGTTGGAGTTGATATTAATTTATTTGATGTAATGTGCGGTGGGCGCCGGGCGCATGCGCGGCCGCCGCACCGCGAACATTCTGGACGCCAGTTTTTATGTGTTTATATATTCTAATTTTATTGTTTTCTTTATTTGCGTCCCACTTTTGTTTGGTGCGGAGCACGGCATTGTTCCCCGTCGTAAACGCCGATTTAGATGATAAAATGAAAATGTTGTATGGAATTTTTATTTGGTATGCGTAATTTCTTTGTCTGTCCGTCAGTACTGTTTTACTGTAACACGTTTAATTTTATTGTAGTTATGTCATTAAAATGAAATAAATATTACGAAACTAGTATCACAGATGTTTCTGTGTTGACGTATTTGTTACTTTTTAATGTTTCTAATAATGTAGTACTGTTATTAATTCGTAATGTGTTGTTTAGATAGATGGGATTAAAAAGAATACCATTGACGCAACGTTTCCATACAAAACGTCATTCATTTAGACGTAAAAAGTGAAACACGCCACATAATGTGTTTAGTGTCTATTCGGCCGACTTGTGTAAAACAATTACACTTTACAGCTAATTCCAACATATATTATAATTGAACAAAACGGCCGTCGTTAATTTTATTGTTTTAAATCACAAAGTAAGTTATTCTATAATTAAATTTAAAATAAGACACGGGTTTTGAGTTATAAGTGGCGCAATGAGAACTCTCGTATCGGGCTTCGAGACCAAACCTGTTTTTATCGCGAATTAATATTAATAATGAATACTTGAAACGGGCGCGATTGTGAGTTGTATAGTTGTAATTAAGTGCGATTATAGCGGCACCGGCAATTACTGACAATGTCTGCGGCTTGCACCGGCATTATGCTGGCGCTCGGCGACGCTCGGGGCCCGTCGGGAGTGCTCGGCAAGAGTTTTGTTCGAAGGCGATACAATGCGTCGAGTATTTTTAAATTAGGAATGTTTGATCGAAATATTAATCTGTTGTGTGGCGGTAATTTAAAATTAAAACTTCGTTTAGTTTATTTGCGCGACTGTACCGTAACGTTGGTGACGTTTTGTTGGACTTTTTGTCAACATTATTAATTTTTGCAAGTGACTATACGTTACATGCACGCGCTGTACGCACACATACAAGTGAACAATAAATAAGAGAGCACTCTCATAATGGCCGAGTAACTTTTGCATTTGGCAGTAGTTCAATATATTTGTATTAAATAAGATGAATTACTGCCTAGATATTACTAGGTCATCTGAGATCGCACTGTAATGCAAATAAATACCATTCTCCGCAGGAGTTATTCTGGTCTTAATTGTGAGAATTACATTTTTTTTTATTTATAACAATGAACTAAAAATGATTGTAGGCGCGGAATATGGATTTAATATTACCTGTTTCGGTGTAATATCTATAACGTAAATTTTAATTTTGGATAAATAACTTTTAAAATAAGTTGTTTATTTATAATTTAACAATACTATAGTTAAAAGTTGATGTACTGAAAACCTTTCATTTTCTGCTATAAAATTCATTAAACGAATTCCGA
Organism: Lacanobia oleracea; assembly: GCA_950371165.1. Taxonomy (NCBI): domain Eukaryota; kingdom Metazoa; phylum Arthropoda; class Insecta; order Lepidoptera; family Noctuidae; genus Lacanobia; species Lacanobia oleracea. Next base: position 4,588,607 of record OX493385.1, read on the forward strand.
GTGCCTTTTTTCTATTTCATTAATCGAGTAAAACTTGTAAAAAAATTCAAAGTAAGGTAAGAAGTAGGTATTATCATAATGACTTGATGGTTGATCGCTGTGGGAACATAACGCCGAGTCATCTTATCGATCAATATTCGAGGTTAAGCAGCACCCGTTTGCGGCGGATGGGTCGTTAAAAATAGGGGCGGAAGCTCCGAAATATCGCGAGCCCAAGTCAAGCGAATGTTTTAAGAATTACTTACAAAAACAGTTAATGTTTTATTTTTAAAGCTTTTAATACATTTAGACTTTTGTTCTTTCTTACATTGTGATCATTTAGGATCCAAGTTAACGAAATGTGGTGACAAAACTTTCAAAATGAGAAAATATTATATGGGGCTACCTGTAAAGAAAGAAAGAAAAAAGAAAGAAACAGCGTTACAACAAACGCTATATTCAAAATAAATCGTAATCAAAAATATTGAGGAATTTCAAATAATTTATATTTTTTATTAATATCTCCGACATGTCATCTCGTTATAACACTACATAATTAATATTTTTTTAATGATTGCATCCACGAAATAAAAAAATGCTAGTAACGCTTGCAATTTTGTCAGTGACTGTACTGTTTTTTGTCGTGGAAAACTAAGATAGAAAATGTTAGCTCATAGAAATAAGTGAGCTGTTATGAGCTGAAAGTGCGTAACACTTGTGGTTGCAGCTTTAGTTTTTTATAATAATTTTTATCATTTTCATGGAAAATTACGATCCTGTATAGTAGTGCCACTAGAGAGAATGAAGCGTTTTCAGAAAATTTTACTATGTTTTCCTTGAATTAAAAGTTAACTTTTGAATCTTTTAAAGAAATATATGATCCTTTCTTTTATTATTTATATCACCCATCCACAGACCAACCTTGGCAAGCGTTGCTTAACCTTGAAGATCGACCCGTACGGCTGTTATTATCTTTTTTGTTAGCACGCTAACCAATAAAAAATAAAATAAAGCTGTTACTTTTCATGAGAACAGGACATAGCATAGTACATACACAGAAATTATTTCCGGATTCTAATTCATTATTCAGCCTTTCAGGTAGCTATGGATGCATGCTGCGAATGCGCGATCGTCATTTTGTTACATAATTCATATTAATTAAGGACCAATGGAATAATATGGACTGTACCAATAATAGTGTTGCATCAAACTTTGCATATTCGAAGCTCAGGCTTTTAACATATATGCCTATTCTATTTTCTAGGGATTATAACGAACCTCTAGTTTGAAATCCAGCAAAAGGCAAAGTTATTGGTATTTACAATAATCTTCGGAATTCCGAAATGTTTGGGATTGACTTGATGTACTGAAATGTTACGTGTTATATCCTAAACACTTACGCTTTTGGAATAGGGTTGTCTAAAAATCTAATCAGTCCATCAGATAGATTTCCAAAAATGTGGAATACGTACTTTTTTTTTCACATAAACAAAAATTTAAGACGTTGCATTGTGGTAACAACTAGTGACGTCACTTGTTCACCAAGCCCCACTCCTGATCTTTCATTCGTAATTTTTTATTGTTTAGCAAAAAGTACGAGTCCAATATTATTCGATAATCTAAATAGAATCGTATTTTTTTCTCAGAAATCATTCCTATTCCCAAGCATTCTCAAGTTTGAGTTCAGTGAGTCCAAGAACAAAATATATTGAGTATCATTAAGTGCTTCGACACTTTAGTGCGCGAAGATCAAACTCTATCAAGCGCAAGTTCGGTCGTGTATGGAATACTGCTTTCATCTTTGGGATGGATCTGCCAGATACCAGCTTGATGCCCTTGAGTCAATTGAGAAACGAGCCAAGAGGATCATCGGCAATGAGAGGCTCGTCGCGTCGAAGCTCCAAAGTCTTGAACATCGACGACGAGTTGCTAGCCTGTCGGTTTTTTACCGGTTGCATTTTGGGGAATGTGCGACGGAATTGCATAATTTAATTCCGCCAAGCCCGTTCCATCATCGGACCACAAGACGAACGGCGATGCGCCACCGGTACATGGTGGACATCCCACCCATACGCACAAAACGTTTTGGGAACACATTCATTGTGGGTACAGCTAAGGAGTGGGTACAGCTAAGGAGTGGAACTCCTTGCCGGAGTCTGTGTTTCCTGATAGCTACAACCTGGGAGTCTTTAAATCAAGAGTGAATAGGTTATTTCTAGGCAAGCGTGCTCCATCTTCGACCACATCCTCGCTTACCATCAGGTGAGATAGTGGTCAAACGCGTGCCTATCAATAGATACTTCCTTCCAACTTCCATGTAAATAGATACAGTCAGTGACAATAACAGCATAGCAAATTGATTGTCAATTTAAATAGTTCACGAATTCGAATCACAACTGTCATTCTTTGACAGCCGTTTCAAATGGCTATACACGAAAAGTGGCGTGGATTGATTAATATATCATCATCTTCTGTACAGAATACTAGATGTTGTGGTTGGCTTCTAATCTAAAAAACCGGAAACCCTGAAAACTTAGGATAAGTGCGCTGGAAGTGAGCTGTCAATCTACAATTTCCGGTGGAATGACAGTTTACTTAGCGCACTCTCCTAAGTTTTCAGGATAACGTTTCAATAGACCAGACTCGCTGTGTACCTACATAAGTATTTTTATAAATGGTCCCAAAATTAAATCCAGCCAGAACTATTAAGTTGTAAATGAACATTAGGCGTTCTTCATGAGTCCGCTTAAATTACGCGAGCGTACGGATCGATGCGAACAACATTTTACGTTCTATTTCCGAAGAAACGCGAAACCGACACGAGCATCAGCCATAATAAATTTCTTGTCTTATAAAAATAAAACTTTTCTTTTTGCCGGCGCGGGGCGGCGTCACAGTGTGCCATCGATCAGCGTGTCAACGCTTCCGCATGCGATTCTCCTCTCTTACTCATTACTAACATTAATATTTCACAAATCTATTGTTCTCCACAATTTTTAACAAGCTAAATAACGTCTGCGTTAATCATCGCGTATGTATTGAGTTAGAACGCGGGTTCATTAGTTCCACAGCTGGTTTTATAAAGATCAAACACAGCAATTGAATTCTGAACACACATTTTAGGAATACCGTAGCACACGTGCAGTCTTTAACATTTTATTAGAAGACTTGGTTTTACAGGAGTCATTAAATATGTATGTTGTATAAGAGGTTGTTTGATTTGGTGAGGACTGGAGGACTTGAGTAGTTGCGCTACTGTTTGGCAGGGTCTGTGGCGGGGTGCAGCGGGCGGTTGTCGGAGGCCTGGGGGGTTCGCCCTGGGCCCGGTAAAGTTGTGAATTGGCCGCGCACACAGGCTCACGGAACATTATCGTGATTCATATCGTTTATAATTTTATATTATGTTAAAGCGGGGCGGTGGGGGCCGGGGATATTAAAAATACAAGATCCCCGCGCCCCGGCACCGTCTGCATGGTAACCAACATTGTTTGTATTCAAACTATTGATCCGCTTTTAAGTTTGTACACATCTTAAGTTTTTTGATTCGCGGATTTGTAATTGATAGGCTGTGATGATTTATAGAGGTTAGAGTTTGTTATGTTTGTCAAAGAGAGAGTAATTAGGCATTTAGAGAATTTAGATTTTCCTAAAGAAGCACTTCTTTGCAACAGATTTATGGTAATTACAAATCGATTTCAGTACAATTACACAAAAAATTCAGTGCTTAAAAATCGAATAATAACTTAAATACAACAATAAAACATCAAGAAGTCTCAAGCAACCTAATCTGAATACATTAAATCGACCGATTAAAAGTCGCACAGCACAATCGCACGTGTGCAGCCGCCCTTACGACTTCATCAGCTGTGCACGTTTTTCGCCCTTCCCGATATAAAATATTTAAACGCTCATTTTATTTATACTTGAGCGCGACATCCGGTACTTGGCAATATACTCGCGAACTCGGCAACATACTTGCCACTTGCAAGTTGCTAAGCCCAAATAAGGACCACTGTTTTCTAATTAAAAACCGATATTCTAAATAAAAATAATCATATTCGTACAAGCCTAGTGCGTCAAACGCGTTTTTATGTCACCATAAACAAAGTCTTAATAGCATCCTTTATGTTTTAACTTTATTGAGTATTGAAAAGCTATAGGACAACGTTTATTTTTATTCATAAATTAAATTGAGTTTTTATGCAAATACAGGGTGACAGTGCAAGACGCGACCACCCTGTATAGTTGAGTCAATAATAAATCAGGAAGTAAACAAAACAATGTTCTCATTGTCAGACAAGAATAAACTGTTATTCAGACTTTCTAATGAGTAGTTAGTCATTCTTCATAACTGGTTAACGTATATTTTATTACAGTACAAATTGTTATCTACCCGTATGGTGAATGTTTGACAACTGAAATATATTGCATCATTATATCTTCACGCGATTTGGAACGGTCATAGTTCTATCAGCTGATTTAAGTATACAATGAATCCAAGTGTTTTGACAACACTCGTCATTATCATATCTGCCGAAAGACGTCCACTGCTGGACATAGGTCCAAGAGTCGCAACTATAAGCGGTCCTGTACGTCTCGCATCCATAACAGGCTATCTGCGACCCTCACCAGGTCGTGGGTCCACTTTGCGGGAGGCCTTCCAACGCTGCGTCTTCCGGAACACGATATACAGGGTGTAATACACATAACGCAAAACCAGAAAAAGGGATCACTATGAACAACTTTTAAAAAGGACTAACCCAAAAATTGCAAAAAATCAACTGCCTTAAATATTTACAGTTGCCTTACTCGACGAAATGTATAGGACAGTTGATGTTTTCTCGCGATTTCATGGTTATTCTTAAGCTCAAAATTGCAAGTACACACAGTGTACAGCCACAATGGCTTCCTAAACAGTCCACACACAACTTCAGAATTCCATTAACAGCACGATAGTACATTTTAAAAGATAGCAGCCGGCGCGAACGTTGTCCCAGCAGGCAGAACCAGGAAGCACTGCTAATAAACAACAAGCGGCTATTAAACGGTCCGTCGAAGCGAGAAACACGATATATAACCATATATTTATATGCAATACAATTTCATTATTAGATGCCTATTTGTGACTCGTTATTTCTATTGTCGCTTTTTCTATTTATTATCCAACACAATGTGTGATTATAATGTGGCTTATAACAAATGAGCTATGTGGGAGTCGGAGCGTTGCGCACGGGTGGACGCTACGAAATATTTGTATGTCATTAGTGTCACAATTGGCGGTGTGCGGTATACGTTTTTTTTTTGTCAACGTTTTTTAACACGCTTATTTTAATTTTAATTAATTTATTGTATTTCACTAATGATGTATCGCTTCTAAATGACATTAGACATAGTGTGTTTTCGTGAAAACAATTCTATTTGTTTTAATTTAATTCGCGGTTCGCTCGCCTAATTAATGGTGTCGGTTTTAAAATAATTGCACGTTCTTATTTGTAATGACCGAAGGAACACGAATAAGTTCGTCGTAATTTTGTGTTATAACAAAACGTAATAAGAATTTTATGCTAAACTGATTCGCTTATTAAAACTGAGCGGATGCGTTATAGTAGATTAAATGTTACAAATTATATAAGATATCTTGTAATTATAAGTTAGTTGCTTAAAATAATTTGATAAAATATTTAGCTTTAGTGTACCTACACTGAAGCTAAATGTAATTCTATACTCTCTTAGTATTCATGCGGGGATACCTACTCGCTTAGTATACACGTATGAAAAAACCATTTTTAAAATACAATTCCAATGAAGTCTGACGAATAATATAATGTTTCTAGTTTTGAACATGATTGATAGAAAGTTTCATTGAAAGCGCTTGAGAAAACTTCCGACGCATCCGGAAAACTAGACTCATTTTATTTTCTGTGCCTATGAAGCGATTGAAAATACGTTCTCGCTTCACTTGACTGCGCAACTAAAACATGATATTTACGACATATGCATTCAGTTTTGCTGTAAGTTTTCATTATTGCTGGAATTTTTATAGGTTTCAAGGAGCCCACAAAGTAATATCGGTATTGTCTGCTTCATATCCTCACCCTCTAACTTACACGAATAGTGTATAACTACGTCTTGAAAAGCGATAAAATAAAATCTTTGTGAGAACTCAAAACCTTACAGTGTGATTTGATCGTGTCGGTAATAGAACCTTACCACCCATAACCACACTGATCTAACCCCCTCATTCACCCAACAAATCTTCAACCTTACCGCATTACATTAAAGATCAATGTCAATTGTCCCAATACAATTACGCTTCGAACTTTTGAACGCTGAGCTCGCTCGTATCATTGTAAGATCGCAAATTTCTATATTGTTATAACTAATTCGATTCTTATTGTTCGGTGTTAGGAGTGAATTTTGATTGTGACGACAGTTTGAGAATAAATTCCTATTGTCATTTATAACAGAGCTGAGGAAATCAACTGTTTTAATATAAGGTTATGTACATACAATGCGATTAATTAAGGTATGTTTAGTGTCTGGACCGAGTTGTTGATCTCAGGAAATCTGTGTTTGAACTTGTCTTCTTGATATTAATATCTCGAAGTTTATTTTTCTCATTGGCTTGTATGAACTACTCGTACTGCAACGATTTAAGTTGGAAGCGCCAGGGTAGCCCGCGAAATTCAAATATTTTTATGTTTTTGCAATTTGCCGGTCAGTGTGAAGTTGTGTGTGGAACAAAATACGATTCGCGGCCGTAACGCGTATTTATCAAAAGCATTATAACCATTTTAATCATCAATATAGCCCTCTAAGTTCCTTAAGCCCTATTAATGGTTATTTCATGAAAAAGTTATTCAATAGGGCTTAATGAACGCGAACGGAAAATAGGCGTTACGGAAGTGAATCATATTTTGTGCAACATACAGCTTCACACTGACCGGCAAATTGCAAAAAACATATAAATATTTGAATTTCGCGGGCTAACCTGGTGCTTCCATCTTAACGATCCTTTCTTTTTATCGTTTATCTTTATGAATACTTTTTAACTGTCATTCGGTTGGCGGTGTTTAATTGGAGTTTTTTTAGCTATTGAGAATTCAATTGTTTTTTATGAGATTTTAGACAAGTCTTATAGAGATTCTAGTTTCCGCCTTTGGTCAAGCAATCAAGCTCCATTTTGACATACAAATAGACAATTCAATTTTATTTATTTGGATTATGGATAGAGAGAGGCTTTGTAGAGACAACCCGTTCGTTTCGTGTTGCTTTAAATGTTGCAGAACTAAGTATTCTATGACATGTTCGGGTGATTAAAAATTCTACCTATGGACCTGTTAGGGGCTTTGCTGGCGTCCATCAAAGGGATTTAGAACTCATATGTACATAGAACAAGCAAGAGCGTTGAATATGGAGTACAATTCTTTTCGAATCACTCGCTTTGACGGTTCCTATTTGTATTTTTACGATGAGTATGGATCTTGTATTCACTCTTTACTTAAAGATTGGTTATAGGAGGAGCTCGTGGCTAAATAATAACAGCCGCACGGGTCGATCTTCAAGGTTAAGCAACGCTTGCCAAGGTTGGTCTGTGGATGGGTGACCATCTTAATATACTGAGTTTCCTCCGTGCCTCGGAAAGCACGTTAAGCCGTTGGTCCCGGCTGTTATTTGTAGATCTTTGGCAGTCGTTACGGATATTGAGAAGCCAGTTAATCTGACTCCAGTCTTGCCATGAAGTACCTTGTTACCCAGTTAATGGGTTGTGGAGGTCTGGTAGACAGCCGCTCCGCGTAAAATACTGGTATTCTGCTAAATCCGGTTTGACTGGAAGCTGACCCCAATATAGTTGGGAAAAGGCTAGGCAGATGATGACTTAAAGATTGGTTATAGCTCACACACGGAATCTGGCAGGGAATTCAATGTAAGTATTCCCAAAACGATTTGTACCTGTTTATCAGTGGGATTTCCATCATGGTGGTGCATTGCCATAAGTATTTTAGTCTCATAATGCCCCGTTTTGTATTCTACTCAAGCGCATCCAGGTCATAAATATGCAGCGAAAAAATGTGGCTAGAAATTATGGGAAGCCCTTTCCCGTGCTTTTCGATGGTATTACTCCAGATGTGAACAGCATTCGTTAGAAGATACCCAATTGACTGATTTTTGTTAAAGCTGTATTAACGGCTATTTAGGATGTCGTTAAGTATGCTAGGAGAACCACACGGGGGACGACTTTTTTTAGGTGAAATGGTATTCAAAATACAACGTACTTTCATCATCATCATATGAGCCGAAAAACCACTGCGTCTTCTGGTACGCGGTCGCCAATGCCTACAACGTATACACGTACACACGTTCTTTAAATCGATTCAATTCAATTCAATTTATTTTTATACAGAATTGACCATAGTGTTAATAATAACAATTCATATTAAATTCACATTATATCTCGAGGACAAATTCGACACTCCTAAAAAACACACTGTGTAACGTCAAACGCTAAAAAGAAAACCTCCTGTATAACGTCAAACTTCAAAGATGGCGACTCTGTTCTACATTCGAAATCATTCACTAGCATACAAGTGCCTCCGATACAAGTTAACTAACACTTTGAAAATAAATTATGCATTAACTTTCTAGGCGCATGTCCTTTTTGAATCCAATACACTGCCTTTGAAACGTTAAAACTGTACTTCCGTTCGCAGCAATCAACATTTGATTGACTGGCTATGATATTGATTGGATTAATAGGGATAAAAAGTGTATACTTCAATATCCGCCATCCGCCTGCGAAAAACTCACTAGTCTAGAGTTTTCGGGAACTTAATTACAAATCTCCAATCATCAAGGCTAGGGACTGTTAATACGAAAAGCTTGTGCGCCATTCCGTTTCGTTGATTGGCTCTTATATGTAAGTTGTTGGTGATGTATGAATACTCGTAAGGCTTTAATTTCCTGTATTTGGCTAAAGCCTGGACTTCATATTTTGGAAAAGTAATCTCTTTTATAAACTTCCTTAATTATTTTGAACCTTTTTAAACACAACAGCATTCATCTTCAAGTTGTAGCTTAAGACAATTCAGAGGTTTTATTATCGTCTAGACCTTTAATAGCAGTAGCATCTTGCAATATATATATAAGTTTGAACAGTTTTTGATATACTATGTGATGTTCAGTAATCATGTTCAACTAACAAACTCTTCCTAATATATAAAATTCTTCCATTACTGACTGATTGAGTGACTGAAAGACAAGGCACAGCCGAAACTACTGCTCGTCGAAAGCTGAAAATAGGCATATACGTTCCTTGAGGAGTGTAGGGGAGCACTAAGAGAGAATTTCCCGAAATTCCTACGGAATATGCGCGTAGAAGTCGCGAGCAAAAGTTAGTTCAGTATATCTTAGCGACGATTGTCGAAAATCGATCGGATTGACCACAGGGCCACGAATGTCTTTGACAACGTAACGTAACGTAAAATTTTACAATAACTTTGATACTCGTTACCCACACTATATTCATTTGAATTGGATACTACGGGTGGGTATATTCATATTTTTGTAGGTATTATAAAAATTGTGTATGTCGCATAAAATTAATTCGTTAACGTATGTGAATTTTGAATAATTACAACAGTTATTCAAAATTCACGCAACGAACGAACGAACGGCAACGGTACGAGTACTGTAGTTCGTGCTAGACTCTCTGGTCCCATTCAATAGCGGTTGTCAAATGTCGATCCCAAATATTTCGAACTTATTGACAACTTGCTTTTACTTGGACTACTAACTAGCTTCACTCGCAAACGTAGCCAGAGCCGTCTACGGAGAAGCGATTTACGCACGCGGCGTTGAACGCGGCTGGGCCCGCGGCGTCCCACTCGGCGTCGCACGCCCAACACCCCGCGTCTCCGTAAACAGGCACTTAGTGTCCAATCTGATCTAGATCTAACTTTACATACGGTTTAAAACTTTGCCATGTAAAACTTTTTGGGCCATATTCTGAATTAAGAAACAGTCAGTTTAGGTACCTCAATTTCTGTCATTAATTCATTATACTGCTGTCTCTACCAATTTGGCTCTTGGATTATCGGTATTTTCTTTACATGGTTATTCTTTCTTGTAGGCCTGGGTGAGGTAAGCATAGACTAGGGTAGCATGGCACCCGAGGTAGTACGCGGTTACTCTGCAGTGTTTAGTACTGAGAGAGATCTTAATTTTAAGATTTTTGAACCACTCTCTCTTTGCAAGGACTCATCTTAACTCAACGAAAACGAGACATTATTTACTGCAGTTTTATCGAACTCAAATCAGCGTGAAAAAGTGGGCAACAACGTCAAATAATGTATAATTTATTATAGTACCTACTCATGTGGACCATTACAAATTAAAGGTTCTTACTTATTTACGACTTTACAAACAAGCTTTAAAATTAAAATTACATTAGTATTTAAGACGTAATAAGTTTTTGCCAATTTACAAACTGTATTGGTAATTGGTTACATGCGTTACAAAGATTCGATCAATTTATTTTTTCAGTTAATACTCCAGAGAAGTGTCGGAGTACGTACTAATGTCATTAACAATTCACTGATGTAATTTTGACTCGTACAACCAACTGATTAGGTTTTTACAGAAATTAGAAAGTTTATTAGTGTTCGAAGTTAGAATATAATACGTTTTTGTAAATGGATAGTTGTATAATCTGCACCACTCATGAGAAAACAGAGGGTCACTGATTGTCCATTAAGGTACCAAATAACTATAGCATTTGACGTTCCCTAATGTAGTGTAGCAGTGATTTTAGCGTCATAGCTGCCGCATAGTACTGGCGTAGTCTCTGGAGTTGAGGCGTAGATGTCGTAGTAGCGACGTAGAAGTAGCAAAAACGACGCGACGCGTAGCACTGGCGTAGGCTCGTGAGTTGAGGCGTAGGTGAAGTAGTAGCGTCGTAGCAATAGTGAAAACGTCGCGTAGCACTGTTTTTGTGGCGTTGAAACTACTGCGTAACGAATGCATCACATTTTCGCTGGTTTAGCAGTCTTTTAACTATAGTATAATACTTCGTACATGTTAAAACATTTGAAGTTTTGTAGCGTTCACGTTATAGTGCCAAACAGCCCAAAAATATACTATACGTACTACCTGTAGCTGATTAGTACTGGCAAGCTTGACTAATTTATATGGACGTGACAAAAAAGGATCGACGCTCCTGATTCGATCGGCTGAAGGCTGATATTCTGGTGGTTTCGCATATGGAGAACTGTTATGGGTCTATTTGGTATTAATTATCATCAGTCAAAAGATGTCCACTGCTGGACATAGGCCTCCCCCAAGTGTTGCCACAACAACCGGTCCTGTGCGTCTCGCATCCATCGGCTTCCCTCACTAAGTCATCGGTCTACCTTGTGGGAGGTCTTCTTGAAAGCTTAATTAGATATAAGTAATTAACTATTCCTTATTTATTATTTAACTTTAAAGCTGTAAAAGAACAAGTAAAGAGAAAGCAGTAGCGAGCAAACAGACGAATGTATGGAAAAGAGCAATTAAAGAAAAAGCGTACGAAAATATTAAGAGCGCTTTCACAATTTTTCTTGAATTTGAGCGTTTGATTCGAGTTTTGATGTCTGATTATGCTTTAGATATAGCACAAAAAAAAACAAAAATACGCCTAAGAAAGTTTGATAGTTGATCTTGGGAGTGTTCTAAATAAATATATCAATTTGTTCACGTACATCAGTAAATTTCTTGTCTCCGCAAAGGGTGTTTCATAAAATTACGCTTTTGGGAATCTTTTGATGCTTTGGTACACCGAAGATATAATAATTTAATCAATTTAAAAAATGTCCATGATACAACTGTACCTTCTACTTTGGAATGATCAAATCAATTTGTTACGATTCATGCACTAATAAACCAAAAATTATTTTGTAAAACTGAGAATTATTGACAATTTTCCGTACGAAACTATATTTTTTATCTATGAAAGTAAAATCCAAATTCAAATAAAAATTATTAAATAATTAAGGAGGTATTGTTATAATGCATGAAAAAAAACATTGGTCTATTTAAAAGTAAACTCATATTTTTAAGCAATTTTTGTATACAGCCCCACAATCACTATAAATCTCGGGAAACGCGGTTTGTAGCTTTAGTCCGGGGCAAGCGCTCGATTTTGTAATAGCGTATATTACATTGTCATCATCATCATATTAGCCGAAAGACTTCCACTGCTGAATATAGGCCTCCCTCAAGTGTCGCCACAACAACTGGTCCTGTGCGTCTCGCATTGGCTACCCGCGACCCTCACCAGGTATCTGCGTCTTCCGGTACGCGGTCGCCACTCCAGAACTTTTCGGCCCCATCGTCCATCCGTTTTGCGAGCAACGTGCCCTGCCAACTGCCATTTCAGTTTGGCGATCCTTTGGACTATGTCGGTAACCTTGTAGGCTGTATAAATGTCCAAAGTAGGACTAATTACGGTTTTAAAGCCTTTTTCAGTCTGCGGTTGAAAAGTTTGTGACATGCAGACGGACAGATGGACAGACCGACACGGCGGCGATACTAAAAGGATTCCTTGTTTGAAAATGCATTGTATGGTTAAACCTTTCTCGTTTATTTATTTTGTTGATTTGGACATCTCGTTAACGGTATAATTATTGAATTCAGCATGTGGTCTTTACAGGTTGAACTTAGAATTCCGCTCACAACCCAAGTTAAAACAAGCGTGAAGTTTAATAATTACTACATGGAACACCGTTTAACTCTTAATAAAAAGTCGATCCCACTAAAAACTTGTCCATTTTTGCATCAACATCAATTGCCTTTAACTGGGCCGGTTGCACACATAGACGTCACTGAATTTAAAAATTCATATAATAATTATTAATAAAAAAATAATAAAAGGCGACAGCCAAGTGTCGCGGTCAGCTTTTTTTTCATATCGCAACATTGTTGCATCAAATTAAATAGGCTAGTCCTAGCCAGTTTATAGTTAACGATTGTCGTACCGCCACCGTTACGGATCGGTCCATTTAATTGTTTATGATTGTTAATTTTTTTCAACATCGCTGGTTTTCCATCATGGAGGTATTTTAATAAATCGTTAAATATATTAGCGTTTATGCGGGTTACTTATTATGTTGGTTAATTTATTACCGAGTGCGGTTTTTCTATTCATAAGTTTTTAGCTAGGCAAATGCGTTTTGTGCCTCCTTTGTTTGTATTAGTTAAAATCAATAAGCGAAAAAATAACAAAACATAAGAAAATAATCTTAAAAAGTGAAAACAAATTAAACATTTCTTGGTCAAACTTATCATAACTTGGAACAAATTTCGAGTCGTTCAATTGAATCGCTACCACTTTATCTAACCCATCGCCCCATCCTTAACTTCAGCAGCTAACACAAAAGTTTTATCCGCCGAAATCACGCGAAGTTAAACTCTCAAAAACAGCTTGTCATCACATTAGTCGAATAGTTAAGTCGTATCGTATCGCGTACCGCGTACCGCGTAGTGGCGTAGTCGGCGTACCCTTCTTACAAGCCCCAGGCAGGGGTCGTTGCCCTGCCGAATGGTTCGACGTCGCCACTAATTAAAGTATATTTTATTGTTCCCCTAACTATTACTATCAATACAGACATGGCTGGCTGACACGAATGCGGGCAAATAATAATTATAATTACATTTTATTTTTATTCGTACGTCGGTAAAGAACTCCATAAGGCGATATTGTGTGAGGTGTGCAACTGTGTACAGGATCTAGTTTTTGCTCCCAGTGTGCATCTTGCGTTATGTTGCGAGTGTGCGTAAACCATTTAAGTTGTATTTACTTGTGGATTGTCATAATCTTTGGGCGGTTCAGTCGACTGACTGACGAGTGTGGCGACTTGTAGCAATTTTCATATACAATGTGACAATACTGACAAGCGGTGTGTGTCAGGAGAGTAAGCGGGCGGCAATCAGCTGTGTTGCTGAGTCGAATTTAAACTGTATGGTCTAAAACCACTCGCATAACATGGCCTACTGCTTCTACAGACGCCAAGAGAGCTTGATGTTCCGGACCCTAGATTCATATCGTAGAAAGTAAATATTTGTGCAACTTGTTAGAGTATCCTAGAACACTATCCTCAGTTGAAACGCGAATATTTGTCACAACCAGCACATATTCTAGGCCACGGGCGTATCGTACGTATCCGTTCTTGCATCATTCATTCGCCTTCTTACTTCCATTCACTGCTAAACAATGGACTAATTAACGTTATATCCAATGTACCTCATTGTTATTTATATTATTTTATATGTACATTATAATTATTATTGTTTTCCATCCGTGCAGTCTGTTGTTGCGAATTTGCAATGTGTTTATATGAGTGGTATTATAAACAAGTATTGTAAATTGTGATTTACAGTCTTGCCATGAAGTAGCATGTTGTAATGGGTTGTGGAGGTCTGGTAGGCAGCCGCTCCTCGTAAAATACTGGTATTCAGCTAAGTCCGGCTTGACTGGATGCCGACCCCAATATAGTTGGGAAAAGGCTAGGCAGATGATAATGGTAAATTATGATTTAGAACATCTTGATGTTGTACAAACTATTGTTTTTGTTTTAATTAAGATTGAGAAAAGTTATAATTTGGAAATAGCATAAGGTTCGACCACACTTTCTTATCTTTTAATTTACTGACGAATTTAATAAAACTGCACTCAAGATAAAATATCATCATCGTCATTTCAAACGAAAGAGGCTTCCTTAAGCTAAATACATGCATAAGTAGGTATCTTCATTCATACAGCCTTAGTTATGCACCCAAACTGGCAACAGTTTCCATTTGTCATGCATGCCGTGACTACCGACTATCAACAGACAAAATCTGTCTCCTACCCTATCAAACTAGCACTGGTCGCCACACAATACAATCAAGTGCTAGATAAAGGACGATGCCGACAATATTGTTACTACGATCTCTCTGTCATCTTACGTTCGGCGCAAACGGGCTACCGATCATCGCCACCGGTGGGTGTCGCGCGCTACCGCCATTTGTAACAGTGGCAGAAGTGCGCGACAAGCGCTGTTTGGAAACCGCCACATTTTGATAAAAATAATAAGCCTTACATTGTCAGTAAGCCTGACATTGTTGATGGACCGATTACCGCGCCGCACAATGATAATCGATGTTACCATCCCACCTGACGAGAATCTCGTGAAAGCTGAGAAAAAGAAACAAATTAAGTATCTCGACTTAGCACACGAAATTGTCGACATGTGGAATGTGGACTCGGCTGTCATTGTGCCGATTGTCGTTACGGCCAATGGCCTGATGGCCAAAAATTTCGACGAACACCTGCATGCTGGCGTTAGGCGATTGGGTAAAGGGCCTGATACAGAAGGCAGTACTCCTCGATACGGCTCGCATTGAGAGGAGGTTCGTTTTTCTAGAGCCCTGACCACCGATAGCTTGGACCCTGCTCCCGGCACCGGCGGACTACAATTTTTATATTTTTAAAGATATTTTTACAAATATAAATTAGTTTGTAAGGTAAATGAATATAGAGAGATTAATATACCATTTATTTTCAGGTTACAAAGACCCATATCTAATAAATTTTATAACCCGCTCTCCGCTGCACAGTCTATCTAATATCTAAGTATCGATATCCATGTAGGCGTTGTGTTCCATGGTGAAGCGAGCGTGTAGGACACCTAACGCATCGCGGAGGTAGAGTAGAGCCACCATAGAGTACATTGTATGCCACCGGGTGCACGTGTGCGGTGCGTGTTTACAAAATATATAAAGAAGTGTCTTAAGACACGGTCCCTGGCCACCGGTGACAGTGGTCGGTGGCCCGTTTGCGCCGAGGCTTAAGGCGACCGCACGCGTTCCGCTCAGGACGCTTACAAGGCTCGAAACTCTACGGATCTACATAGGTATACCTACAGATTGTTCTGAGACGTTCATACAGCAACGGGTGCTCCTTTTGAGAGGTGTAAACTCGTGCAAGTATGATTGGCGACATGACCTAAGTCTAGATCATGTTGCCTATCTCATGTACCTAGACTATATTCCAGACTAAGGCGATTTTTGTTGCGTCTTTGTAATGACTTTTTCACGTGCGTTAAAGCACGTATACAGACTGTATATCAATATGTCCTTATCTTGACTGTTCTTTATCCTGATTTTTCGTTACCATTGTGCTCTGTCCTTGTCTCAAAATTAAGGTAATAGACCTTAATTTTGAGATCAACATTTGCTTTGCTTTTTCTTAATTTTGGTTAAGTCTACTTTATGATCACTGTGCTTTATTTATTCAGTATTAACTGTATTTTTCAATATAAGCTACTGTGGACGTTGTACGATAATCAGTAAGCAATGTAATTCTGTCTATGGTTGCCACTTCCACCAAAAGCGATATCTTTGGTTGTGTGATGTGATGACCCTGTTCTGGCAGTTTACTAAAGAGCTTCGCGGGCCACCTCGCGTATATTTTCATAAGAGAACTAATACGACATTATAATATATATTTTCATACAAATAACATCAAATATGGCTTGACAGATGGTATAGTTGAGTGCGACACGACGTGTACATACTGTTATTTATAGGGCCTCCTGTCAACCGCCGCTCGTTCGGAGAAAAAAACGTATTAAAATATATTGCGTTTAACTTCCTTTGCGTTTTGCACGAAAAAACGAAGAAATGTTATACACATAACTCTCTCATTTTCTTGGAAGTTGATTTACAATTGCTTTGTTGAATTTGTTTATTTTTGTTAACAAAATTAAAACGGTTCCATACATTTTAGCGGTTTAATGATGTTACTAAGAATGAGTGATACAGAACACGCGTACATACATACATACGTATGTGTTTGTTTATAATTACTCTGATATTCCTTTGTCATATCGCTGTTTTGCATAAACTGGAACTTAATTCGTTTTCAAAAAGTTTAATAATGTTTTTGGTTCATAACTCGAATGTACATACGAGTATAATAAATTATTTGTATTGCCGCATTCCCGAGCTCTTCCACCAGCATTTTAAAGGATTCCTTTTTTTGTACAAAATAAAGCTAAACAGAAGAGCAACATTTAATTCACCAAAGGCCAGTGAAAGCGGAGTCGCAGTTGAAATTTTATTATTTCGGTTCTCAGAATACGAAATTAAAACATTTCTTTGGGTTGCGTTCCGTATCGTAAATGGCGACGTGAGCCCTATGACAGACAGACGGGACAGCGCCCGGCTGGGAACCATATATTATAATTATAATAAAATATGATTCAAGTGAACTTATTTCACTCTTCGGCCTGCGATATATCATCGTTTGTTGCAGCAAAATGAATGTTATTGTTACCAATATCTATTTTTAAATAGTGTCTAAATTGTTTCATAGATAATAATTTAATCGGTCCTATTAACACACATTCAGTTCAAACGCATCACGCAGTTGATGCAATAGTTGCAACAACTTGACTGCCAACTAACACAACTATCGTAGATGCACGTGCGACTAGTCGCGCGGCAGTCGGACCGTCGCGCGTCAAGTCGCGGCTCGCGGCGACCGCCGAAACGCCAGCTGTGGTGATACAATAAAGTTGAAATAAAACTTTTTGCCGACTTCCGCCTCGGGGGTCGGCGTAAACGTACATTTTTATGAATACTTAAACTAATAATTAACGCCGCACTTAGTCGCGCTTAGAGCACTGTTTACGACTAAATTTTCTTGGAATCCATTGTTTTGTTATATCTAAAGCGCGTCGCGGTCCATTTTCCGAGCGGCTCATTATTCCGTATCAGACGCGTGCCAGTTTCGCATACCATATTTTTAAACGGCAACATTTTATTCTTGTTTTTTTTTACTAATTATTATAATTAATGGTTTTGTTGTACGCTGGCGTTGCATTGTGCATTGCTGCCAGGCTATAGTCAATTAAAATGAGGTAACTGTATTCGAATGCATTATTATCTTTGAATTATCTGCATACAATGATAGTTGCTTTTGAAATTGCTCGTTTTGATGCAGCAGGCTCGATACAAAAGTTTCGTTACTGGTTAAACTTATTTAATGTACCTATCTACTGAACCCTTCTTTTTTTCCCATCTGGCATAATGTCAAAAACCTTTGCTCATTTTTGACATTATGCACGAATATTTTTGACGTATCGTAACGTAACGTAAAATTTTACGATAGCTACATTACTCGTTTCGCAGATAATATGTATTTATTTGAATTAGATACTACCTACGTATATTCATATTTCTAAATGAAATAAATTGTGTATGCCCCATACAATGAAACCAAATTACTATTGGCTTGTAGTTTTTCACATTCAAAATTCACTGACGCTAACGTAATATGTCAAAATAGTCCTCCGCCGCGTCTGTCTCATTATTCGCGATCAACTCAAAAAATACGGCACCGATTTTCATGCCGTTTTCACCAATAGATAGAGCGGTTCTCGAGGAAGGATTTAGTATATAATTTTTCTAGAAAAAAATAGGGATCCTTAAGAAAATTGAAGCGCGGACGAAGTCGCGGGCGAAGTGCTAGTCCTAAAATAAAGCAAGCCCAGAAGTTAAAAGGAGAGAGAAGTACTAGTTCGATTCCGCAGCAAGCTTTGCTGAACATTAGGTTTATGAACTCATTCCTACTCCACAACAGGAAAACTATCAACTTACAACTAAATAACATAACAGAAAAAAAACCCGATCTCAAGAAAATCAGGGCTGCCAAAAATTAAAATATTCATTTATCGTATAAATTATTATATTCCGCATAAAACGCACGAGGCATTTTTTTTTGTAAAAACAAGCGTGCATCTTTTCTTCGGCAACGTTTCAAAATACTTTTCAACACTTTTGCGGTTTTCTTACATGCTTGTATGTGTGTGTGGGCGTAAAGGCACACTGTCTTTGCTTTGATGGAGTTCTGTTGTTGAAGAGCGACATCTGTCGCCGATGGGAAGTATTAATTTGACAAAAACAAGGCTGTTGAAAGTCTGTAAAACTCAAAAGAATAGGAAATATGCACACGATTTTTTTATTTACAAAATGAAATACTTATTGGCTCTAGTAAACAAACATGAAATTATTTTTTAAATACCTTCATCAGCGATGAAGTTATAAAGCTTTTAAGATTACAATTAGAAAGAGAAGTCCGATATAAACTTTGACGTCATCGTCTACGACGCCATACATATACAGATACAGCTGCCATAGAAAACAGCGTTTTCAATAGAGGGACAGATATATTTGTTTAAAATAATTATATCCCCCTCGTTTTTTGATTCTATTTTCAATCTTAGTACTAAATTTTTGTATATTTTTAGATAGACTGTATAGACGATAAATATATTTTTCATGCATATTCCCTATTGTTTTTAAGAGATAAGTTTATGTTTGGTTTCCATGTCGGATTATTGGCCAGTATAGTCTTTTAATCTATTCGTGTTTTTCGTCTACCAGTATTTTTTTACAAATTGCAAATCGGTCAGTTCCAACAAAATAGTAAGTATTATTATGTAAATGTCTAAAAACTGATAAAAATATATTTGGCAACCCTAAAGCACCACTACAGGTGCATTTAACACAATGAAGATAAATAAAGAAACTCGGGTGTGAATTAAATTAATAACATAGTTGGTGGGCGTAGGGGGGAGTCCGGTCTCCGAGGTGGTGGGGGAGGTGGGGCAGACGATTGTGCGACTGTTAATACCTGATCAGTCTTACAGTCAATTTGTTACTTATTTCGATTAATTAATAACTCTATAAGACTGCGCTTGTTGGTACGAGTATGTGTCCTGTTTTTATTATTTTTTTATTTTGTCATGGGCTTGCTCTGGACCATAATCAAGCCTGATGGAAAGCGATAGATGAGGTATGATGAAGCGAGCGTGCCCAGAAGATGCCTGTTGTTCTGTATCTTGATCTTGACTTCGATTTCCAGGAGTTGAGGGTTTTAAAATGTGCCCAGTTGTTAGGTATTGACTTCATCGCCTAATGATATCTTATCTTGACATCAATGAGTAATCTTTATATTTAACGGGCTTTTGCTCGCGACGCATAGCGTACGCGCATATCCCGATTTTTCCCGATCCCGTGGGAATTTTGGGAAATCTGAGTGCTCTCCTGCACTCCCCAAGGAATGTACCTACATGCCAAATTTCAGCTTTCTACGACCAGTAAATCGGTTGTGCGTTGTCTATCACTGTCTCACTCACTCAGTAACGGAAGAATGTTATATATTAGGATAACCTAGCCTAGGTATCTCGTCTGTCGTAAGATCCTTTCGCACACACATATCTGATGTCAGATACTAATACGGTCTACAGCATTTTTTAATAAAATAATCAATCACATAAATCGACGAACAACGCTCACACAAGTCACAAGAATCCAAAGTCAGTGTCCTAAGAACACAATATTAAATCTTCCATTGATGAAGAATGCTATTACAAAAATAAACTTGATACAGAGGCAAGTGGATAATTTAATAGAATAATAAATGTTAACATCCGTATTAAGAGTAGTAGGGGCATCGCATTGTATTGAAGCGGCTACGGCTACAATGAGCACGGCGAGGATAAAAGTCCGTATTACTTTACTGTACAGTCGAGGGAAAAAATCTTATGGCGCGGCGACGTCGTACAACTCGACACGGGCTCTCGAGAACGCTTCAACATAGCAAAGGCGACACCGACCCGCCGACCGTTGCAAGAACGCGTTCCAAACTCGAAATTTAAAAAAATCTTAGCGCCGTTATTTAAATAAAATGCAAGATGTTCATTAAGACTTTTCTTCACAACCGTACTTATACGACAGATTCGTTCCGCCGTCGGACAATTAATATTAATTGAGATTTAAATTGGTCTAATTACATAGAGCCCAGCCCATCTCCAGCAGGCAAGCGGGCTATTCTTTTAGTGCAACCGAAATATTCAACAAAAGTGTTACGTGGTTTTTTCTTATCTATTACCTAGGTACTAGTTGACCAGCGCAACTTCGTCTGCGTCACAATTTTCATTACTGTTCCGCTCATGTTGGTCTTAGCGTGATGATATATATAGCCTATAGCTTTCCTCGATAAATGCGCTATATAACAATGAAATAATTTTTTCAGATTGAACCAGTAGTTCCTGAGATTAGCGCGTTCAAGCAAACAAACTCTTCA